>CM063509.1:60061089-60081089 GCA_032207245.1 Pardosa pseudoannulata
ACAATACGTTTTTATTTAATTATTACTCATTTTTATATAAACCTGAGTCAAATAGGCAGAGCAAAATTTAAAAATATAGATTAGTAAAGTAGACAGATATGATAATTATGATATAAATTTTAGGCGAACGTGTTATCATCGAGTACAATACGTTGTTATTGAATTATTACTCATTTTTAGGTAAACCTGAGTCAAATAGACAGAGCAAAATTTATATATAGATTAGTAAAGTAGACAGATATGATAATTATGATATAAATTTTAGGCGAGTGTGTTATCATCGAGTACAATACATTGTTATTGAATTATTACTCATTTTTAGGTAAACCTGAGTCAAATAGACAGAGCAAAATTTATACATATAGATTAGTAAAGTAGACAGAGATGATAATTATGATGATATAAATTTTAGACAAACGTGTTATCATCGAGTACAATACGTTGTTACTTAATTATTACTTATTTTTAGGCAAACCTGAGTTAAATAGACAGAGCAAAATTTATACATATAGAATAGTAAAATACAGAGATCGACTTTAAAGAAATATATTTAATGTAGATAGTCATATTCAAAAATATAGAGATATATATTTAAAATGGGCAGTTATTTCAAAATATATACATATATATTTAAAATGAATAGTTATTTCAAAATATAGACATATATATTTAAAATAGATATATTTAATAATATAGAGAAAATATAGATATGTATGTAATTAAAAATATAGGTAGATGTATTACAAATATAGATATCATCTCTCAATTTAAAAAGATTTAATAGAAAGATATATATAAAATAGATTAAAATATAGATGTATTAATCAATAGAGATTTAATTCTCAACAGACTAATGAGAATCCTGTAATGCAATAGGTATCAGTAATGATTGCTGAATGTAACATTCTAATTAATATGTAGCAAATATAAGACAATGTCTTATGCAATATGACTATAATATTAGTCTAATACACGTAATGCCAGTTAATATGGATAAATTATTAATAATGGAGAAGGTTCATGTAATTTCAAGGCACGGGATTTTAACATGGTCTTAGTGCCATATAGGGACCCGAGAAAAATGTAAAACCATGGATGACAAACTAAAGTCTGGCTATAGTTGGGTATAAGTGATTTATCTAATTCTTGTGGGTGAAATTTATCAACAAATCACCATGTCCCACTGCCAAAGCATTCTGCAGGTTTCTGTGTACGTTGACATATCATCTATCTTTTATCCTTATTATCTCCTAGATATATTTCTTAAGGCGTTGGTACTTATATGAATGTAGTTTTATAATCAAATATCTCTGTAATACAACTATCCCTGTAATAATTTAACGATTTAGTATTGACATATTTGTAATTATCTATTATTTTTAATACTATTCTCAATTGTTTAGGTAATTTCAAAGCATGAAATTTTAGCACGGGCTTAGTGGACTTACAAACCCGAGAAAAATGTAAAACCATGCATAACAAACTAAAGTCAAGCTACAGTTGGGTATAAGTTATTTATCTAAGTCTGGTGGGTGAAATTTATCAACAAATCCCCATATCCGACTGCCAAAGAATTCTGCAGGTTTCTGTGTACGTTGACATATCATCTATCTTTTATCCTTATTATCTCCTAGATATATTTCTTAAGGCGTTGGTTACTTATATGAATGTAGTTTTATAATCAAATATCTCTGTAATACAACTATCCCTGTAATAATTTACGATTGAGTATTGACATATTTGTAATTATATATTATTTTTAATACTATTCTCAATTGTTTAGGTAATTTCAAAGCATGAAATTTTAGCACGGGCTTAGTGGACTTACAAACCAGAGAAAAATATAAAACCATGCATAACACACTAAAGTCAAGCTACAATTAGTTGGGTATAAGGGATTTTTTTAAGTCTGGTGGGTGGAATTTATCAACAAATCCCCATGTTCCACAGCCAAAGCATTCTGCAGGTTTCTGTGTATGTTGTCATATCATCTATCTTTTATCCTTAATATCTCCTAGATATCTCTTAAGGCGTTGGTTACCTATATGACTGTTGTTTTATAATCAAATATCCCTGTAATACAACTATCTCTGTAATAATTATGATTTAGTACAGAAATATTTGTTATTATCTATTAATCGTAATACTATTTTTGAAAGAGGGAGGGTTTCTGTAGGTATCATTTTTGTGAAAGGGTGTATGGTCTCAATATCATATTTACGGTAACGGCTACCTGGAAAAGAAATCGACAGAAAAGACAATAAAAAAAAGTATATTTGATGAGTGGTGATGTGTAGTGAAAGTATGCACTGTGTCCCTAACGGACATTTTTTTAATATTTAAATTATATTTGGCTTTCGATAACTTAAGTTTAAATCTTAAAGTAAAAACACAATAGGCATTAAAAAAGGAGAGGAGAAGGTACTGAATTAATGGATTTTTATTGATATCAAAATGAAATTTTTTAAAAAATATACATATATACTTTATATATATATATATAAATATTGTATAACATATATATATATATATATATATATATATAATATATATATATATATATATATATATATATATAAATATATATATATATATATATATATATATATATATATATATATATATATATATATATATATATATATATATATATATATATATATATATATATATATATATATATACATATATATATATATATATATAAAGTATCAAGGTCAAATAATCTTTTATAGTATTTCATTTACACTGAAAAAAATCTATAATAATAAATTACTAATCTTTTTTTTAAAAATTTTTTTATGATATTATATCAATATTTTTATAAAAACTGAAAAGAAATACAAACTTTTTTTAAAGAAAAACAATGTTCCTTTAGTATCAGGATTTATCAATTCTAAAAAATAATTTTCTTTTCCCGAAATTATATGATCTATTAATCCTTATAATATTTATTTCAATAAACTATTAAAATTATTAATAGAAATTAAACATTTTCGTATATATTATATCTGGTTTAAAAAAAAGAAAAAACTTCAAACAAAATTTAATAAAACAAATTATTAAATAATTTTTTTTAAACTTTTTAAATACTATAAGTTTTTATTTTATTAAAAATAAAAAGGAAATTTATTTAATAATTTGTTTTATTAAATTTTGTTTGAAGTTTTTTCTTTTTTTTAAACCAGATATAATATATACGAAAATGTTTAATTTCTATTAATAATTTTAATAGTTTATTGAAATAAATATTATAAGGATTAATAGATCATATAATTTCGGGAAAAGAAAATTATTTTTTAGAATTGATAAATCCTGATACTAAAGGAACATTGTTTTTCTTTAAAAAAAGTTTGTATTTCTTTTCAGTTTTTATAAAAATATTGATATAATATCATAAAAAAATTTTTTTTTAAAAAAAAGATTAGTAATTTATTATTATAGATTTTTTTCAGTGTAAATGAAATACTATAAAAGTTTATTTGATCTTGATACTTATATATATATATATATATATATATATATATATATATATATATATATATATATATATATATATATATATATATATATATATATATATATATATATATTTATATATATATATAATATAGTTCTTAAACATATTACAATTATATTAGAAGTGAATACATACCAATTCTATCTTAATTCTAGCTCTTTAGTTATCTGCTGAAGTCAATTTCCAGATTAACACTCTTTTAACGTTTAACAGCTCTTAAATATTTGTTAGACGTGAATGAGGCATAAATGACGTCTCAGACAATTTTACTCATAATAAATGATAAAATCTCGAAGTAAAACGAGTATTCTGTGTTTACGTCTGGGAATTCAAAACCGCGAATAATTAACTCCCAACAAAGAAAATTTCTAAACTTTTAACTATTCAGGATGAATGTCTTAAACTGAATTAGACGTACTACCCGCATTTCATATATTAAATTTGAATGCATTTCTAAGATTATATGTAAATAAAGTAGGGTAGGTGGTAATGCAATGTGATTTAATTTATAATTTAACAGTTTAATTCATATAATCTCTTTGTGGTTTTTAATCCGTATTATAAAATTAAGTTGATGTTATATATTTCTTACTTACCAAACTTACTAGGACGAAATTCAAATGACGTTTTGGATGTCAAACAGACGGCCTATGATACTTGAGGGTTCTTATAAATTATATACAAAATTCTACTAATAGTTATATACCACGAAATCATTCTCAGGAATTTTGATGGTATATTTTTAATAGGTTTGGTATCAGTAATATATTTTATGAAAAATTTTGATTCAAAGCTAATTGGACAGCTATTCTTTCAAGCATAATATTCATTTTATGGTTCTATTTATATTTAAGAACTTAAAATAAAAAGACATTAATTAATATAACGATCAATAACAGCACCAATAGAAAAATATTTGATTATTTTTTATACGGTTTAATGCAATTTTCGCATGTTTGTCTGCGTTTAAAATTTGTTCATAATTTGTTGCTTACTTTTCAATTCCAAATGAGTTAAAATAGCAAACACGAGTATGTTTAATGATAATACGTAGATTATTAAGAAAATTATATCATCATCGATAAGTTAATTCAATATACTACTTATCATTTTTTTAACTAATTGCTTTCATCTTCCATTATCTTTTTACAATTTAGTTTGTGATACATAATATATCCATTTGTGGTTAAAATTATACATTAGAAACTAAAATAAAAATTAGAATTATGATCTGCAATAAAAAAAAATATATGAGGAGAAACAAATTTGTTGTATTATAAGTCTCTGTATAATTATTGTATGTTAATCTGCGTTTAAAACTTGTAATATATTAGTTGCTAATCTTTCGATTTCAAATGAGATAAAATAGCAAATATGTGTATATTTGATAATAATAAATGAATTAATAATAAAATAACACCATCGTCGATAAGTCAGTTCATTTTACTACTATCCAGTTTTCCAAATTTTTGTTATCCTTTTCCATTATCTTTTTTAAATTTTAGTTTGTGAAGCATAATATCCATTTTATGATTGGAATTAATTTTTAGAAATTAGAATAAAAGTAATTTAATTATTACTCATTTTTAGGTAAACCTGAGTCAAATAGACAGAGCAAAATTTAAAAATATAGATTAGTAAAGTAGACAGATATGATAATTATGATGATATAAAACCAGTTTCCCAAATTTTTGTTATCCTCTTCCATTATCTTTTTTAAATTTTAGTTTGTGAAGCATAATATATCCATTTTATGGTTGGAATTAATTTTTAGAAATTAGAATAAAAGTAATTTAATTATTAATCATTTTTAGGTAAACCTGAGTCAAACAGACATAGCAAAATTTATACATATAGATTACTAAAGTAGACAGAGATGATAATTATGATGAATTAAAACCAATTTTCCAAATTTTTATTATCCTCTTCCATTATCTTTTTTACATTTTAGTTTGTGAAGCATAATATATCCATTTTATGGTTGGAATTAATCTTATCAATTAGAATAAAAGTAATTTAGGATACGCAACCAATACAGATAACAAGAGAAACAAAATAATCTTGGATTGTTTTAAAAAGTTTTCATATAATTATAATATGCAATTTCATTCTAAAACTTGTAATATATTAGTTGCTAATCTTTCGATTTCAAATGAGCTGAAATAGCAAATTTGTGTATATTTGACACATAAATATCAATTTTATGGTTAGAATTATAAGTTATAAATTAAAATTAAGACCAAATTTATAATCAGCAACCAATAAAAATTCGAAGAGAAGTAAAATTGCTTGATCATTATTTTAAGCTTTTATGCAATATATCCTATGCTTGTCTAAAGTTAAAGCACGTAATAAATTTGTTGCTAACTTTTCGATTTCAAATCAGTTAAAAATTAAATATGTGTATTTTTGATAATAATAAAGGAATTAAAAATAAAATAACATCATAATCGGTAATTTAGTTTATACTACTAACCAGTTTTCCAAATTATTGTTATCACCTTACTTTATCTTTTTACATTATATTTTTTTACGCATAATGTATCCATTTTATAGTTGGAATTATTTATTAGTAATTAGAATAAAAGTCATTTAGAATAAGCAACCAATATAAAGAAAAAAGTCTTGGATTATTTTTAAAAGCTTTCACGTAATTATCATATGTTCACCTGCGTCTAAAATGTATAAGTTTGTTGCTTATTTTTCGATTTCAATTGAGCTAAAATAGCAAATATGTGCCTATTTGATGACAATCAATTGTTTAATAGAAAAATAACATCATCATTAGTACATTAGTTGATATTACTATTAACCTTTTCAGGAAGGGTGGTTGATATTTCAACCAAGTGGTTTAAGAACCAAAAGTACGGACCTGGTCAAGATATGCATTAAGCATTTCCTTCCACTATCTTTCACTGTTCATCTTTCATAATGGGTATGGAAGCCTTGTTCTTATTATCAGTTTTAATTATTAGTCCTACTTTCGTAGGAATACTTTAAGAAACTGGTCGAATGGACCAACTTAACAAAGTTTCGTCTTAATCTACACGGATATGGCGAAAACTCCCGTCGTGAAAATGTTAACCAGTTTTCTAACTCGTTATCATCTTCCTCCATTTGTTTACATTTTTGTTTATGACTCGGGGCTAAGAAGCACCTATTTTTACACTATCACCCCAGGCTCAATTTCAGTTCTGATAATTTTGTATCTGTTTCATTATCGATACTTACATCGTCGAATATTTATTTACAAGTTGTTTACAACATTTCTAAGAAAAACAGAACTAACAGAAAAAGTTTTTCAAATCTTACTAGTTACAAACACATATACGCATATATTTTTACAGTTTTAAACATTAATTTACGTAACAATTAACATTAATAAACATAAACTTTTGTACTTTAAAATTAAAATAAAAATTATATTCCTGATCACCAACTAATAAAATTGCAAGGAGGAACAAAATTACTGGATATTATTATTAGCTCTCATACAATTATCCTACGGTTGCATTAGTTTAAAGTACCTAATATATTTGTTGCAAACCTTTCGATTTGAAACAAGCTAACATTTAAATATATGTACATCTTATAACAATAAATTCGATTAAAAATAAAATAACATTATCATGGACAATTTAGTTCATTTTACTACTAACCATTTTTATAACTAATTTCTGTCATCTTCTATTTACACTTTAGTTTGTGACATCCAATTTATCCATTTTATGGTTAGAATTATATATTAGAAATTAAAATAAAAATTATATCTATGATCTCCAACTAATAAAATTGAAAGGAGAAACAAAATTGCTGGATTATTATTACAAGCTTTTATGCAATTATCCTTAATTTATCTGCGTTTAGAATACACAATAAATTTGTTTCTAACCCTTTAATTTCAAATGAATTAAAATTCAAATAGGTATACTTGATAGCAATTATGAATTAGAAATAAAATAAAATTATCATCGATAAGTTAGTTTATTTTACTACTAACTTATTGTTATCATCTTTCTTTTTATTTTTACATTTTAGTTTGTGACGCATAATATATCCATTTTATGGTTGGAATTATGTATTCAAAATTAGAATAAAATTTGTTTAGGATAAGCAACCAATAGAAATACCAAGAGAAAAATAAAGAAGAAAAAAAACCAAGAGAAAAAAGGCTTTCATGTAATTATCGTATGTTCGTCTGCGTCTAAAACTTATAATAAATTTGTTGCTTACTTTTAGATATTAATTGAGATAAAATAGAAAATAAGTGTTTATTTGATTACAATATATGATTTGATAGGAAAATTACATCATCATTAGTACGTTACTTCATATTACTATTAACCAGTTTTCTAACTCGTTTTTCAGCTCCTTTTTCGCACTAGCACACCAGGCTCAATTTCAGTTTTTGTATCTGTTTTATTATTGATACATACATCATCGAATATTTATTTACAAGTTGTTTATAACATTTCTAAGAAATACAGAACTGAGAGAAAAAGTTTTTCAGATCATACTAGTTACACACGCATATATGCATATACTTTTGAAGTTTAAAACATTAATTTACGTAACAATAACATTAATAAACAAAAAATTTTGTACTTTATAATTAAAATAAAAATTATATTTCTGATCTCCAACTAATAAAATTGCAAGGAGGAACAAAATTGCTGGATATTATTATAAGCTTTCATACAATTATCCTACGGTTGTATGAGTTTAAAGTACCTAATAAATTTGTTGCAAAGCTTTCGATTTCACACAAACTAAAATTTAAATATGAGTACATTTTATAACAATAAATGAATTGAAAATAAAATAACATTATCATCAACAATTTACTTCATTTTACTACTAACCATTTTTCTAACTAATTTCTATCATCTTCTATTTTCCATTTACACTTTAGTTTGTGACATAAATTATATCCATTTTATGGTTAGACTTATATATTAGAAATTAAAATAAAAATTATGTCTATGATCTCCAACTAATAAAATTAGTCAGGAGAAACAAAAGTGCTGGATTATTATTACAAGCTTTTATGCAATTATCCTTAATTTGTCTGCTTTTAGAATACATAATAACCTTTCCTTTCTAACCTTTTAATTTCAAATGAGTTAAAATTCAAATATGTGTATACTTGATAGCAATAATGAATTATAAATAAAATAACATTATCATCGATAAGTTAGTTTATTTTACTACTAACAAGTTTTCTAAATTATTGTTACCATCTTTCTTTTTATTTTTACATTTTAGTTTGTGACGCATAATATATGTGTTTTATAGTTCGAATTATTTATTAGAAATTAGAATAAAATTCATTTAGGTTAATCAACCAATAGACATACGAAGTGAAAAAAAAATGGGATTATTTTTAAAGGCTTTCATGTACTTATCGTATGTTCGTCTGGGTTTAAAACTTATAATAAATTTTTTGCTTACTTTTCGATTTCAATTGAGCTAAAATAGCAAATATGTGTCTATTTCATTACAATAAATTATTTAATAGAAATATTACATCATCATTACTACGTAACTTCATATTACTATTAACCAGTTTTCTAACTCGTTTTTCAGCTTCTTTGTCACACTAGCACCCCAGGCTCAATTTCAGTTCAGATAATTTTGTATCTGTTCATTATCGATACTTATATCATCGAATATTTATTTACAAGTTGTTTACAACATTTCTAAGAAAAACAGAACTAACAGAAAAAGTTTTTCAAATCTTACAAGTTACATACGCATATACGCATATACTTTTACAGTATAAAACGTTAATTTACACAACAATTAACATTAATAAACATAACCTTTTGCACTTTAAAATGTTTCGTATTTACAACTTAAAATTTATGTCAATAGTAATCTGCCTTTAATTGTCTGAGACAGGCAGTTTTGAGACTATTCTGGCTTAAATGTTTAAACAAGTTACGAAACTCTAGAGAGTTTTCGTTTTCTGTCTCGAACTTCGATTCTGATGTAATTTACACTGGCTGAATCTTTTTGGAATAAGAGAAGAACTAAAATAAAAACGAGGAAAGTTTCAGAAATTTGTTTCTGGAAAAGAGAGATTCTAAACCTTTAAAATACTTCATATCTTATCCAAATCATGCTTTTGTTCTGAAACTGTGGTTTAGTCACACGTTTTTAAAATATCATCTGAATTATGCTATGTTGATATCACAGAATCACATATTTTAATTATGTTTTATTAAATTTACAGTTTGAAATACAGCTGCTTTATCATAAGAAATGATTCTATTGAAGATTAACGTGCAGAAGCTTTCAAATATCTTACAGTTTTCTTAAATAATCTGTTTCACATTTTCTACAACATACAAAACTGTTTCCAACAATTTTAAACTCAATAGATAAACAAAATGTATTTAACTCGTCCACCACTATAAAAGTATATAACTACTAAAATTAAATAGATTGACATGTTGAATTTGAAATTAAATCATAGTGTATTATTATTCTCTCAAACTAATTTCCCTTTAAGGCTGTTAATCTAGTCTAATTTAATTGATGGAATCAAACAGGTCAAGTGTGCAAAGTAATTAAATAATTAGAAACATCCATTTCAAGCAATTAAAATTTAAGGAACTTCCTTTGTTAGAAGTCAATTAATTGTGGTTTAAAATCAGGAGAAATTAAGCGGCTACACTTGACTATTATCATGTAATTTCCATTTGGTTTCTGAATTCATTGGGAAAAATTTGACGTGTCATTTTCATCTAAGAAATAAAAGAAAAAACTTTAAATATTAGCGTAATACTAGCAACTGACATCATCGGTTAAGATATTACTTCAAAGGTATTAAGCTTTAAATTACAATGCTGTTTTGACTGAGTGTAAAAACGTGAAACTAGATGGAGTTTTATCACTCTTAATTCAATTTTATTATCTAAATTTTGCTTTGTTTTATCATCTGGTCATCTATCTTCAGTTTTATTACATTGAATAACTCATTTTAAGTAGTTGGATTAATAGTAATAAATAAAGATTTTGTAGAACTGTAGACATTAATATACGTTTTTTTACAGATATATTATTATGTAAAAGTAATTAGATGGTATTCATTGGTTTTATAAAGAACATATTAAATTAAGAGCACCTGGAATGGATATAGACATCCATATTGGATGCTTACTGAGTTAGGGTTAACAATGTTCGAAATCAACCTCTTCTCCCTATTCTAGTACTTAATGTCATTACTTAAAGCCCTATTTTAACGAGTTAAAAGCAGGCGATAAAATTTATAAATTCGTCACATAATAAATAGGTAAAAATAACATTTTTCTAGCATGACGTCATTCCTTTAACCATCTCATTTAAACATTTCTTATTTTAAATTAATCAAATATCGTCTGCCTCATTTTGATACGTTTTATCACTGAACTTAGATACTACGTAAATTATATTCTTTTATATTTGGCTTAAATAACAGATTAGGTACATATGTGATCATTTTAAATTTAATCATTGATTATTTTTTTTACCATGAAATTTTATCACAGATATTAACAACATATTCTATCTACCTTTAGGGTGTATTAGAAATAATATTTTTATACATTTACCTTTCGTTAATTACCGTGGCAAAATTAAAATTAAGTAGAACTTAACGACAATTTCGAGGTAGCGAAGAAAACTTTGAATTATCTTTCTAAATGAATTCAACATGTTTCTAAATGAATTCAACGTGATTATAAATTCTTTCACAGTATCGGGTGACTTAAGTGGAGTATAAATATAAACAAATTTATGAGAATGTACCAGATAATTCTCAGAGAAACAAAATTAACCTGTTTTATTTACAATTCTTGGAAATTTATAATTTTTCTAATCCCGTCATATTGCGGGTTACATGGTATTATAAGAGAAAAATTTGTCAATGAGAATTGAGATACACTTACTCAAAGTAAAGTAATTTTAAGGTATGCATGGAAAATGAAAAAAAAAACACTGTTATTCTGTAATGAAGATCGTGTTCTAAATGAATTCTAAATTTATTTTCTAGAATTAAAGACATTTGAAAAAACTATACATAGAAAAATCATTAAAAAGTTACAAAAATACTTTTAGCTACAAAGCACCCTCAAATCTCTGATTTATTTCTGGAACTCTTCGAAGAATTTCCCCTTGTTGTATGTAGAATAATGATATATTCGAACTACCATGTATCTTCAATCATTTGTCTCTATTATCGAACGGAGTGATAATTTTAGACATTTATGCCGACGAAGGGAAATCCCTTGTCTCCTAATTGTTCCGTTTATTGACATATTTGGGCTTCAGCGAATTATATATATATATATGCTATATATATAAATATTAAATATCTATAATATATATATACTTATATTATGTATATATATAAATATTTATATACATATAATATTATGTATAATATATATATATGTTATATATATATATATATATATTTATATATATATTATATTTATATATATATATATATATATATATATATTTATATATATATATATATATATATATATATATATATATATATATATATATATATATATATATATATATATATATATATATATATATATATAATATATATATATATATATATATATATATATATATATATATATATATATATATATATATATATATATATATATATATATATATATATATACCGGGTGATTAAAAAGTCCATATAAACTTTAAAAATTCATAATAACCGGAAAAATAACCAAAATAGAAAAAGGTTTGCAGGGTTAGTGTCGCTAAGGCATGGGTTTTTATTTAAAATAAAAAAAGATATTTAAAAAAAGTCAATAGAGGGTGCTGATGTACAAAATTCAAAGAAAAAGAAACGAAAATAACAAAGAGAATGAATCCAAATCGTTTATTTCAACAGTTTGTGTTCCAGATGACCACCACCACAGGGAATAACACACTGCAGGCGAGTCACAAATCCAGCAACCGCAGAGTGCAGCAGGTTCGGTTGTATGCAAGACACCTCTCGGATGATAGAATCTTTCAGTTTAGAGAAACTGGATGGATTGGATCGATACACCAGAGATTTCAAATATCCCCACAACCAAAAGGCTGTCGGGGTTAATCTGAAGACCAAGTTGGCCAAGAGAACCGGAAACGCCTGCTAATTATTTTGTCTTTTCCGAATGTCTGGATCAGGAAAACCTTGATCGAATTAACAGTGTGATTAGTTGCTCCATCTTGCATAAACATGGCAGAAGATAGCGCATCTATTTTAAGCAAAGATGGCATGGCATTATTGTGCAGAAGTGTTAAATAACGCTGTGCATTCACGTATCCTTTTCCCCCCATTTATTGGGCACCCCGTTTCAAAGAAGAAGGGTCATGTGATGAACGAAACTGTGAATCCACAATACGCTGTCACTTTTGGAGAATACAATGGTTACTGCTTGTAGTTACGTGGATTAGACGTTGCCAAGATTCGACAGTTATGAGTTTTAACATCGCCATGAAGCAAAACATTAGCTTCATCAGTTCACAAAATGCTAAAGATCAAGGTGGCATTCTGTTGGAGAAAGACCACCTCGCAAATGCTTCTCTCTGTTCGGTATCCGCTGGTAAAAAATGATGGCACGACTGCAGTCTGTATGGATACAGATCATGGATTCCATGAAGCATATTGAGTACCGAGGATGGTGGTAAGTAAATTCGACCCCGACCCGGCGTGTAGCCATATGGTAAACTGAATGACGTAGTCGCCGCAACGTAACCACAACACCACAGGGTGCTGCTGACCTACAAGAGGCTCCGTCGTGGCTCGAAATTAATGTAGACGACCCCAGTAAGGCACAATACTACAACAGTAAGTTCGGGACTACCAGGGAAGAGAAGGATCACTCAGGAAACCCCGGGTTCGTGACACCCGAGTATACCTAAAGGAGGTATACCGCTTGAGGTTTTCAGACGGCTATCATTGGCCAAGGAGGGACACTCCTAGTTACCAGGGAGTGTCACGAGGAGGCTGATAGCTGTCCTAGGTGAAGTACCGTAGTACAACACCCTGTTGTTCATCCCCAGAGCCGCACCGAAGCACGACAAAGGTGAATCATTGCAACAACCCCCCCCCGAGGATGGTGGTAAGCCCAACCGTGTGGCAGCGTCACGAGCACTGCTTGTTCCTGCAGCTGATTCTAATACTTCAATTGTCAATGCTTAAATATACGCTGCAACACCCGACGAAGGTACCTCATTTATACATGGTCATCAGGTTACTACGCGATCGTCCAAGGTTCCAGATTCCTTAAACAGCTGAACAAGCTTTATGAGCCTGTCTATGTTAAAGACCCTTTTCCACTCCTGACATACGTCTGAAATCTGAACTTGCGCAAGACAGCGGTTTCTGATTCCTGGTTGACTTAAAACAACTTCACAAACAAAGCTTTATACTTACCACTCAGCATCCT
Organism: Pardosa pseudoannulata; assembly: GCA_032207245.1. NCBI lineage: Eukaryota > Metazoa > Arthropoda > Arachnida > Araneae > Lycosidae > Pardosa > Pardosa pseudoannulata. The sequence continues at coordinate 60,075,064 of CM063509.1, forward strand.
TGTTCGCATACATGGTTTACAACGGTGAACTGGTTGTGTATTTATTGGATCGCAAACTCTCATAACAGTCTCAATTGCATATTTCCATCGAAGTAGTTCGTACTAGCGCCATCTGTCGGCTGTTTTTGTATTTTAGTTCTTACTTTTAAAAATAATCCCATTCCCTAGCGATACTTAAATTGCAAACTGTTTTTTATTTTGGTTATTTTTCCGGTTATTATGAATTTTTAAAGTTTATACGGACTTTTTGATAACCCGGCATATATATATATATATATATATATATATATATATATATATATATATATATATATATATATATATATATATATATATATATATATGTGTGTGTGTGTGTGTGTGTGTGTGTGTGTGCGCGTGTGTAATACATACAATCATTAATCTTCAAATATCTTTAATTTTTTATAATCTAATTTTGCATCAACTTTAGAAATTGTATGAAATCAAGGTTAAAATCGTAATTGCTGAATTTGGTCAGGTTACTCTTTTGTAGATATTTCAAAATCATATTTTACATTATTATTTATGAAGTCCTTATCTTGCAAATTGTGAAACAATCTATTAGTATTTAGTTATGATATTTAAACCGAGATAATCAAGAATATATCCTACCTTATACCATAAAATTATAAGATATCTTAAATTATGAACATATTTCTCTTTAACGAAAACTATTCTCGTTTAAAAAACTTACATTTCTTACACAAAAAGAGCATTTAAAAAGCTGATTAAATTTTGAGATAGAATATTATGTATGCATCCATAAGATTCTCATTGCAGTTTTGTAAGAAAAGAGATTAAATAAGCTATTTACTATGACATCTAATTAATTTATTTCATAAGAAATTAGAAATGGTTGTTTTGAAATTTATCTTATCGTCTTTCTTTACATTATTTTTTCATTTTATTTTTAACCTTTAAATAGATTAAATTACAAACAATAATTTTTATGTTATTCATGATGTTATCTTAAAAGGAATTCTATAGTTAATTTAAACTTTATGTAAAATTTTGTTGTTAATTTTTTTAACTGCTGTTTTACTTTATTTGAACGAAATGACTACTTTTTGTTGAAAAATTATTAATTTCATTTGTATCAATTTGAAAGATTTTTTAAACTATAATATGGAACGCATTTTAATTCTTTAACCGTGAATAAATTTTTTTCCGTTATTTAAAGTTATTTATATCAAACTTCTACATTCAAGAGCCACAGGACTCTTAAAATAAAAAAGAAGTAAAATAATTAACATTTTCGATTAATTGAAAACTACCAGTTTTACAAACCTAATTATTTTGCATTATCTAAAATGTTGTCTTTACACGCATACCTCATTCATTTTTTAAAAATTAAAAATATTTTTGTTAGAAAGTTTTAAATAAGAGACGTTTTTTGTTAATAAAAGGATATCAAGTCTAATGTGTGTTGTGTATTCCTCATTTTTATTTGAGTATTAACCTGTGATCAAATGTATAGTGGGATTTTATTTTGATTGCGTTGTGTAAAAGTATTTTAGTACTAAATTTAACCACAGGTTCTGAGAAACGACAGACATAAGATATGAGAATAAACTAAAATCTAAATTAAAAAGCATCTGAAACTAGCTTAATATAAAAAAAGTAAATTTATTATAATATATATATACATCTATGTACATACAAAACTGATGCTAATTTTCATAAAATATGCTTTATCAACATCTTCTAAATTAATTCTGAAAATAATTTTTTAATACTTAAATAATTATGTAAATATAAGAAAGAGGACCTAATCTCAATTTCAAAATGTATGTAAAAGGGGGTACCTTTGGGGAACTAAAATGGTGTGTCCGGAAAGCTGTTGGTTGATGGGTATCAATGGATCTTTCGTCGGTCTGGTCAGGGGCTTCCTTCTGAGTGTTTGGGGTGCGGCCGTGCTATTTGATGCAGGAACACTTTCTGTCGGACTTGGCTGGACTCTCGAACTCGTTCCGTCAGACTACTCTCTTCGTCTGGACTACCGAACACCTTCCCTCGAACTTCCGAACACCTTCCCTCGGACTTCCGAACACTTTCCGTCGGACTTGTCTAGTCTATTCGACTCCCGAACCTCTTCTGTCGGACTCCTCTTTTCGTCTCGACTATCGAACACCCTCACCTTTTCTTTTTTTTTTATCTTTCTTATTTTATTACTTTGATCCTTGTTCCCTCTTCCTTCTTATCCTCTAATCGGGATAGTTGTAAGATTCCAATTGGTCTGGTTAAACCCCACCTTGAGACTGCCAACGTTTAAAACCTTATCCCTTCCAATCGGGCACTGTCCCTTAGGGACTCATAAATAACTCCACATAGGTACATTCTTATTTAATGTCTAGTACGGAGACGGGATTCTAATCTGGGACTGGAATCAGAACCACTTCCGAGACCACCGTACAAGACAACAATATCCGTTGAATATAAATATATGGTCCTCTGTCTTTTACAGAGATGTGATGAGGTCAGATTTAAATCCCGAGCATTTTACTTCTTGTATGAATGAATCAATTTTATAACTGATCTAAATCGCCTCATCACAATGTGCATAATTACTAAAAATATAATTAGGTTTAAAAAAACTTATTGTTTTAAAACATATTGAAATATCTAACTCAAAATAACATAGAAACTAAATTTGTATATATTTGAAAAAAGTTAATAATTTTTTTCTCTTTAAATATTAAAAACTTATCATTAAAAAATTTGGGGAAATATAACTGGAACTTTAGATTTATTCGGTTGAAACTTTTATTGTATACAACCTGTAAAACTTTCATGAATTCATTAAATTTCATAAAAAATATGTAATGAAATTTTATTAAAACGTTTTCGAGATAACATGCACGTTACATAAAAAAAGAACAATTTGAGAAAAATCTAGTTAAAGGTTTGTAAATTTAAATTTGTTTTCAGTAAACAGCTAATACATTTTTATTTATAACCCTTCAAAATATTGAAATATTTCACGCGAATTCTTTTAAAATTTTCAGATTTGAATTCCTCTTCACATATATATTTTTCTAAAAAATCGAATGTTTTTTTCGATTTAACAGTAATATGACCATTTAATATTTTAGTTTCTGTATAGTTTATTCTCATGGGCTACGGTTTTAAAATTTGTTTCACGAAAAAAGTAAGTTGATTTTCTGCTGTATGTAAAATAACGAAAGTAATATAATTAGAATATAAAATAGAAAAATATTTATCATATACCTTTTATTAATTAGCTATTTAATATGAAATTCCGAATATTTCAGAATATTCTTAAACTTCGATTCAACTGTTGATTGATCCCTTAATATTTTAGTTTCTGTATAGTTTAAATTCATGGGCTACGGTTTTACATTTTGCTACATGAAATTAAGTAAGTTTTTCTTATGCTGTACGTAAAATACCTAAAGTAATTAGAATAAAAAATAGAAAAATATTTATTATATACCTATTTATTAATTGCCTATCTATTCTGAAATTCCGGATATTTCAGAATATTCGTAAACTTAGATTTAACTGTTGCATGTTCCCCGAATATTTTAATTCCTGTATAATTAAGTTTCAAGGGTTATGGTTTTATATTTTGCTACACGAAAAAATATTTGTTTTTCTGCTGTACGTAAAATACTTTGAGTAATATAATTCGAATAAAAAATGAAAAATATTTATTATACATCTTTTTATTAATTAATTGTCTATTTATTCTGAAATTCCGAATATTTCAGAATATTCGTAGATTTCGATTTAACTGTTGTATAAACCTCTAATATTTTAGTTTTTGTATAATTTAGTTTCATGAGATATGGTTTTACATTTTGCTACATGAAAAACAAGTATGTTGTTTTTCTGTTGTACGTAAAATATGTAAAGTAATATAATTAGACTAAAAATAGAAAAACATTTATTGTATATCTTTCTATTAATTGCCTATCTATTTTGAAATTCTGAATATTTCAGAATATTCGTAAACTTCGATTTAACAGTTGTATGATCCCTTAATATTTTAGTTTTTGTATAGTTTAAAATTCATGGGCTACGGTTTTACATTTTGCTACATAAAATTAAGTAAGTTTTTTCTATGCTGTACTTAAATACCCAAAGTAATTAGAATAAAAAATAGAAAAAATATTTATTATATACCTATTTATTAATTGCCTATCTGTTCTGAAATTCAGAATATTTCGAAATATTCGTAAACTTAGATTTAACTGTTGCATGTTCCCCAAATATTTTAATTCCTGTATAATTTAGTTTCATGGGTTATGGTTTCATATTTTGCTACACGAAAAAAGAGTTATATTTATGCTGTACGTAAAATACGTAGAGTAATATAATTCGAATAAAAAGTGGGAAAATATTTATTATAAAACTTTTTATTAATTAATTGTCTATTTATTCTGAAATTCTGAATATTTCAGAATATTCGTAGACTTCGATTTAACTGTTGTATAATCCTCTAATATTTTAGTTTTTGTTTAATTTAGTTTCATGGGCTATGGTTTTTCATTTTGCTATACGAAAAAACAAGTAAGTTTTTTTCTGCTGTACGTAAAGTAATACAATTAGACTAAAAAAAATAAAATATTTATTATATACTTTTCTATTAATTGCCTATATATATTTTCAAACTCCGAATATTTCAGAATATTCATAAACTTCTATTTCACTATCGTATGATCCCTTAAGTTTCATGTGTTACCGTTTTACTTTTTGCACGAAGTACGTTGTTTTTTGCTTAAGTGAAATACATAAAGTAATATAATTAGAATAAAAATTAGAAAAATATTTATTATAAAGCTTATTATTAATATCTTATCTATTCTTATATTCCGAATATTTCAGAATATTCGTAAACTTTCATAACGCTATCCTATGATCCCTTAATATTTTTGTTTCTGTATAGTTTAATTTCATAGACTACTGTTTTATATTTTGCTACACGAAAAAAAGTAAGTTGTCTTTCTACTGTACCTAAAATAAGTAAAGTAATTTAAATAGAATAAAAATAGAAAGTTATTTATTATATACCTATTTATCAATTGCCTCTCTATTCTGAACTTACGAATAACTCAGTATAATAGATTATCACAATGTACAGATATTTCTGTAAATATTTTGGTATTTTGGAAATCATGAGTTTATTTTGTGATTCTGTATAACACATTATATTATTTCACAATTGCGTATACAGCATTAGCAATATTCTTAACAGTTCAAAGTTTAGAAAACATACTAAAAATTTTTGATTTATTTACCTTTCTAAATTTTTGCTTACTTTTAATTAAAAAATTTTAAAATTTTAGTAAGCTAATAATTGTATTTACATTTATACATTAAAATTTAAATGTGGTGAAATTACTTGTTATACAAACAATTATTTTTTACCTTAACATTGGCTATTATATTATTTTAACATCATATTTTAGGTAATGTTTATATACTGTCTATAATGTTTATATATGTTTATATACTGTCTAAAAGATCTAAAATAAATAATTAGTATTTAGAAATGCGAGTTAAACTCAGATAGTCAAATACAAATCCTAGTTAATTCAATAAAATTATAAGAAAATATCATAACTATCACCTTCTTCTTCTGAACAACATTCAAAACAATTATTTTTATTCAAAATAATAATATTAGAAAAAATCCTCACATATAAAACATTTTAAAAGCTGATTAAAAATTGAGGTAGACTTTAATCTATGTATTCATAAGACTGTCTTTAGAATTTTGTAAAAAGAATGATTAAAAAAAGCAATTTTCTTCGACATCTAATTATTTTTTACGTATAAATTAAAAGATAATGTTTGTTTTGAAATAAATCTCATTTTCTTTCTATATATACATATTATTTTTTTCATTTATTTTGTGAAGGTTTAAAGAGATTGGATTACAGCGTTTAATTTTTTTGATGCCATTCATAATATGATATCTAAAACTTTTTTTATGGCAAATTGTAGTTTTTTAAATGAATTTAGTCTTTTGTGTAATCTAA
>CM063509.1:60086089-60103589 GCA_032207245.1 Pardosa pseudoannulata
TTTTCCTTTGCACAAAATATCACTATTACATTTTATTGTAGAAATATCTTAAGGATTTCTTTTTTTCAATGTTAATGATTTTTAATTAATAATATTTTAAACATTTTTATCTTTTAACTGTAATTAATAATGTTTCCTAGCATCTTATAGCAATCTAAGACAACAATCATTTTAATATTTTAGTTTCTTTATAGTTGCAATTTTAGGCATTAAGATCTCATTTCATGTTACTTGAATGACAATTAAACAACTGTACATAAAATATATAAATTAAAATAATGAGAATAAAAATTACAAGAATACTTTATAAATATATATTTATTAAATTCTTCTGAAAATTTTACTCTTTTTTCACAGTAATTTTCCTTTACACGAACTATTACTATCTTTGTTTTGTTGAAAAATCTTAAGGATTTCTTTTTCAATTTTAATGATTCTTTAACTCATGATATGATGTTAAAGAGATTTATGTTTTAAGTGTCATTAAAAAATCTTTGCCGGTTTTTTATAGCCATCCTGGTCAACAAATATTTTAATCTTTTATTTTCTATATAGTTGCAATTTTAAGTGTTACGATCTCATTTTATGTTACTTGAATGCCAATTTAACAACTGTACATAAAATATATAAATTAAAATAATCAGAATAAAATTACAAGAATACTTTATAAATATATATTTATCAAATTCTTCTGAAAATTTTACTCTTTTTTCACAGTAATTTTCCTTTTCACGAACTATTACTATTACTTTGTTTTGTTGAAAAATCTTAAGGATTTCTTTTTCAATTTTAATGATTCTTTAACTCATGATATGATGTTAAAGAGTTTTATGTTTTAAGTGTGATTAAAAAAATCTTTGCTGGTATTTTATAGCCATTCTGGTCAACAAATATGTTAATCTTTTAGTTTCTATATAGTTGATATTTAAGCGTTACGATCTAATTTTATGTTACTTAAATGCTAATTAAACAACTGTATATAAAATATGTAAATTTAAATAATCAGAATAGAGATTACAAGAATACATTATAAATACATATTTATCAAATTCTTCTAAAAGTTTACTCTTTGTTGTTTACTCTTTTTTACACACTAATTTTCCTTTACACGAAATATAACTATTACTTTTTTTGTAGAAAAATCTTAAAGATTTCTTTTTTTCAATTTTAATAATTATTACACAAAAAAAAGAATTAATAAAATAATTAATAATAAATAAAATTAACTTCTCTAAAATTAATTTTGTTAGAGTAAATATAATTAAAAAACTAACTCTTTTTCTCAACATTTACTTCAGTGGCTACTTTCAAAAGATATTAAACTACCAAAAAACTACAGATAAAAATAAAAGATAAAAATAGTATAGCTTTTATCCGACTCTAGTTTATTTTGTTGTTGAACTTCAATCAGAATTCTGCTACAAATGAATGCATTACAATACTGACGTAAAGAGTTCCTTGCTTATCCGATGACGTCAAATGAGAGTTGAACGATCTTTTCAAGTTGAACAGCTTTTTGACATTTGTTAGACGTGAATGACACGTAAATGAAGTTTCGGGCTCTTTTCAGTCATGATTAATGGTAAAACCTCAATAAAAGAGGAGCATTCCCCTTTATTTCTGATAATTCTAAATTCTGAATAATTCCATTAGACGGCGATCATTCCTAAAGTTTCAATTGTTTAGGATGGATATCGGGAATTATATAATATCGTTGTATCAGTAATTAATTTAATATACATTTATTAAGCTATTCTCAAGTGGCATTAGCATGATGGAGATTTAAATTTCGTATGTCATTGAAGAGATAATTACCTATAGAATAAGATACTTTTTTTAATATCTATACAGTGTAATGGTTTTTCTTCCAAACTTTTATTTAACTCTTTATATCCTGGATTAATTTTCCATTATTATTCTTACTGCATTTTTGCATCATTAGATAAGTTTTAATGGAGAATAATCATAGGATAAAGAAAACTAATTTTTACTGTATTTTAATAGTTAATTTTGCAGATGGTCCTTTCTAGTACCAACATATATTGTTGACTCTATGAGAAAAAATAAGACATTAAATTATGAATAAAACAAATGGCATGCTTATCTGCGAAGTATAGAAATCTCTAAAAAATAATAGTACAAATAACTGGCGATAAACCACTATAGGTACTCAATTGAACAAGGCGTGTATCAACTCTACCACAAATTGACCTTCGAATGCATCATGCCAATTAATAAAATCCCTAGTCTACGAATAAAAATGATTCCTATTGGGTTCTGTCATTTCTTTTCTGCTGTAGGAACTGCATCGTTCGTGTCCTTGTGAGTACCGTCAGAAAAAACGACTTTATTAGGAATATATAGGTGTTTGATGGAAGCCGTACTTATAAGCACCGTAAGAATAAAAAGGGTTTGTAGAATATATTTGAGAAACATGTGCCAAACATTTTATCACCAAAATGTAAAAATAGATTAATTAAAATAATCTTAAACGAAATAACTGCTATTTTCAATATTTTCGCATACATGGAGAAATATTAATGGATTGCAGTATATTTTGCTCAAATTACAGCAACATAAATCAGATGACATAATTTTATGGGTGTATATAATAAACTAATATAACAATATTATTATCTAAATCAGAAACTCAGTGGCGTTGGTGCAGCGCTTCGCGCTCCCACAACACAGGTTCGAGGTTCCATCCCCGGGATCGGCAAGGTTGACTGAGCCTTCCATCCCTTCAGTGGGTAGATGAACTGAGGAACTAACGTGATTGGGAACTAAACAATGGAAATTCCGCGCAAGATTGACCAACTAACAGGAACATATGCTTCGCACCCTATTGCACTTGGTCACGTAAGAGATTAGCACAGTAGGCCCTGGCACCCTAGGCACTGTTGAGCCAAGGAGTTTAGTTTATTATCTATATCAACTGCCATGAATTTCATGTCCAATCATTCCAGATTCCTTTGAATTTCGAAAATTATGCACATTATCCCAGAAATAGAAACAAAGAAACTGCCGAATGTTTCGTAGAATGGTATGTCTATCCACTGGAAAAATGCAAAGTAATTAGTATGCAGTGGACGAACAGATTTAATGCTTCATGGAATTGAAATATCGTATTTTCTCTTGCCCGATATCAGGTCGGAAAATCCAAAATTAGCGCTTTTGTGTTGCCCGAACTGAATTCGGGTGCCACAGGCAAAGGGTTAATGGACATATATCTAATTTTCAAAGAATGTATATGTGGAACCGAAGCACAAGTGTACCGAAAGATCAACTTCTGCTCTTCTGACTAAGTGTAGTCTCGTTTTATAAAATCTAGTACAATTCTTTTATTTTACTGGATAAAAGTAAATTTATTTGAAAGGTCGGAAAAGACATTGACACGAGCGTTGATTTCCCCATCATTTTTACAATCAAATAATTTTTGCGTCCTATCTTTTTTAATTTTTTAACTTTTGAAATACGTAAATTAGAAAATAATTCCTCATATTAAATAAAAGTAATAATTTTTATTTTGTGAATGTAATTATTTAACACCAATGATATATTTTTATTTTATCACCCGAAAGAAGTTAGATTTTTTTAAAAATTTTTTAATTTATAAGACTAACAAAATTTGTTTTAATTTCAAAATGTAAGGAACCTTTAAATTTTCACATTTATAGGATAAAAATGTCATTATAAAAGTAGAACGTTTTCTTTTACAATCCATTAATAGTTTATAAGCCGATATATCGAAGATTTGAAGAACCTAAATATACTATAAAACGTTTTTATTCATAATACTTCTCAATATCCTCTATAATAATAACCCAAGTTAGAAAACACGTTGACATGAGCGTTGATTTCCCCATCATTTTTACAATCAAATAATTTTTGCGTCATATCTTTTTTAATTTTTTAACTTTTGAAATACGTAAAGTAGAAAATAATTCGTCATATTACATAAAAGTAATAATTTTTATTTTGTGAACTTAATTATTTTAACACCAATGATATATTTTTATTTTATAACCCGAAAGAAGTTAGGTTTTTTTTAGAATTTTTTAATTTATAAGACTAACAAAATTTGTTTTAATTTCAAAATGTAAGGAATCTTTAAATTTTCACATTTATAGGATAAAAATGTCATTATAAAAGTAGAAAGTTTTCTTTTACAATCCATTAAAACCCGTATTGGACCGCTGTCCTATAATCAGGACAGCAAATAAAATTCCATTTAATAATAAAGTTATAAATATTTTGAGTGGATTTTATTTTTACTCATTTAAAATAGACACACTTTAACATAGTAACAAAAAGAAAAACTGAGAAATCAAATTATATTGTATTGTAAAATTTTTTTTCAGCAACCTCTTAAAATTTTTCATTTTTTAATTTTTAATTTTATATTTATTATTATTTTTGTAAATATTGTGGAGGTTATTTCTAGATTAAAAACAGAGCTAATAATGTAGCTGAAACTTTTTGTTGAAAAATGTATTTTACATGTGTATTTTGTAAGTATAAAAAAGGTGCCTAAAATTAAGACGACGGTCCAATCCTGATTATTTTTCTATGAATTCGATATTGCATTGATAGTGCACATTCTTTTCTTATTTTTCAATGAAAACCAGTTCAAACACCTGTTGACACAACAAGAGGTAAAAAGATGTCTATTCTATTCAGAAAACTGGAGATTTTTTGCAAGATAAACTTACTCTCTTACTGCCAGTTCAATAACTGCAAGAGAAAACCTACAACAGTACGCTTAAAATGTAATGTTGGACTTTTGCTGTGTTGACTGTTTCCCCAAATTTCATCTATGAATCAGCCTAATGCAATGTAAGTGATATATGTTAACTTTTAGTAGTGTAATAGACCATTGTGCTATTTATAGGACAGCCAATTACATAAAAAATTAAAAATACTTTTTCAAAATTTTGGTTTTATATACTTAGGTACATCATATTAATGATATGGATTAAGTTTTAATAACTTACAGAAATATTTAGTTGGTGTGGTACTATATGGGTTAATAGTTTATAAGCCGATATATCAAAGATTTGAAGAACCTAAATATACTATAAAACGTTTTTATTCATAATACTTCTCAATCTCCTCTATAGTAATAACCTAAGTTACCTGTTTGTCTGTCCTCGATTTTATGAACCGGTGGGACCTGGAATGGATAGACACGTCCATATTTGATTCTTGAGGAGTTAGGGTTAGGAACGCTAGAAACCCACCCCTTCAACCTTTTCTGAGTTTAATGCCATTATTTCAAGCCATATTTTCCCCGGTTAAGAGCAGGTTGCTAAATTTATCAATTTATCGCATAATAAATTGGTAATAGTAACTAGCATTATGGTTCCATTCCTTTAATCATCTCATTTAATCATTTCTTATTTTAAATTGTTTGAATATCGTCTGCATTATTTTCATACGTTTTATCACTGAACTTAGATATTTCGTAAATAACTTTCTTTTATATTTGGATTAAATAATAGATTAGGTACATGTGTGATTATTTTAATCTTAATCATAGATTGTCTTTTGTTGCAGTAAACATTTTACCACAGATATTAACAAAAATTTCTGTCTATCTCTAGGGTGCAGTAGAAATGACAGTTTCATTTCTTTATTTTTATGAATTACTGTAAAAAAAACAACGATAATTTCGACGTAGCTAAGAAAATTTTGATTTATCATTCTAAAAGAATTCAACGTGATTCTAAACTGCATTCACAGTATCGGGAGACTTTAGAGGAGTATGAAGATAAATAAATTATTGAGCGTGTACCAGATAATTCTCGGTGATAAAACAAACCATTTTTTATATGCTTTTTATAAGGTACTTTACAATTTTGGAAAATTAAAAATTTTACTGATCAAGTCATATGACGGGCTATATGCTATTTTTGGAAATAATTTTACTCGGATTGTTTTAAAATTTTTGGAACTAAATTACTCTTCACACATATATTTTTTTGAAAAATCTAATTTTTCGTCAAATTAATAGTAGTATGACAGCTAAAATGCAGGTTGATATAGAAAACATTTATATTTACTGGGATTAAGCAAAAATCTAATAGTAGTCAACTACCAATCTGTCTATATTTAATGGTTATTTTATAATAGGAACAACAGAAAGTCAACAAACATCAGCCCATAGGTCAAATCGGGCATAAAAAGTAGGTCCTCCAGATATATACTTGCAGGATACCACTTGGTCTAAAAGAAGTATGGGAATTTGTATGGTGTTGTATGGAAATTTGGAAGACATTACCACTACGAACTTATTATATGTACCCCAGCCACTAAAAATGAACACGACTAGTCTTTTACCAGCACGAGCCTTATAGTCGCAATAATTTTATTCCATCAAAAGTAGTATGAACATTAAAATGCAGTCTGATATAAAAAACCTTATGTGTACTGGGAGTAGGTAAAATTTCATAGTAGTCAACTACCAAGCCGCCTATATTTAATGGTCATTTTATAATAGGAATGCCAGATAATCTACCAACAATACTACATAGGACAAATCATGCATAAAAAGTAAGTCCTCGAGATATACAGTTGCAGGATACCACTTGGCCTAAAAGAAGTGTGGAAACATTAATGGTGTTTTATGGAAACTTGGAATAAGTACTAAAAATTTATGTACCCCAGCCACAAAAAATGAACACGACTAGTCTTCAACTAGCACGATCCTTATAGTCGCAATAATTTTATAACATCAAAAGTACTGTGAACATTAAAATGAAGTCTGATATAGAAAACGTATATGCGTACTGGGAGTAGGTAAAATTTAATAGTAGTCAACTACCAAGCCGCCTATATTTAATGGTCATTTTATAATAGGAATGCCAGATAATCTACCAACAATACTACATAGGACAAATCATGCATAAAAAGTAAATCCTCGAGATATACAGTTGCAGGATACCACTTGGCCTAAAAGAAGTGTGGAAACATTAATGGTGTTTTATGGAAACTTGGAATAAGTACTAAAAATTTATGTACCCCAGCCACAAAAAATGAACACGACTAGTCTTCAACTAGCACGATCCTTATAGTCGCAATAATTTTATAACATCAAAAGTACTGTGAACATTAAAATGAAGTCTGATATAGAAAACGTATATGCGTACTGGGAGTAGGTAAAATTTAATAGTAGTCAACTACCAAGCCGTCTATATTTAATGGTCATTTTATAATAGGAATGCCAGATAATCTACCAACATTACTACATAGGACAAATCATGCATAAAAAGTAAGTCCTCGAGATATACAGTTGCAGGATACCACTTGGCCTAAAAGACGTGTGGAAACATTAATGGTGTTTTATGGAAACTTGGAATAAGTACTAAAAACTTATGTACCCCAGCCACAAAAAATGAACACGACTAGTCTTTAACTAGTACGAGCCTTATGGTCGCAATAATTTTATGATATCAACAGTAGAATGGACGTTAAAATGCAGTCTGGTGTAGAAAAAGTTTATGTTTACTGGGATTAGGCAAAAATCTAATAGTACTCAACTACTAAGCCACCTATATTTAATGCTCATTTTATAATAGGAACAGCAGATAATCGATCAACATTACTCCATAGGTCATGCATTTGGTTTGGTTTGCGAGTGTGGCATTTGTTTTTGCAACAAGAGGCTAATGACCGCCACCACACGACACTTAAAGCCAATCCAACGGATAACATCACTGTGATACGATATTAGAAAAACGAACTCCGGTACCGAAGACCAGCACCTTAACCAATCGGCCATCGTTCAGCTCATTTCTCCATAGGACAAAGTATGCATAAAAAGTAGGTCCTCGTGATGTATATTTGCAGGATACCACTTGGCCTAAAAGAAGTATGGAAATATGTCTGGTGTATGGAGACTTGGAAGCCATTACCATTACGAACTTATTTTATATACCCCATCCACTAAAAATGAACACGCCTTGTTTTCAACCAGCCTTATAGTCACAATAAATTTTATAAGACAAACAATTAAAATGCGAATAAAACATTCAGTTAGTAAAAACATAACAATTATTTATATTAATATTTATAAATAGAAATAAAATCTAACATTACTACATAGGACAAACATGCATAAAAATTATCCTCGTTACAGTTGCAGGACCAAACTTGGCCTAAGGTGTGAAACATATGTGATGGTTACTTGGATAAGTTAACCTTATGTCGAAATCACAGTAGTTTTCAGTACGAGCCATAGTCCTCAGTTTGTACAACTAAATGGATATGCAGTTTTGTAAAAATTTAATTACTGGACCGAATCTAATGTATACAACATAAGCCACCTATTCTAAATCATTATAATAAACAGCAATAAACATCACATTACCCCAGTTTTTTATCATTTACTTTTTGCACAGTACATAATGAAATATAGCAATTAAGGCAAACAACCATGCCACTGTAAATTTCCCCCGAACTCCGGTACCGGACAGCACCTGTGCATTTACTCAACTCCACGGACAAATTCTGCCTCGGATTTATTTGCAGGTCTTGGCTAAAAGAAGACGTTTCTGTTATGGAGACGCCATTCTTCGAACTTATTTTATATGCATCCACTAAAAATGAACACGCCTTGTTTTCAACCAATTATAGTTATAAATTTTATAATCAAACAATTTTGCCGAATAAATAGAGTAAGAGAATAACAATGAATTCAGTTGTAAAAATACATTATTTTAGATTTAAATATTAATATACGAATTATACAAAAGCTAAACTAAACTCATCTGCGCAACAACTCTAGGGGAAGTCAGATTAACTGTTTCCAAAGGACAAATGTGAAACAAAATGTGCAGGTTATGGTTAACCTCTCGGATCACAGTGTTTTAGTAAAGCATTTTCAGTTTGTCTAATAGATTATGCTTTCACTGGAATTCCAAAAATTATGGATATCGATGAACTAAAGGTAAACTCAGTTTATAAAATACTATTAAAATATTACCTCTCAAAGAGTTAATTTTCCCTTTCGATTAAAATGATAAAATATGAACATATTAATAAAACAATACATATTTTAATTATTTAGTGTAATGAAATGTTTATAAAAATTTCTATGTTTTTGATTTTTCCAATTTAGTGAAAATAAGAAATGACATTGCAGTTTATTTGATAATCTGTTTTTCAAAATTTTTTTTCATTTTGTATAAAATTGTTGCCTTTCAAATATTCTGGTTTACTTTTACTAACCAAAGATAATAATGATTGAAGTTATAAATATTTTTTTAATTTAATCTTATTTAATAATAAATAACATATAATTAGATATCAATTCCTTGTGATAATATTAATCAAAAAATTATCTGTAAATGATAAAAAAACAAAAGTTTACTAAATAGGAAAGTCTGATATAGTACATATATCATAAGAAAAACAAATTATTTTTAAAATTAATTAATTCGGATCCTTCCTAGATTTCTATAAAAATTAATAATCATAACTAAAGGAAATTCGTTCTATACTCAAAAAGAAATAAATTGTAATAAATGCTAATATTAGAAATGTAATTTTAATGCAATATCTTTACTTAAAAAATTAAATGAACTATGTAATTGTGCATATTTTTCCAAATTTGAAAAATAATGAATTGTCAAATGTGAAAAAATAATTTTCGATCTTTTCATTTCACAAGCATTAAGGTTTACTGTTTCAGAAAGAAAAAAATGGATTATTAGATTATTTTAGCTTTATCTAAATCTTAGATTTGATAACTTCTTATCTTAGAACTTTATAAAATTTGGTAAAATATTTGAGTTATAATACATTATAATTAAATTTTAATGTTGTACTGTTTTTATATAATGATAATATCAAATATAAAAAAAAACATTTTCAATATTATATGTCGATTTATATACTAATAACGTATATGATGTATATATAATACATATTCTATGTAAATATTTACATAATGATATTCTCCATAGCGAATAATATCCAAAAGTAATGTCTATCTTCACATTCTACTCAAACTAAATGAATTCGATTTTCTAACAAAGAAAATAATGATTCCAAGATTCTTTTCTTCGCATTTCTGAGAGCCGAATTGTGAGACTCTTCGATGAAAGAAATTTTCTGTTCTTTTGTTGTGAACATCAAATAAAAAAAGGATTTTCAGGGAATGTGTTTAGTAAAACTTTCGATATTATTAGGAACGATTTAAGTGAATTCAGTACGCCTTTATGATGTAATTTATTCATTTTTTGCTGTTGCGATCACATTGATATGTCGAATAAATTATAAATATAAAGAACTATAATACTGTCTATATTTTTTATAATCTATTAACACTATATATAATAACGATAGCGCTTATATATAAAATTCTTCTGTGGATTTCACTATTGACTTGGCGTGAAAAACAATGGCCACATCTCATTGTTGGAATCATCATCGCCAAATATTTCGTGCCCTTTACAAATTACATAACTGATAACACCTTCCCTGTTTTGCCCATACGTCGTACGGGCACAGCTTTCGGACCTTTACTGATTTGCCCGTATGGTGTACGGGCAATCTCATTTCTATTTCGCTTGCACTGTTCCGGCCGTATTTTTTCCAATTTTAGTAACAAATTTTTCGCATAGATGTCCAGTTAATGATTTGTTTGCAGTTTATTGTATTTCTACTCTGATTAGTTCAAAAGCGCGGGTTTTTTTCGCATGTTTTGTATCAGAGGATGAATTGTGCTTTTTCAGTGTTTATATTTTCTTTCTGGTTATATTTTACTTACCACTTGATAATTTTATTGATGCAAGAGTTGAATAATATATTTTTACTTTTAAATAATGGATAATTCAGAGCTTATGGAGCTAATTTATTGTGATTTGAACTGTGACTCTTAATCAGAAACTGAATTATCTGTAAATGATAGTAGCGAAAGTTTACTAGATGTCCTGGATAATAGTGACTCTGATAGTAGTAAAGATGGAATCAGTCAAGCAAGACAATTTTTGGAAATTAATTGTGATAATCCTTCGGATCCGCCTCCTAGATTTGCTTTCAATGGAATCCCCAAAATAAACTTGGATACGGATGAAACTAAAGATAAACTTCAGTTCTATGATGCTTTCATAGAAAGAAAAAAAGTTGTAATAAATGCTTAAAAATATTAGAAATGTAAATTTTAATAACATAACTTTACTTAAAAATGTAAAATAAACAAAAAAATGCAATAAAAAATGTGACATTTTTTGACCAAATTTATGGGAAAATGAAACTGTCAAAGGGTTAAGTGAAAACTCAAGTTTTAAAATTCGATCGAAAATGTTATAAATAAATTCCCATGTAATAAGGTTTACCGTTTCAGAAAGAAAAAAATGGATGATTAGGTTACTTTAGATTTATCTAAATATTAGATTTAATTACTTTTTAATTCAGGACTTTATAAAATTTGGTAAAATATTTACGTTATAATACATTATAATTAAATCGGAGAAGGCTTGTATAAAAGCTGTTTTTATATAATGGCAGAAAAAACGTATTCAATATAAAAAAAACATTAACTTCAATATTTTCACAATGTTAGGAGAAAAATTTCAAAACAAATAAATGATCCAACATCAAGGAAATTCGTCTATAAATTCTTGAAAGAAATTCCTGTATAAAAATGCCTAATTTTACATATTGCAAAGGAATAATTATTATGTAAATATTCAAGGCTACATTCATAATGATATTCTATATAGCGAAAACTTTTTACCAGATCCAAAAGTAATAAAAAGAAATCTATCTTCTTTTTAAACTTTATTTTGTACTCAAACTAAATTAATTCGATTTTCTAACAAAAAAAATAATGATTCTAAGATTCTTTTCTTCGCATTTCTGAGAGCTGAATTGTGAGACTCTTCGATGAAAGAAATTTTCTGTTCTTTTGTTGTGAACATCAAATTAAAAAAAAGGAGTTTCAGGAAATGTGTTTAGTAAAAAGTTTCGATATTATTAGGAACGATTTAAGTGAATTCAGTACGCCTTTATGATGTAATTTATTCAATTTGAGCTTTTGGGATCATATTGATATGTCAAACAAATTATAAATATAAAGAACTATAATACGGTCTATATTTTTTATAGTCTATTAACACTAAATATAATAACGATAGCCCTTATATATAAAATTCTTCTGTGAATTTCACTATTGACTTGGCGTGAAAAACAATGGCCACATCTCATTTTTGGCATCATCATCGCCAAATATTTGGTGCCCTTTACAAATTACATAACTGTTAACACCTTCCCTGTTTTGCCCATACGTCGTACGGGCACAGCTTTCAGGCCTTTATTGAATTGTCCGTGCGGCGTACGGGAAATCTGATTTCTATTTCACATGCACTGTTTCGGCTGTATTTTTTCCAATTAATAAAACATTTTTCGCATAGATGTCCAGTTAGTGATTTGTTTGCAGTTTATTGTATTTCTACTCTGATTAGTTCAAAAGCGCGGGTTTTTTCGCATGTTTTGTATCAGAGGACGAATTGTGCTTTTTCAGTGTATAGCTTTCTGGTTATATTTTACTTACTGCCTGATAATTTTATTGATGCAAGAGTTGAATAATATATTTTTACTTTTAAATAATGGATAATTCAGAGCTTATGGAGCTAATTTCTTGTGATTTGAACCGTGACTCTTAATCAGAAACTGAATTATCTGTAAATGATAGTAGCGAAAGTTTACTAGATGTCCTGGATAATAGTGACTCTGATAGTAGTAAAGATGGAATCAGTCAAGCAAGACAATTTTTTTTAAATTAATTGTGATAATCCTTCGGATCCGCCTCCTAGATTTGCTTTCAATGGAATCCCCAAAATAAACATGGATACGGATGAAACTAAAGGTAAACTTCAGTTCTATGATGCTTTCATATAAAGAAAAAAAGTTGTAATAAATGCTTAAATATATTAAAATGTTAATTTTGATAACATATATTCACGTAAAAATGTAAAATGAACAAAAAAATGCAATAAAAAATGTGACATTTTTTTCACTAAATTTGGGAAAAAATGAAACTGTCAAAGGGTTAAGTGAAAAAACAAGTTTTAAAATTCGATCGAAAATGTTGTTATAAATATATTCACATGTATTAAGGTTTACCGTTTCAGAGAGAAAAAAATGGATGATTATATTATTTTAGATTTATCTAAATATTAGATTTAATAACTTTTTATCTCAGGTCTTTATAAAATTTGGTAAAATATTTACGTTATAATACATTATAATTAAATTGGACAATGCTTGTATAAAAGCTGTTTTTATATAATGGAAGGAAAAACTTATTCAATATATAAAAAAAAACATTAACTTCAATATTTTCACAATGTCAGGAGAAAAATTTCAAAACAAATTAATCATAAAATACTAAGGAAATTCGTCTATAAATTCTTGAAAGAAATTCCTGTATATAAATGCCTAATTTTACATATTGCAAAGCAATAATTGTTATGTAAATATTCAAGGCTACACTCATAATGATATTCTCCATAGCGAATAATTTTTACCAGATCCAAAAGTAATAAAAAGAAATCTATCTTCTTTTTAAACTTTATTTTCTACTCAAACTAAATGAATTCGATTTTCTAACAAAGAAAATAATGATTCCAAGATTCTTTTCTTCGCATTTCTGAGAGCTGAATTGTGAGACTCTTCGATGAAAGAAATTTTCTGTTCTTTTGTTGTGAACATCAAATTAAAAAAAGGAGTTTCAGGAAATGTGTTTAGTAAAAAGTTTCGATATTATTAGGAACGATTTAAGTGAATTCAGTACGCCTTTATGATGTAATTTATTCATTTTGGGCTGTTGGGATCATATTGATATGTCAAACAAATTATAAATATAAAGAACTATAATACGGTCTATATTTTTTATAATCTATTAACACTAAATATAATAACGATAGCCCTTATATATAAAATTCTTCTGTGAATTTCACTATCGACTTGGCGTGAAAAACAATGGCCACATCTTATTGCTGGCATCATCATCGCCAAATATTTGGTGCCC
The DNA here is from genome assembly GCA_032207245.1 of Pardosa pseudoannulata. Taxonomy (NCBI): domain Eukaryota; kingdom Metazoa; phylum Arthropoda; class Arachnida; order Araneae; family Lycosidae; genus Pardosa; species Pardosa pseudoannulata. The sequence continues at coordinate 60,100,125 of CM063509.1, forward strand.
TTTATAAATTACATAACTGTTAACACCTTCCCTGTTTTGCCCATACGTGGTACTGCACAGCTTTCGGACCTTTATTGATTTGCCCGTATGATGTACGGGCAATCTGTTTTCTATTTCGCTTGCACTGTTCCGGCCGTATTTTTTCCAATTTTAGTAACAAATTTTTCGCATAGATGTCCAGTAAATGATTGTTTGCCGTTTATTGTATTTCTACTGTGATTAATTCAAAAGCGCGGGTTTTTTCCCATGTTTTGTATCAGAGGACGAATTGTGCTTTTTCAGTGTATAGCTTTCTGGTTATATTTTACTTACCACCTGATATTTTTATTGATGAAAGAGTTGAATAATATATTTTTACTTTTAACCCATATTGTACCACACCAACTAAATATTTCTGTAAGTTATTAAAACTTAATCCATATCATTAATATGGTGTAACTAAGTATATAAAACCAAAATTTAGAAAAAATATTTTTAATTTCTTATGTAATTGGCTGTCCTATAAATAGGACAGCGATCCATTACACTACTAAAACTTAACAAATATCACTTACATTGCATTAGGCTGATTCATAGATGAAATTTGGGGAAACAGACAAAACAAAGTCCAACATTACATTTTAAGCATACTGCTGTAGGTTTTCTCTTGCAGTTATTGAACTGGCAGTCAGAGAGTAAGTTTATCTTGCAAAAAATTTCCAGTTTTCTGAATAGAATAGACATTTATTTACCCCTTGTTCTGTCCAGGTGTGTGAACAGGTGTTTGAACTGGTTTTCATTGAAAGAAAAGTAAAGGATGTGCGCTACAGTTAAATGATTGCTTGCAGTTTATTGTATTTCTACTCTGATTAATTCAAAAGCGCGGGTTTTTTCACATGTTTTGTATCAGAGGACGAATTGTGCTTTTTCAGTGTATAGCTTTCTGGTTATATTTTACTTACCACCTGATATTTTTATTGATGGAAAGAGTTGAATAATATATTTTTACTTTTAAATAATGGTACCACACCAACTAAATATTTCTGTAAGTTATTAAAACTTAATCCATATCATTAATATGTTGTAACTAAGTATATAAAACAAAATTTAGAAAAAATATTTTTTAATTTCTTATGTAATTGGCTGTCTATAAATAGGACAGCGATCCATTACACTACTAAAACTTAACAAATATCACTTACATTGCATTAGGCTGATTCATAGATGAAATTTGAAACAGAAACAAAGTCCAACATTACATTTTAAGCATACTGCTGTAGGTTTTCTCTTGCAGTTATTGAACTGGCAGTCAGAGAGTAAGTTTATCTTGCAAAAAATTTCCAGTTTTCTGAATAGAATAGACATTTATTTACCCCTTGTTCTGTCCAGGTGTATGAACAGGTGTTTGAACTGGTTTTCATTGAAAGATAAGAAACGAATGTGCGCTATCAATGCAATATCGAATTCATAAAAAATAATCAGGACTGGACCGTCGTCTTAATTTTAGGGCACCTTTTTTATACTTACAAAATACACATGTAAAATATATTTTTCAACAAAAACTTTCAGCTACATTATTAGCTCTGTATTTAAACTAACGTAACCTCCACGATGTTTAAATAATAATAATAATAATAATAAATATAAAATTAACGATTAAAAAATGACAATTTTTAAGAGGTTACTGAAAATAAATTTTACTATACAATACAATTTGATTTCTCAGTTTTTTTTTGTTACTATGCTAAAGTGTGTCTATTTTAAAGGTGTTAAAATAAAATCTACTCAGAAAATATTTTTAACTTTATTAATAAATGGAATATTATTTGCTGTCCTGTTTATAGGACAGCGGTCCAATATGGGTTAAATAATGGATAATTCAGAGCTTATGAAGTTTTCTCAGAAATTTTAGTAAAAACTTGGTATTATGAACATAAAATTCATTCTTTATGTGTAATTTATTCATTTTGGGCTGTTGGAATCATATTGATATGTCAAACAAATAATAAATGTAAAGAACTATAATATAGTCTGTATTTTTTATAAACTATTTATTAACACTAATAATGATATTTTATATATAAATTCTTTTTCATTTTTAATAAGATTTTCTAAAGCTAGACTGTTTAGAATTTTGTATATGTATTATAAACTAATTCGCAATTTTTAGATTCTTAAATATGATAGAAAAAAATATTTTTTATGTTAAAAATAACAATTGAAAAAAAGCAAAACTAATAAATCATTTATAAAAAAAATTATTAACACTATTTTTTACAATTAAAATTTTATTTAACTGTTGGTACACAAATGAGAATCAATTGCACTTACCTCATGAAACGGCAGCAAAATGCTGTGGTGTAGTAAATTTGCATTGTTATTTCAAACTTATTGATAACCCATAGTTGCTTTATATTGCTTTTAATTATAGTTAATACCATTTCTATAATCAATGTTCAAAATTAAACAAACGCAAGAAAATTAATTTATATATATATAAGATATATATTAATATTAATATATATTAATATATATATATATATATATATATAATAAATATATATATCTATATATCTATATAAATGTATATATCTTATATGTATCTATAATATATATTATGTATATATATATATATATAATATATATATATATAAATATATATAATATATATATATATAATATAAAAATATTATATATATATATATATATATATATATATATATATATAAAGAGAGAGATACATACATATATATAAATACAGATATATAAAGCAAACACACATATTGATACGTAATTATGCTTCAGCATAAGTCAACAGAATGCCTTATTTGTTTCCATATAGAATTTGTTACTTAATATATTCTTTTATAATAATTTATGTTAATGTACATATGGTTTATAAAATCTACGTCTCACAGATTGTCAATTTATTTATTTGGGAATATTTCTAAGAGAATGTTTACAATATTTCTCATTGTCTTGCACTTAAGATTATAACTGTTACTCCCCTACAAAATATATTTCAGTTTCTGTGACAAACTACAAAGCTTAGGTTAAACTAAACATTTTTCTTCATAAAGCTCATAAACCTCTAAGTACTTCTTACACACGTCGAGTTTCAGGAACTTGAGGAAAACAATAAATCTAACAACTAAGGTACTATAATAAACTATTTATGTCTCCTGCGAAAGTTTAATGCAATGTTTTAATGAAGTAATTTAAGTTGAATATTTTAAAAGTTTAAATGAATAATTTTGCGAGTGTGCGTGTTAAAATAAAATTTGTTTTTCCAGGTAAATTAATGTCTGTAGGAATGAATATAGTTTTAGTTAATCAAGCATGGATATAGTTAATCAAACATAGAAATAACTTATTAAGAGTTGCAGTATTTCTAATATAACAGAAACTCTGAGTTTTTCACATCCCCCACATACATGCATATTAAGTACGCATATTATATTAACATATATATATATATATATATAT
>CM063509.1:60113589-60121089 GCA_032207245.1 Pardosa pseudoannulata
GGTATTTAAAGTAGAAATGTAAAGGCAAACAAAAAGCAATAACACACAGTATTCAGAAAAAAATAATATTCTTTGTGGTTTTTTAGATATGCGAAATTTCTGTAGATGTCAATGAAATACCTCGTACAGAAATACTGTGTACACTACCTAAATACTTAATTTTCATTAAATCTTTTCTTGAATGATTAGCGAAAATTTTTTGTAAAAAATAACATTCCTTTCTGGAGATAAATTCTTTATTTCTAGGCATAAAAAGCATTTCGATTCCTCGAAGTTAAAAAAAATACAAAATCAATATTTTTTTTTATTTTAGTAATTTTTAAAATCATAAATTATGAGGATCTAGGATATACAATTACTGGTTAAGAATGTGTCTTATAATCTGAAAACTGAAACAATGTTTAATAAATACTGAAGGAATTTACGTAATATTTATTTACAACAAATATATTGTCTACATTTTAAAAGATATTAAAAGTACAAATTTAAAAGTACACGAAAAAACAATGACTTACATTTATCAGAAAAAAAAATTGTGTGTTTTATAGATATGCGAATGTTATGTAGATATAAATGAAATACATCTTAAAGAAAAATTGTGTGAACTTCTTAAATGCTTACTTTTAATTAAATCTTTATCAATGCTTAACGATAAATTGTTGAAAAAATGATACCCCTTTCTTTAGATAAAAGAATTATTTCTAGATATAAAGAGCACTTTAATCCCTCGAAATTAAAAAAAAAATAGAAAAACGATTTTCCAATTTTAGTAATTGTTCTTCAAATCTTATAGTTAAAACATAAATATAATGATTTAGGAAACAAAATTACTGGTTAATAAAGTCTCATATAATCTGGAAATTCATACAATGTTTAATAAATATTAAATGAATTAAGCATTGTTTATTTAGAACAATGGTATTTTATACATTTCAACGATATTTAAAGTAGAAATGTAAAAGGAAAAAAAGCAATGACACGCAGTGATCAGAAAAGAATAATAATTTTTGTGGGTTTTATAGATATGCGAAATTTCTTTAAATGTCAACGAATTACCTCGTACAGAAAAACTGTGTACACTACATAAATACTTAATTTTGTTTAAATCTTTTCTGGAATGATTAGAGAAAAATTTTTGTAAAAAATAACACGCCTTTCTGAAGATAAATTCTTTAATTCTAGGCATAAAAAGCATTTCGATACCTCGAAGTTAAAAGAAAATACGAAATCAATTTTTTTTCTAATTTTAGTAATTTTTAAAATCATAAATTATGAGGATCTAGGATATACAATTACTGGTTAAGAATGTGTCTTATAATCTGAAAACTGAAACAATGTTTAATAAATACTGAAGGAATTTACGTAATATTTATTTACAACAAATATATTGTCTACATTTTAAAAGATATTAAAAGTGTAAATTTAAAAGTACACGTAAAACAATGTCACACATTGATCAGAATATAATAATTTTTATTAGTTTTCTAGATATGGGAATGTTATGTAGATGTAAATGAAACACCTCGTACAGAAAAATTTTGTACACACTTAAATACTTACATTTAATTAAATCTTTTCTCTAATGCTTAACGATAAATTGTTGTAAAAAATGGCACCTCTTTCTGGACATAAACTATTTATTTCTAAATATAAATAGCTCGTCTAGCCCTCGAAATAAAAGAAGTTAATGAAAGCATTTGGAAGTCAAGTGAACGCCCCTTCACTAATGTTGCGGGCTATTCAGACTTTCTTTAGTATTAATGCATTTGTGAAAGGCTGGCTTTCAACAAAATAATTACCGTAATATGTTGTTGATGACACATTTTGGGAGATCATTACGCCTTATCCCCATCTGATTCTATTCGGGATTGCGAAGGGAAATTTTGAATAATTATTTTCCCTGATATAGTGCACTGTTATTAGCTGAAAATGGCCGTACTTAAATACCGATGAAATTAATTTTTTGAAAATATAAAAAAGCTTAAGTGATAGCACGATTTTTAATAGCATTTGAATCTGCATTGCTTTTAAATATGTATTTTTAGCTATATTAATCTTAAAATTATACTAAAATATTTTTGCTTATAAAAAAGAACATTCTATAAAAATATAGATACTGGTAATATGATGATTTGTACATACCGTTAAAATGAAATCAGTTAAAAAAATTATATATATATATATATATATATATATATATATATATATATATATATATATATATATATATATATATATATATATATATATATATATATATATATATATATATATATATATATATATATATATATATATATATATATATATATATATATATATATATATATATATATATATATATATATATATATATATATATATATATATATATATATATACATATATATACATATATATACATATACATATATATATATATATATATATATATATATATATATATATATATATATATATATATATATATATATATATATATATATATATATATATATATATATATATATATATATATATATATATATATATATATAAATATATATATATATATATATATAATATATAAATATATAAATAAATATATATATATATATATATATATATGTATATATATGTATACATACATATATATATATATATATATATATATATATATATATATATACATATATATATATATATAATATTATATATATATATATATATATATATATATATAAATATATATGTATATATATATATATATGTATATATATATATATATATATATATATATATATATATATATATATATATATATATATATATATATATATATATATATATATATATTATATATATATATATATATATATATATATATATATATATATATATATATATATATATATATATACACGTATGTGTGCATGTGTGCAGTATTTATTTACACTTGTAATGAAAATTATCTAATAGTTCTCATCTATAATACTGGTATCAGGCATTTTTGTATACTTATTTATATTAAGCTGATTTATAGAAAACGTGAAAGAATACAATTTAAAATTTTAACATTTAAACACTTTCAGTCTTTCAAAAAGTGTTTAGTAGTTAAGTGACAGGAAATATAACCTTATTAAGAAAGGGTAATTGTATGGTTATAAGTCTGCATTATATTTTTGAAACAAATACTAGCAAACAGGCCACAATTATCTTTGTTTCGGTAGTTTAATTGCGTAATTGTTGCAAGAGCAAAGTTTGTATCGTTTGTCCAAAATTCTACTTAATTATTGTTAATTGCACACCGCAAAAGTGTTGGGGATAATTAACCACGAGTTTATTTATTTGAGTGTTTAAGTGCTTGTTACAAGTTGATACTTATTCTATTCATTTTTGCAAAACGTAGAATTCTCTATAAGAGTCTTTATTGAAATATTAAGAAATGAATTCATCCAATATTTCCATAAGTAGATATTTTAACATCTGAAACACATACTTATTTACGTGTTAACTATGAATTTCATCTTTTATTGAAATATGATGAAAGTGATTGATTCGAATTTTCCATATGTAGATATTTTATATATATATATATATATATATATATATATATAATATATATATATATATATATATATATATATATATATATATATATATATATATATATATATATATATATATATATATATATATATATATATATACGTTGTATGCATTTTATAACATACTTCAATGTTTATTGAAATATTAAGAAATGAATTGATCCAATATTTCCATAAGTAAATATTTTAACATGTGATATACATCTTAATCTACATTATAACAACGTATTTCATCGTTTATTGAAATATGAGGAAAGTGATTGATCCAAATTTTCCATAAGTAGATATTTTATATCTGAAATAGATATTTATCTACGGTATAAGCATTTTATAATAGATTTCATTGTTTATTGAAATATTAAGAAAGATATTGATCCAAATGCTCCATAGATAGATATTTTAACATGTGAAACATATACTTATTTACATTATAACAACGTATTTCATCGTTTATTGAAATATGATGCAAAGGGTTGTTTCACATTTTCCATATGTAGATATTTTATATCTGAAGTAGGTATTTATCTACATTATAAGCATTTTATAACATATTTCATTGTTTATTAAAATATTAAGAAATAGATTGATCCAAATGCTCCATAGATAGATATTTTAACATCGGAAGCACACACTTATATACGTTATAACAACGTATTTCGTCATTTATTGAAATATGAAGAAAGTGAATGATCCAAATTTTCCATACGTAAATATATTATACCTAAAATAGATATTTATCTACGTGATAAGCAATTTATATCATTTTATTTTATCCTTTATTGAAATATTTAGGAATAGTTTGATCCAAATGTTCCATATGTATTTATTTTAAGATCTGAATTATATATTTTATAAGTTATAACAGCCTATTTCATGGTTTATTGAAATATGAAGAAAGTGATTGATCCAAATTTTCCATAAGTAGATATTTTATATCTGAAATAGATATTTATCTACGGTATAAGCATTTTATTACATTTTATAAAATCGTTTATTAAAATATTAAGAAATATATGGATCGAAATATTCCATAAGTAGTTATTTTAACACCTGAATATTTATCTACTTTATAATAATGTATTTCATCTTTTATTGACATATGAAGAAAGAGATTGATCCAAATTTTCTATACGTAGATATTTTATATATGAAATAGATATTTATCTACGTTATAAGCATTTTATAACGTTATATTCCAATCGTTGAAATATTAAGAAAGAGATTGATCCAAATGATCCACAGACAGATATTTTAAGATTTGAAATACATATTTATCTGCGATATAAGCATATTATAACATCGTCTTTTATCGTTTACTGAAATATTAAGAAAGACACTGATCTAAATGTTCAATATTTAGTTATTTTATCATATGGAATACATATTTATCTACGTTATTAACATTTTATTAATACGTATTTTAATGTTAATAATCTTAAGTTTCAGAGAGTGACATCATTTTATGGGTTAAGTTTAGTTTTAGACATTTATAGTTTTATATCTCGGCATTTGATAAAATGATATTTCGCAACATATTACAAATTTTATAAATGTGCATTTTATTGTATGTATCAGAGAGTAAATTTTTATGAGTTAAGATTCATACATGGTTGAATATCTTAAGATCTCCCGAAAGTATATTCCTCTACCTATTACGGATTTTTTAAACTATGCTTTAACCTTAAGTATAAGAAAAGTAACGTAATAATAACACTGCAGGCTACTGAATATTAGGGAGTTTTGACTTTAATCCCTTGCCTGTTTTGCACGTGCAACCATACGGGCGCGGTTACTCTGCCTTTAATAATTTGACATTAAGCCGTAAGGGCAATCTGATTTCTTTGCTGTTTTTACGGTTTTAGCCTTATCTTTAGTATTTTCAATGTCAAATTAGTCGTATAGATGTCCACAACAAGTTATTTTTCGAAGTGTATTCTTTTTGGTTTAAAAGTGCTGTTATTCTTATAGCTTTAGAATTACTCCACGAGATTTTGAATTATTGGCTTGAGGTTTTGGAAGACAAAAGATATTTTTATATGTAAATCCGCCTACACACAAAAAAACTAAGACCTGTAAACTAGACCTATGTTTATTCAGTGATGGAAAATAACAGTGGCAAAAAAATTAGAAATAGAACTAGGTATTTTTGCGCAGACTGTGACGTTGGAGTATGCTTCTTACCTTTTTTCAAGATTTATCACACAAATTCTGATCTTTAAAAAACAGGTTAAGTAATTGTACTTGAATATAATAATTGTGTAGTAAATAATTGTGTGGTAATCGTAATCGAAAATATTTGTATTTTTTATATGCACAATTGTAAACGTAACTTCCCTTCCTGATGTACATTAGAGAGAAAAATAAACCTGTAAGGAAAACGCTAATTTATTTCATGTAAAAAAAGTTTACTTACCAGAGTACAGGCAGTTGTTTCGATTTATTCTAAATAAACTATTTATACTTTTTAAAATGCATTCATAGTTTCGTGAAGCACACATTAACAGAAAAAGTGTTTGAAATACAGTAATTCACTTAAAAATATTAAGCTATAATAAATAAGTTCTAATAAAAAATACAATAAAATCATTTATGATTTTAACAGGAACAGAAAATGTAACAATATGCTTTAATAAAAATACAATATTTACTTTGTGTTGAAAAAATCATATAAATTTATGCATAATTTAAATACAAGTGATGTAAAAATCATTTATATTTTGTTATATTTTAACTATATGTTATTTTATATATTATACTTTCTGTAAAATCCCCGGTTTACTGTTAACATATTATAGTATATTAACTATAATACTGGTATACTATGATTACTGTACAATAGCAGTAATAAAAGAAAATGTTCTATGTATGGACTAATTATCACGTCTTTAAGTTATCTTTTGCCCTTAACCCTTTGACAGTTTCATTTTTTTCCAGAATTCGGTCAAAAAAATGTCACATTTTTTAATTGCATTTTTTTGTTTATTTTACATTTTTAAGTAAAGATATGTTATTAAAACTAACATTTCTAATATTTTTAAGCATTTATTACAACTTTTTTTCTTTCAATGAAAGCATCATAGAACTGAAGTTTACCTTTAGTCTCATCGATATCCAAGTTAATTTTTGGAATTCCAGTGAAAGCAAATCTAGGAGCCGGATCCGAAGGATTATCACAATTAATTTTAAACAAATGCCTTGCTTGACTGATTCCATCTGTACTACTATCAGAATCACTACAATCCAGGTTATCTAGTAAACTTTCGCTACTATCAGTTACAGATAATTCAGTTTCTGATTCCGAGGCACGGTTTGAATCACAAGAAATTTGTTCCATTCGCTCTGGATTATATATTATTTAAAAGTAAAAATATATTATTCAATTCTTACATCAATAAAATTATCCGTCGGTTAATAAAATATAATTAGAAAGCTATACACTGAAAGATAACAATTCGTCTTCTGATACAAAACATTCTAAAAACCCTGCGCTTTTGAACCAATCAAAGTGGAAACTACAATAAACTGCAAACTATCATTTACTGGACATGTGTACGAATAATTTGTTACTAAAATTGGAAAAAATACGACCGAACCAATGCAAACGAAATAGAAATCAGATTGCCCGTACGCCGTACGGGCAAATCAGTAAAGGCCCAAAAGCTGTGAGTGCACGGCGTACGGACAAAACAGGGAAGGGGTATTATCTTTGTACAATTGATAATATTTTCCTCACCGAGTCAGTCATGTTTCTTTGATATCGTTTAATGTTGAGAACAATGCTGCTAAACATTTTTACCTTGAATTATTTTCCATATCCCTAGTATGCAATTTCATAGATTCTTTTCAAACCATGTTTCTTCACCTGCAAATGCGATAATCTGTAGCCCAGAATGATTACTATACAATAGCAGTA
>CM063509.1:60126089-60133589 GCA_032207245.1 Pardosa pseudoannulata
CTAATTTCCTGGTCTAATATAAATTAAAAAGTACTCATGAAAATCTTACTATTGTAAATATCGGTAATAAAATGCCAAACTTTGAAGTATTAAAAGTCAACTTATAATGCACTCCAAAATATAGAGCTTTTATAAAAGTACTGTTTAGGTTTTGATAACTTGCACCAATATTTGAGCCAGGGTGCCAGATGATAACATCGTTAGAAAGAATAATCTCAATACAAGCACAGTAAAGAGAAAATATGACGAAGTGAAAAACCGATCCTTGTGGAACACCCTGTCTCAACTCTACCTGGTCAGTGAACATTAATATGTTTATTGCTTCTAATTTCCTGGTCTAAATAAATTAAGCCTGGTCATAAAAGATTAAAAGCCCACTTATGATGCATTGCAAAATAAAGAACTTTTGCAAAAACACTATTTAGGTTTTGCTCAATTGCACCTTTATTTGAACCAGAGTGCCAGATGATAACATCATCAGAAAAAGTAATCTCAATACAAGCACAGTATAAAGAAAATAGTATGGGGTGCAAAAGCGATCCCTGCGGATTACCCTGTCTCAAGCCTGTTTCTACCTCTGGTCACGTGGACGTTAATATGTTTATTGCTTGTAATTTCCTGGTCTAAATATTTAGCACTTTTTATTTTGTTTAACTGAGTTTCAGTCATGAAAATCTTAGGCTTATGATTGTAGAGGTGTATATTGGTAATAAATGTTGACAATTACTTTCAAGTATTAAAAGTCAACTTATGATGCATTGAAAAATAAAGAGCTTTTACAAAAGCACCATTTAGGTTTTGCTCAATTGCACCTATATTTGAACCAGGATGCCAGATGATAACATCATCAGAAAAAGTAATCTCAATACAAGCACAGTATAGAGAAAATAGGATGGAATGCAAAAGCGATCAGTACGGAACACCCTGTCTGACGCTAAATGGGTCAAACGTGGAATTATTATATTTAACTGTAATTTCCTGGTCTAAATATTAGCACTATTTTTATGTTTAACTGTGTTTTCTCATGAAAATCAGTATGATTGTAGAATAAAGTAATCATGTTGACAATTATTTAAGTATTAAAAGTCACCACATGATGCACTAAAAAATAGCTTTTAAAAACTTATTTTGCCATAATTGCATATATTTGAACCAGGATGCCAGATAATAACCTCATCTGTAATCTGCAATACGCACAGTATAGAGAAAATAGATGGAATCAAGCGATCAGTTTACGGAACACCCTGTACGACGCTGGGTCAATCTGATTTTATATTTAACTGTAATGGATATATTCCAATGAATATCTGAAATAAAGTATTAGGAATAAATAATCAGTTTCAGATAATGATTTATAATATTTAAAATCACCACACATTACTGAAGTAATTTTAAATCTCTTATTTTCCATAATGTGAATAACTTCATATCTAACATGATATAATTAACCACTTCCCTGTTTTGCCCGTACGCCGTACGGGCACAGCTTTCAGGCTTTTACAGTTTTGCCCGTACGACGTACGGGCAATCTGATTTCTATTTCGCTTGCACTGTTTCGGTCGTAATTTTTCCAGTTTTAGTATCAAATAATTCGTATAGCAATTTATTCGTCCAGTAAATGATAGTTCGCAGTTTATTGTATTTTCTACTCTGATTAGTTTAAAAGCGCGGTTTTTTTATGATCAGATAGACGAAGTTTACTTTCAGTGACCTGGATAGTAGTACAATGGAAAAAATAAATAAAAATAAAAAAATTTTATTGATTTGTAATTCTTGAAATTTCTTGATTCAAAAAAAAAAAATAGACAAAATAAAAAAATTTCCTATTTTAATTAAAAAAAAAAAAACATAAAACAAATTTATAATTTTAAAAATTAAAAAAAAAAAAAAAAAAAAATAAATTTAAAATGAAAAAAATGACAAAAAAATGCATTATAAAAAAATTTTTAAGTCTATGAAATTTTATATAAAGTTGAATAATATATTTTATACTTGCCCTCGAGAAAAATGTGTATTAAAACTTGTAACCGAAGTGGAAATTATGTAACACGATTTCCATCTTAAATTTACGTCCACATTAAAGCAAACTTCAAACTTCGTTCTACAAAATGATAGTAGCGAAAGTTATAATGAGGCATATAAACAAAAAATCATATAAACAATTTATTTTAAAAAATTATTTATAAATCTTAAAAATATCTGAATTTTGCTTACTTATTCAAAAATTAATTGATCTAACTAAATAAACTTCATTCTATAATGACTTTCATAGAAAGAAAATAATATTAATAAATGCTTAAAATATTGAAATGTTAATTTTAATAATATATATTTTCTAATAAAATCAAAATTAAAAAAAAGTAAATAAGGACATTTTTTAAATTCAAAAAAAATAAACATCAAATATTTAATATTATTTTAAATTGTCTAAATAGCAATTAAATAATGGATATTTAATTTATCAATCATGTTATAAAATAATGTAAAATATTGTCAAAAATTTATTAAAACTTTGATGTTGTAGAATATTAACATATTTTCATCTTAAATTTAGTCAATTAAAGCAAATTCAAATATAATTTAGTAAAAAGGCTAAACTAGATCACGTTTGAATAAAAGGATATGATTCAATGCTAATCAATTTGGAAGGGAACTGAATTCAGTTTAACAAATATCATTAATTTCCTTCAAATGATCGGGGAAAATATATGACACTGATATATGTTGGCTTATGTCAATCAGTCATATTTGTCAAGAAAAAGTATTTAATATTAAACTTTGATATTTCGTAGACCACCAATTACATATTTATCAGTTTACGTTCATATGTTTATTTAAATACATATAAGTGTATTTATTTCATTAATGGTCAAATTCTAAAATAATTTTGTAAAATGACACCACTGGATCACGCTTAAATAAAAGAATGTATTACAATGCTAATCAATTCGAAATGGAATTGAATTCAGTTTAACAACTGACATTAATCTCCTTCAAATAATTGGTAAAAATATGAGACATTGATAAGTGTTGGCTTATGTCAATCAGTTATATATTTATCAAAAATAACTATTTAATATTGCACTTTGATGTTTCATAGAACGTCAATCACAAGTTGATCAGTTTACTTTCATATGCTTTTTTAAATGTATATAAGTTTATTGATTCCTTAATAGTTAATTTGAAATATAATTCAGAAAAAAGGCACCACTATACCATGTTTAAATAAAAAAGATATGATTCAATACTAATCAATTTGAAATGGAATTGAATTCAGTTTAGTAACTAACATTAATCTCCTTCAAATAATCGGGGAAAATATATGACACTAATAAATGTTGGCTTATGTCAATCCGTCAAATTTGTCAAGATAAAATATTATTATATTAAACTTTGATGTTTCGTAGAGCGTCAATCGCAAATTGTTCAGTTTACTTTCATATGCTTTATTTAAATGCATATAAATGTATTTGGTTCCTTAATAGTCAAATTGAAATATAATTTAGTTAAAAGGCATCACTATACCACGTTTAAACAAAAGAATATATTACAATACCAATCAGTTCGAAATGGAATTGAATTCAGTTTAACAACTGACATTAATATCTTTCAAATAACCGGGAAAAATACCTGAAACTGGTAAGTATTGGCATATGTCAATTAGTCATACTGATCAAGAAGAATTTCTCATAATAAACTTTGATTTTTCGTGGAATACCAATCACATATTGATCAGTCTACTTTCATATATTTTTATAAATACATATGAATATATTTCGTTACTTAATAGACAAAATCAAATAAAATTTAGTAAAAAGTCACCACCAGACCACGTTTAAATTAAATAATATAATACATGTTAGTCAATGTGAAGTAGCAATGAATTCAATTTAACAACTGAAATTAATCTCCTTCAAATAATCGAGAAAAATACCTGAAACTGATAAGTGTTGGCTTATGTCAATCAGTCATATTCCATCAAGGAGAAGTATTTAAAATTAAACTTTGATGTTTCATAGAACGTCAATCACAAATTGATTAGTTTAAGTTCATATATATTTTTTAAATGCATATAAGTTTATTTGGTTACTTAATAGTCAATTTGAAATATAATTTAGAAAAAAGGCACCACTATACCACGTTTAAATAAAAAAGATAAGATTCAATACTAATCAATTTGAAATGGAATTGAATTCAGTTTAGCAACTAACATTAATCTCCTTCAAATAATCGGGGAAATTATATGACACTAATAAATGTTGGCTTATGTCAATCCGTCACATTTGTCAAGATAAAGTATTTGATATTAAACTTTGATGTTTCGTAGAGCATCCATCGCAAATTGTTCAGTTTACTTTCATATGTTTTATTTAAATGCATATAAGTGTATTCGGTTCCTTAATAGTCAAATTCAAATATAATTTAGTAAAAAGGCACCACTATTCCCCGTTTAAATAAAAAAGATATGATTCAATACTAATCAATTCGAAATGGAATTGAATTCAGTTTAACAACTGGCATCAATCTCTTTCAAATAATCGGGAAAAATATCTGAAACTGATAAGTATTGGCTTATGTCAATCAGTCATACTAATCAATAAGAAGTACTTAATATTAAACTTTGATTTTTTGTGGAATGCCAATCACATATTGATCAGACTTCTTTCATATATTTTTTTAAATACGTATAAATATATTCCATTCCTTAATAGTCAAATTAAAATAAAATTTAGTAAAAAGTCACCACCAGACTACTTTTAAAATAAATAATATAATACATGCTAGTCAATTCAAAATAGCAGTAAATTTAATTTAACAACTGACATTAATCTCCTTCAAATAAAAGAGAAATATATCTGAAACTGATAAGTGTTGGCTTATGTCAATCAGTCATATTGATCAAGAAGAAGTATTTAATATTAAACTTTGATGCTTCGTAGAACATCAATCGCAAATTGATCAGTTTTCGTTCATATAAATTTTTTAAATGCATATAACTTTATTTGGTTCCCTAATAGTCAAATTCAAATATAATTTAGTAAAAAGGCAAACCTAGATCACGTTTGAATAAAAGGATATGATTCAATGCTAATCAATTTGAAATGGAATTGAATTCAGTTTAACAACTGACATTAATCTCTTTCAAATAATCCGGAAATATATGTGATACTGATAAATGTTGGCTTATGTCAATCAGTCGTATTTGCCAAGAAAAAGTATTTATTAATAAAATCTGATGTTTCGTAGAAAGTCAATCACAAATTGATCATTTCATGTTCATATGCTTTTTTAAAAATACATATAACTTTATTTGGTTCCCCAATAGTCAAATTGAAATATAATTTAGTAAAAAGGCAAAAATAGATCACGATTAAATAAAATAATATATTTCAATACTAATCAATTCGAAATCGTATTGAATTCAGTTTAACAACTGACATTAATCTTCTTCAAATAAAAGAGAAATATATCTGAAACTGATAGGTGTTGGCTTATGTCAATCAGTCATATTGTTCAAGAAAAAGTATTTAATATTAAACTTTGATGCTTCGTAGAACATCAATCGCAAATTGATCAGTTTTCGTTCATATAAATTTTTTAAATGCATATAACTTTATTTGGTTCCCTAATAGTCAAATTCAAATATAATTTAGTAAAAAGGCAAACCTAGATCACGTTTGAATAAAAGGATATGATTCAATGCTAATCAATTTGAAATGGAATTGAATTCAGTTTAAAACTGACATTAATATCTTTCAAATAATCCGGGAATATAAGTGATACTGATAAATGTTGGCTTATGTCAATCAGTCGTATTTGTCAAGAAAAAGTATTTATTAATAAAATTTGATGTTTCGTAGGAAGTTAATCACAAATTGATAATTTCATGTTCATATTCTTTTTTTTTAAATACATATAACTTTATTTGGTTCCCCAATAGTCAAATTGAAATATAATTTAGTAAAAAGGCAAAACTAGATCCCGATTAAATAAAATAATATATTACAATACTAATCAATTCGAAATGGTATTGAATTAAGTTTAACAACTGACATTAATGTCTTTCACATAATCGGGAAAAATATCCGAAACTGGTAAGTATTGGCTTATGTCAATCATTCATACTAATCAAGACGAAGTACTTAATAAACTTTGATTTTTCGTGGAATCCCAATCACAGATTGATCAGTCTACCTTCAATACTAATCAATTCTAAATAGCATTGAATACAGTTTAAAAAACGACATTAATCTCCTTCAAATACTTGGGAAAAATATCTCAAAGTGATAACTGGTAGCTTAAGTGAATCAGTCCTGAAGAACTATTTAGTATAAAACTTTGATGTTTCATGGAATGCCAATAACTATTTGATCAGTTTATTTTCATAATTTGATTAAAACGTATAATTCTATTTAGTTCCTTAATAGTCAAATTCAAATATAATTTAATAAAAAGACATCACTATACCATGTTTAAATAAAAGAATATATTACAATACTAATATATACGAAATGGAATTGAATTCAGCTTAACAACTGACATTAATCTCTTTCAAATAATCGGGAAAAATATGTGAAACTGGTAAGTATTGGCTTATGTCAATCAGTGATATTGATCAAGAAGAAGTACTTAATACTGAACTTTGATTTTTCGTGGAATGCCAATCACCTATTGATCAGACTACTTTCATATATTTTTTAAATACGTATAAATCTATTCCGTTCGTTATTAGTGAAATTCAAATAAAATTTAGTAAAAAGGCACCAATAGACTACATTTAAATAAAATGATACAATACAATAATTATCAATTCTAAATAGGATTGAATTCAGCTTAACAACTGACATTAATCTCCTTCAAATAATCTGAAAAAATAGCTCAAACTGATAACTGCTGCCTTATGTCAATCAGTCAAATTGATCAAGAAGAATAATTTAGTATAAAACTTTGATGTTTCGTAAAATAAATTTGTTAGTTTAATTTATATGTTTAATTTTATATAAGTCTATTATATAGTCAAATCAAATATAATTTAATATATATAGATAATGTTTAAATTAAATATATATACAGATATATATAATATATATAATATATATATATATATATATATATAAATAATAATATATATATATATGTTTATATAAACTATATATATATATATATATACACATATACATACAAAAAATTTAATAGTTATATTTATACTTAATACGTATTATTTAAGTAAGTGCAACATTTCCTTACGTTTCATGTAAATTCTAAAGTTAAATAAAAAAAAGTAACTGTGTGCTACTCTTTGAAACCTGTATACGTTTAAGAAATATTGTTTGGAGTCACATTTTTGATAAAATAAACCAGTAAAATAAATTTTTCTAATTTTATTGCATTTGATGTTTTATGTAACATCATTCGGTATTCTTTAAACCACAGAGTCATCATGGTTTCCAACAGTGTAGATTAAAATAAAACTTAAAATCAGCAAGTGTAACACTATTT
>CM063509.1:60143589-60148589 GCA_032207245.1 Pardosa pseudoannulata
TTAAAGTACTTATCTCATTTCCAAGTACTTTTGAAGACCCAACTAGGTACCCATAGCTTGATTCGTCAACCACTCTTATTGTTAGACGTTAGATTGTTCACTGTCACCACGAACATAGTATTATAGTACCACGAACATAGAACATATATTGTACACACTTCTTTTCTTGTTGTTTTCTTATGCTGTTTTGTCAAACCAAGCACGTTTGAGCCGGAGGTTACTGGAATTAAGGTATTGAGGTGCCCTTTCATTTTTAACGATCATTTCAAAGGTGAAAATACGACTTATGCTCAAGTGGGTCCTCGTAATTTTGAAGAAGGGACCAAGGAGTAGACCCATAGGCTTGGTCAGCAACCACCTCAGTTATTGGTGGAGAACTTAGAGGGCACTGTCACCACGAACATAGTATTATAGTAAACATTAACAAGTACATTTCATCTTAAGTCTTTCGGGATTAACCTGCAACAATACTCGATAATATTGACTGAGATACAAATACTCTACTCCTTTTGTAATCTATCAAAGTTTACATATCAATGTGTAGATCAATACATAATTTTCAGTTTAATGTAGTGCTTCTCAAACTTTCAATATGTCAGTCATCATTGTTACAAGAAGAAGTATTTAGTATTAAAATTAATATTTCGTGAAAAGTCAATATAATTGATCATTTTATATTCATAATTCATATTTTAAATACGCATACGTGTATTTCGTTCCTTAATAGTCAAATTTAAATCTCATTAGTAAAAAGGCACCACTAGACCACGTCTAAATAAAAATTTATAATACATACTAATCAATTTGACAAGGCATTGAATTCAGGTTAACAACTAACATTAATCTCATTGAAATAATCGGAAAAATAGCTGAAACTGATAAGTGTTGGCCTATGTCAATCAGTCATATTGATCATGAAATAGTTCACACATTGTGTGCGGGTAGATTTTGCAGCGGAATTGTACCGGGAGCTGACGTTTTTCACGTAAATTTAGTTATTATAAAATTATTTAATTTTTTAACCAACTTTTCGTATTTTTACATTTAATGTATATAAACAAATATATAAATAGAAATATATGAATAGCAACCATAAGATTTTTGTAACTAAAAAATATATCTTTAGTGGATATATTTATAATAATAACGTAAATATGAAAAATCAAATAGAAATAGTAGTACATAGTTTTAATTTTTTAACCAACTTTTCGTATTTTATATTTAATGTATATAAACAAATATATAAAATAGAAATATATGAATAGCAACCATAAGATTTTTGTAACTAAAAAAATATATCTTTAGTGGATATATTTATAATAATAACGTAAATATGAAAAATCAAATAGAAATAGTAGTACATAGTTTTAATTTTTTAACCAACTTTTCGTATTTTATATTTAATGTATATAAACAAATATATAAATAGAAATATATGAATAGCAACCATAAGATTTTTGTAACTAAAAATATATCTTTAGTGGATATATTTTTTTATAATAACGTAAATATGAAAAATCAAATAGAAATAGTAGTACATAGTTTTTTTAATTTTTTAACCAACTTTTCGTATTTTATATTTAATGTATATAAACAAATATATAAATAGAAATATATGAATAGCAACCATAAGATTTTTGTAACTAAAAAAATATATCTTTAGTGGATATATTTATAATAATAACGTAAATATGAAAAATCAAATAGAAATAGTAGTACATAGTTTTAATTTTTTTAACCAACTTTTCGTATTTTATATTTAATGTATATAAAACAAATATATAAATAGAAATATATGAATAGCAACCATAAGATTTTTGTAACTAAAAAATATATCTTTAGTGGATATATTTATAATAATAACGTAAATATGAAAAATCAAATAGAAATAGTAGTACATAGTTTTACTTTTTAACCAATATTTCGTATGTTATATTGAACTATATATAAACAAATATATAAATAGAAATATATGAATAGCAACCATAAGATTTTTGTAACTAAAAAATATATCTTTAGTGGATATATTTATAATAATAACGTAAATATGAAAAATCAAATAGAAATAGTAGTACATAGTTTTTAATTTTTTAACCAAACTTTTCGTATTTTATATTTAATGTATATAAACAAATATATAAATAGAAATATTTGAATAGCAACCATAAGATTTTTGTAACTAAAAAATATATCTTTAGTGGATATATTTATAATAATAACGTAAATATGAAAAATCAAATAGAAATAGTAGTACATAGTTTTACTTTTTAACCAACATTTCGTATTTTATATTTAATGTATATAAACAAATATATAAAATAGAAATATATGAATAGCAACCATAAGATTTTTGTAACTAAAAAATATATCTTTAGTGGATAAATTTATAATAATAACGTAAATATGAAAAATCAAATAGAAATAGTAGTATATAGTTGTAATTTTTTAACCAACTTTTCGTATTTTATATTTAATGTATATAAACAAATATATAAATAGAAATATATGAATAAAAACCATAAGATTTTTGTAACTAAAAAATATATCTTTAGTGGATATATTTATAATAATAAACGTAAATATGAAAAATCAAATAGAAATAGTAGTACATAGTTTTACTTTTTAACCAATATTTCGTATGTTATATTGAACTATATATAAACAAATATATAAATAGAAATATATAAATAACAACCATAAGATTTTTGTAAACAAAAAATATATCTTTAGTGGATATATTTTTTATAATAACGTAAATATGAAAAATCAAATAGAAATAGTAGTACATAGTTTTACTTTTTAACCAACATTTCGTATTTTATATTGAAATATATAAACAAATATATAAATAGAAATATATGAATAAAAACCATAAGATTTTTGTAAACAAAAAATATCTCTTTTGTGGATAAATTTATAATAGTATCGTAAATATGAAAAATCAAATAGAAATATTAGTATACAGTTTTAATTTTTTAACCAACATTTCGTATTTTATATTGAAATATATAAACAAATATATAAATAGAAATATTTAAATAGCAACCATAAGATTTTTGTAAACAAAAAATATATTTTTAGTGGATAAATTTATATCAGTATCGTAAATATGAAAAATCAAATAGAAATAGTAGTATATAGATTTAATTTTTAACCAACATTTCGTATTTTATATTTAATGTATATAAACAAATATATAAATAGAAATATATGAATAGCAACCATAAGATTTTTGTAACTAAAAAATATATCTTTAGTGGATATATTTATAATAATAACGTAAATATGAAAAATCAAATAGAAATAGTAGTACATAGTTTAATTTTTTAACCAAGACTGATTACTATGGCTCTACTCTTTCTGTAAATCCATCTAAGTATACATAATCGTGTAGATCAATACATAATTTTCAGTTTAATGTAGTGCTTCTCAAACTTTCAATATGTGTGAACCAAATTTCAACCATAATTTTCTTCACTACGTTTTTATACAATTACAATATATTAAATGCTATAATAATGTCTTTTTGACTCTAAAATTGCAATACGGCTGTAATTATTAACTTTACAAATTATCCCGATATGCATATCTTAAGATAAATGTATCATGAAAATTACTTTTTTAAAATACACTAACATTAACTCTATGAATTATGGACAGGGGTGAATGATGAAATTAATGTTTTCAAAAACAATACTCTTTCGTATACTAATAATATTTCCAACATCCTACCTTTGTTAAACCGGATTTTTCTGCAGAGGCTTCTTTGCAAAAAATATAGATATCAGGTAAATGTAAGAAATAAAACTTAGAGGATCAAATTCTAATATCAAACATTCCAAGTCGACCGGAGTATCATGTAATTATTTAATTGAAATTTAATATTGGTAAATTAATTATCCCATACTTTACTCAGTACTGATACATGTACATTTGTATATGATTACATAATATAAGTGTAAAAGTGTATTTTATTTTTAGAATGTCAGAATGTTGGCTTAAATTTAACTCATATTGAACCGCTGTCCTATAAACAGGAAAGCAAATAAAATATTATTTAATAATAAAGTTATCAATATTTTTCAGTGTATTTTATTTTAACACCTTTAAAATAGACACACTTTAGCATAGCAGAAAAAATAACTGAGAAGTCGAAATATATTGTATTGTAAAATTTATTTTTAGTAACCTCTTAAAAATTGTCAATTTTTATTCTTTAATATTATATTTATTATTATTTTTTAAACATTGTGGTGGTTACTTGTAGTTTAAAAACAGAGCTAATAATGTAGTTGAAAGTTTCTGCTTAAAAATTATTTTGCACGTGTGCTTTGTAAGTACAAAAAAGGTGTCCTAAAATTAGGACAATGGTCCAATCCCGATTATTTATCCCGATTATTAAAATCATTCTTTGAGCATTACAGAAACAGAACTCAAGTAATTTCTAGGTGTCTTTTCTTTCACTGGTATTTTATTTTACCACATGAAGAAATGTACTGGGGAAATGCTGCAGACACTGGCACTACTTCAGTGAGTAACGCGATATAAAGAAAACGGTTTTATGACACCAAACACTTTATCCATTTTAACGATAATTCTTCAGTTGATCCACAAGATCGTTATTATATAACTTAACCACTTTATGACAAAATCAACATAATCTTGAAACAATTTAGTATATTTTCTGAAATATTTTACCATTATCGATGAAATAATGGTAAAATATTTTGGAAGCGACAGTTGCAAGATGTTCATGAAAAATAAACCTGCAAAATTGGGATAAAAATTACAGTTGTTAGCATCCTACACGGATATCCTTTTTCTATTATCCTTTACCAAAGATGCCAGTGCAAGAACTTTAAGAGAAAATCAACAACAGTGTCCTTAAAATGCAATGTTTGACTTTCCTTCGGCTGTTCCCCTAAATTTCACCTATGAATCAGCCTAATGCAATGCAAGTGATATTTGTTAAATTTTAGTAGTATATTGGACCATTGTCC
>CM063509.1:60163589-60176089 GCA_032207245.1 Pardosa pseudoannulata
CCACCCATAAAAAGACTAGATGACTTTGGTCAGGACAGTTTCTGAATCCTCCTTTCACTTTGGACATTTATCTTTGCAGTCCTATTAACCAGTTAGTTGGTCAATTGTTTTTACCAGAAATGTTTGTAAAGAATATTTTTCTGCATATATTTAAAGGCCTAACTTAATATGAGAGGAAAATAAAACAATTGCATTTTGATAAATAATGAATTTAAGCATTTTTATTGTATCATTTTAGTACACAAGTACTAATAAATGTTGGCTTTTCGCAACACATACAGGTATTTGTAATCACAGTTTACATGGTGAAATCTGACAGTTCATCAGAAGTATCATCAACTTGTATATGTATCGCTGGTATACGGCTTGTATATTTACCGATAGGTTTTTTTCCTAGTCAGTTACGATAAAATATCTAACAGAAATCAAATCTACATCGGAGTTGAGTTCTCTATACGTATGATATGGAGAATACTATATAACATTAAAAGACATTTCTGAATTTGTATCAGAATCGTCAAAAACTTCTAACAATAAAGTATTATTGTCTATAATATCATCCATGATTGTAGCGAATTCAATTCACAACTATAAAACTTCAAGATGAAAATGTAAAGAACACAGAATGTGGAATACTTTCGTCTACCGGTAACTATAGTAAAAATCTTGTTAAAAAACCTTTTAATGATATGAGCCAGCTGTGCCCTCTAATGAAATATTCTAATACTAAAAATCATATTTTAGTTAATTAAAAATACGGGCAAAACAAGAAGGGGGGATATCGATTCCTGTACTTTGTACGGCAAACCAACTAAGGAGTTCCATTAAACAAAAATCAAGACATCGATATTACTTACATGATGAGGTGAAAGTGATAACCAAAATTTGATTATCGAATATTCGATCGGACTCATTTACAAAAGGCATTGGGAACGTAAGCCATGCGTTAACAAATTTTTAAATAACAGAAATAATTATTAGTTAAGTTGAATTTTATGTGTAACTTTAGCCCTTTAACCCTTTAAAGGTCACTAATATAAATTCTTCGGAATTTAATGAAATTTGTTCATAAATGGTATTTATGAACTTTATAAACATAAAGGCAAATTTTTTTTGAGGGGGTGGGGTGTAATTTGAAGGGTGGTTAAAGTGCAAGACCTAGCCCCTTGTACGGAGCAAAAATACTTTTTTAAAGGTTTCATTATGCTGGAGGAATAATGATTATTAACATAAAGAAGGTATTATAAGAAAAAACTACATATTTTACAGCCTTACGATGGCCGAATGGTAGAGCGCTGCTTTTTGATATCGGAGTTCGTCTATTTAAATCCAACGTCAGACATAGATATTCGTAGCCATTCGGAATCGGCTTTAAGCTGTTTAATCCGCATATTGCAAAACAGTAGTCCGTAGAGCTGCAAACCAAACATAAACAATTTATAAGGTTTTTGTTTCAATAGATATTTTTTAATTGGGGTTATAAGTGAAAAAAATCATATTACTGACTTTTTTAGGTAAAGTAAGTTTTTTTTTTGGAGTACTACGGTCTACTTTTTTGCAACACGTGATCTAATGAGGCTGGGACCTGCTGCTTAAAGCCGATTCCGAACAGCTACGAACATCCATGCTACATTGGAATTCAAACCCACAAACACCGGTAACGAAGGCCAGCACCCTAACCATTCGGTCAGCGTTCGGCTGTAAAGTAAGTTTAACCACTTATATTTCAAATGAAAAAAAATAAGCATAGAGCCTTGTATACTCTCTTTTGTGAGTAGGAAATGTCATAGACATAACCTAAAATATCCATTCTATGTCTTTCAAAAGCAGAGAAAGAATTTAACAGGAATTTTGCTTCGAAACCACTGCCCGTTGAAGGGTTAACGTGCACGTTCGAGTTAACTCAAGCGCACTAAACCGACCAAACTGAGTACACTCGAGATAATTCGAGCGGCGTTGTACTTATGTTGCTATAATTTTTTTCACTCGAATGCAATCGAGAATTGAAAATAATAATGTTAAAGGAAAAAAAAGCAATCGTTTTATTGATATATATATATCATTTATATGGGATTGTGAGCTATAACACTTACATATTAAAGTATTGTATATATATATATATATATATATATATAAATATATAAATATATATATATATATATATATATATATATATATATATATATATATATATATATATATTATATATATATATAATATATATATATATATAAAATATATATATATATATATATATATATATATATATATATATATATATATATATATATATATATATATATATATATACTAGCATATAGCCCGTCACATGACGGGATCAGTAAAATGTTTAATTTTCCAGAATTGTAAAGTACCCTATGAGGCCGGTAAAAAAAGTGGTTTGTTTTTTGGCTGAGAATTATCTTGCAACAAAATATTACCTTAATAAATTTATTGACTTAATTCAGTGATAAAACTTATGGAAATAATGCAGAAGATATTTAAATAATCTAAAATAAATGATTAAATGAGATGGTTAAAGGAATGACGTCATAATGCTAGAAAAAAATTGTTATTTTTACCTATTTATTATGTGATAAATTGATACATTTAATCGCCTGCTCTTAAAATGGGGCTTGATATAATAATGGTAATACGTGAATTTAATAAAATAAAAATAATAAAAATCATAAAAATTTGAAAAATGGTAAAAATTTATTTTAAAAATAATAAAACAACTTTAGGAATAAGAATTCAAAAGAAAAAGCAGAAATTATTAAATTAATTAGACATTTAGAAAAATTCGGCTACGTCGGGGGCAGAACCATCAACCCGAGAAGTACGACGATCAAATGGGCAGACACTCTACCCCATGTGCCAGCTTACACGTGGTGAAGGAAATGGTTAGAATATATAAGGGTCAAGTAAAAACAGTCCAGAAATTTAAATATTGCTCTCCGCCCTCGCCATCCTATCAATAATGAATTTAGTATAGAATAAGAGGGAGAATAAGGCTTGAAATAATAGCATTAAACGCTCGAAAAGGGGGGGGGATGAGGTGGATTTCGAACTCGCTTTGAATTTTGCTAACCCTAACTCATAAAAAATCCAATATGGATGCCTGTATCCATTCCAGGTACAACCGCTTCATAAATTCGCGGACAGACAACTTAGGCTATTATTATATAGGGTATATATATATATACATATATATATATATATTATATATATAAATATATATATATACTATATATATATAATATATATATATATATATATATATATATATATATATATTTCTACTTATTACTTACGACTTATCTCTTCCTTGTCAGCCACTTTCCGACAGATTATTCATATGCATATTCTGATTTGCTCAATTTTCACTATATATTTTACTAAAATATAATGTAAAATAAAATATAATTGTTAGCTATTTTATTACTAAGCTTTGGCTGTAAAGACATCCTTGACTCGAGGCGTCACTTTATATATTTTATTGAGATATGAAACTTAAGGATTTCATATTGGATACCTACGCATCAAGAGATGACACATGATACTGTCAATTGGTAGATTGCCTACCAATTGAACAATATACTCTTTCGAAAATAATAATAATATTCTAAAGATTAGAAATCATACCAATTGTATAAATATGCAATATACTCTAATATTGATTATTTCTGTATTTTTTTTAATTTTCTTAAAAAGAAAACGTTTTAATATGTGTTTTTACACTAAAAAATTGAGTTCTTTCACCGGCATTTTTCATAAAAAACTAAACATAAATGGGTTAAAACACAAATAATGACATTGTAAAGTAATGAACATATTTTGTTTTCTTAAATAGTAAGCATAGACTTGCTTCCGTTCTTAAAGTGAGTTAACTTAATAAAAATAGTTTATCAAAACTACAGATTGCATTTATAAAATGATATACATTGCAATAAGAATGTTTATTTAAACATTTATTGCATGACTTAACAGCTAAACATTACATAACTAGCTATCAGTGTCTTTAATTAACGATACAATTAAAGACTTTTCAGCGACGTTTTCTCGATAAATTCCTATCGAATGATTTAAATAAAACTTTGCCTTAATCTGGTTAAATGAAAATACGATTTGAAATCAAAGGCAAATATAATGAGACTAAATGAACTCTGAGTTTATTTAAACAGGTCTGCATTAATGTAAATTATTTAATCCGGTATTTGAAGTGTGAAACTTAATAATAATGATTACGTAAAGTTTGTGAGGCAACTCTATCGATATTTTATAAACATATTAAGGAATTGCAAGTAATGATTATGTGAAATTGATATTTCAAGAGGTAAAATGTGAAAGTTGCAATATCTTAAAATATGTAATTAATTTGCTTTTCAAATACCGGTTTTTCATACAAATATATACTGTATTCACAGTTAAAATGTTTAAAATATTGACTCATACACGACATAAAAATCATAGGTATGCTACTAACTCGAAAAAAATTAAAAACGCATAATTAATTTTTTGTGCCTTTTTCGATAGTCATCAGTAAGACATTTGTACATCTAAATTAAAATTTTATCTCAAATTTTACTATCTTTCTATACATAATATTTAATGCAGTTTTACAAGAGATTCAACTTTTCTTTCTTTTTGCTAAACATCTAACATAAGTCTTAAGTTTAATAAAATATATTTAAATAATTTCAGTAAACTTTTAAAAAATTTTAATTTTTACAGATTTTTAAATTTGGCTAATTTTTTATTATTTGTATATGACGCATGTTTTTTTCATTTAGATATTTGATCAAACTGTAAACTAAGAATTTTTTCAGTAATATCCTTTTCAGTAATCAGTTACAATAAGTATAGTCCTTAAATGTTATTGCTGATTAAAATTACTGATAATTGGATGTCTCATTATTCTTTAATATTATATACTTGGGCAATAATTAATTATTTTTTTATGTTATCATAAAAGTAACAATAATAAATAACAAATAATAATAAAAATAAAAATAAATGATAAATAACAATAAAAATAATTTTTTATTTCTGCAATATAAACGTATTGACATTAGCACATGTTTAATAATTTTATCTTTTTTTTTCCTTTGATCAATGAATTGTATAAAGTGTTGATATATATTAAAGTCTAGCGAAGCTGTATTCATATGTTTGAAGCAAGATAAATAGTTACTCTGCAAAGTGTACAAATTATATTTTACCTTAGAATCAACAATATTCTTTAGAAAGAGATGATTCTATGCATTATGTGTTAGAACCATCCAGATAACTAATTTAGTTTGTGACAGTCCTGCAGTCTTGCAGCAGTTTTGCTTTCCAATCCTGCTGTAGCAAGTATAGTATGACAAGTCTGCAGCAAGTCTAAGAATATTCTCTTGCTTCAAAGTTGTCATGACAAGGTTGCCACAGATTTAAAGCGAAATAACAATGCAAAGGAGTGGTCATTTTATGTTCCGTGCAACATGCAGGAGTTCTGCTGCAAGTTTGTAGAGCCAAATTTGTAATGACAAAATATTATCAAGAAAAAATCAAACTTGCTGCAAGTATGCATGCTATCTGGGTTAGATCGATTTTCATCAGAATTCTAACACTCTTAACAAGATAAATATTAGATATATATATATACATATATATATATATATATATATATATATATATATATATATATATATATATATATATATATATATATATATATATATATATATATATAATATATTATATATATATATATATATATATATATATATATATATATACAGAAATCCTCTACATTGTAAGAGAAGCAGCAATACATTCCTACCTCGTTCTCCAAAGGTTTGTCCAGAGATATTGATTACTAATCGGCGAGATTGCTTCCGATTACTTCAAACTCCTCTTGGAACCGGGCTTTCACCTGTCCGGCTAGAGTTCTACAAGCGGTTCCTCACCATGTCATCAACCATATATCTGATCAGCTGAGATGGAAATCTGAGGGAAGACGGCGATATAAAAAGACCGGAGATCATGGTCTAGTGTGATTTTTGACCTATCGAGTCTCCTTTGAACTCACCGGCAGATAGCGTTGGGAGATCTGCTAAGAGTTCCTCAACCTTTTTTATTCTCTACTACGTACCAATGACTTATACCAGGCCATGTTGATATAATACAAAGAGTTAAGATACCAGATACAAATGAGACTTACCGTTTTCCAGACTTTTTTATTATATTTTTATTTATTCACAATCTGGTGAAGCACATAAAATCTATGCAGTCTTAATATGAGGCCGATGGAATAGGGAAAAAATGTTGGTGCTACAGCCACAGTTTACACTGATGGAAATTTGGAGTACTGAACTGTTGAGGTATTAGAATTGGCCAGAAAAGTTAGCAAAATTAGAAAGTAACTAGAATAACTCCAAGATATTTACAAATTGATATTCTTGGAGATCAAGAACCTGATTCACTTACTAAAGCAACTAACGCTGATGATTCTTTTCTCAGATGCAAGAGTTGAAATTTTTCTGCCTCTGCTCAAGTTCTCCGTACGCTTCTTACTCTTTTCTGAAGTGGGGGGTTCCAATTTGCCAAGTAAAGTATCCGAAAAGAACTCTTTTTGCCAAGGCCAAAGACTATTAACCAAAGTCAGGCACTCCTCCTGACCAATGGGGTCGAAGAAGGGGATCACTGACATCGACCTTGTCCCTCAGTCAACAATGTAACTCACGTTACACTCTCCTTCTATCTGTTGAAGCAAAATGAAAAGCCGCAGATCGCAAACACCTTTTATTGAAAACACCAAAATAATCAAGAAATGCGAGGTACATTGGGCTTTTATAGTTTTGAGGAGATCCTGCGCCCAGCCAATCATATTTCTGGCACAAACAAAACTAATTAAACACAGCCAATCAAAACACAAAAGGATCAACTAAAGAAAACATCGATCGTCCAAGAAAGCTATTACTTAAATACAACAATAATCGGCCAAGTCGTCAAGTAGGAGTGCGATTATATATTTCAACACTATGATATTCGGAGCAGTGACGATTAATAAGGCTGATGATTCCTGTACGATAATCGTTTCATTGTACATACCATCGGGTGTTCAACTTTTTCTTCGACATATCTTCAACATTTTGTGTTTCTAATAAATATATTTTGTCTGTACGTAGGCCTCCGCTATCCTTTTTTTCCACCTCATTTAGAGCCGAGTACGCTACAATGTGTTTATAAAAAATTATTACTTGTATATTACAGCCAACATATACAATGAATGTTGTTTCGTTCCACACTTCTAATATTGAATAATTTACCATTATAATAATTTGAACGAATCTACCCTTTCAAATTTTAATAATTTTGAAGTTGACATATAGCTTACTTTCCTTTCTCTTCAAATTTCAGTTCTAAATAACAAAATGATTATTGCGAGTTTTATTTTAAATTTATCAGAAGAATGGGACTTAAAAAGAAAAAAACATATCATTGACTAATAGCTATAATAGGTAAATTGTTAATTCTAAAATATTTAATTATAGGGTAAGTTAATTTAAAAATATCATGTGCATTCTCTTTTAATAAACCTGTCGATCACAAACCTTTAGAATATTTATTCATACCTGTTATCAAAACAACCTTTTCCACTTAACCCATATTGTACTACACCAACTAAATATTTCTGTAAGTTATTAAAACTTAATCCATATTATTAATATGGTGTAACTAAGTATATAACACCAAAATTTTGAAAAATATTTTAAATTTTGTATGTAATTTTTATGTGCCCTTTAAGGAATTAGCGCCACTAAATTAGCGCCAACCAACCAACCAAACAACCATCCTCATCAGTTTATTATAATAATACTCATCTTCATTATAACTTTTTAAAATTATTATTATTATAAATGTCATCATCATTATTATTATTCATTATTGTTATTAAATATCTATTTTATTTTAAAGGCTTTGTAATATGAATATAATCTTAAAAGGAAATACATATCCATAGAAAACACCCAAATTTGTGTGGGACTAAATTTCTTTAAATTTACTCTTTGATAATGAAATTATATATTCGTATATGATATAAAAATATAGTTTGATTTCCCTTTTGGATGAAAATATATAAAAAGAAAATATGATAAATAAAACATTGAATGTAGTTTTCATAAGTATTTTATGGCAACAATAAATTGATTTTTTATAAGACAGTAATCAATAAATAAATAATTAGATGATATCTGGCTATATTTTTAATTACTTAAAAATAATGCATTATCCCATTGAAATTTAAATAATTACTTAATTTTCATTAAATGTAAGGAAAGCTCAGTTTTTGTTTAATTAATTTATAAATCTCGAAATTACTGAAAGAAGATCTTTTTTTTACATTTCCTTTCTCCAATTAACGTAAATTAAATATTTATCTTTTCTCAAAGTTGTATGATTTATTTAGCATATGAAAACTGATATGTATTTGAGTTTTATTTTTTGTTCAGTGATTTTGATTTTCGCATACCTTTAGGTCATTTATCATCATAGCGGATGTAATTTCACACATTCGATAAATTTCTAATTTATTAGAAAAATTACATTGGAATTTCTCCAAATAAAAATCTAAGGAAAATGTTGCATACGCACAAATACAGAACGTATATATATATATATATATATATATATATATATATATATATATATATATATATATATATATATATATATATATATATATGTGTGTGTGTGTGTGTGTGTGTGTGTGTAATTCGAGATCCACATACTTATTTGATAACAACTTCCAGAGGTTCATAAAAAGGCCGAGAAAACAGAGAAGCCCATGCTGCTCAGCATTTTACGTTACACAATTTAATCACGTTGTTCAGTCCTTAGAAAGAAAATTCTTCCTTCAAAATGTAGCTCTCTTTCAGCTTTCTTGAATGGTGGCTGAATTCGTACTACTCTGATCTGTATTACATACTACTCTGATTTCTACTGCAGTTCGCAGTTTCGATTGATACTGCTTACATGTATAATTTGTATAGATTAATGTGCAAACTATATACAGACATATTAGCCCTTTTGTAGCAAACCCTTGATAAAGAATCTGAATTTCCACCTAGTTTGTTGAAAATGGATACAGTGCAGCCAACTTTGCTGAAAGCAATCTCTTTGGTACTGCAGTTCGTAGGTTCGTTTTACATTGTTTACATGAATGAATTGTATCCATTATTGATCAGCTTTAAGCAGTCTTATTAGTCCTCATGTAGAAAATCTTTGACAAAAAAGATCAAATGGTACCTCATATGATCTCAATGACGCAGTGCAGCCAACTATTTTGATATAGATATATTTGGTACCGTAGTTGCTAGGTTTCATTCACAATGTTTACATGGATGAAATGTATCGATTAATAATCAGATTTAAGCAGCCTTATTATATAATATGTAGCAATCCCTTGAAAAAGAATCTCAATTTGCACCTCGCTTATTCACAATGGATACAGTGCAAACACATATGTTTAAATAAATTTCTTTCGTACTTCAGTTCGCAGGTTCCGTTTACATTGTTCACATGAATTTATATCCATAAATGATAATCTTTAAGAAGTCTTATTAGCACTCATGTAGCAAATTCTAGACAAAAGAAAAAGATCACACTGCCCCTCATTTGTTTACAATGGACGCAGTGCAGCTAACTATGTTGTTATAAATATATTTGGTATCGTAGTTCGTAGGTTTCATTCACACTGCTTACATTGATGATATGTATTCCTTAGTGATCAGCTTTAAGCAATCTTATTAGCCCTCCTATAGCAAATCTTTGATACAAAAGCTCAAATGACACCTCATCTGTACGCAATGAACATATTGAAGGAAAATTTATTGAAATAAATATAGTTGGTATTGTAGTGAGTGACTTCGATTTCCACATTTTGCATAAATGATTTATATCAGTTAATGATCGACTGCAAATAGTATTAAGAGACCTCATATAGCCAATTCTTCACCAAAAAAACTCAAATAGCACCTCATTTTCTCCCAATGAACACAGTGAAGCAAAATTTATTAAAATAAATTTCTTTGGTATTGCAGTTAGTCACTTCGATTTCCACTGATTGCATAAATGATTTTTTGTATTAATGATCGGCTGTAGGTTTTTTTAAAAGCCCTCATATAACAAATCCTAGACAAAAAAGCTCAACTAGCACCTTATTTTCTCCCAATAAACACAGTAAAGCAAAATTTATTGAAATAAATTTCTTTGGTATTGCAGTTAGTCACTTCGATTTCCACTGATTGCATTAATGATTTGTTTTTCTATTAATGATCGGCTGTAAGCAGTTTGAAGAGCCCTCATATAACAAATCCTAGACAAAAAAGCTCAACTAGCACCTTATTTTCTCCCAATAAACACAGTAAAGCAAAATTTATTGAAATAAATATAGTTGGTATTGCAGTTAGTCACTTCGATTTCCACTGATTGCATTAATGATTTGTTTTTCTATTAATGATCGGCTGTAAGCAGTTTGAAGAGCCCTCATATAACAAATCCTCGACAAAAAAGCTCAACTAGCACCTCATTTTCTCCCAATAAACACAGTGAAGCAAAATTTATTGAAATAAATATCTTTGGTATTGCAGTTAGTCACTTCGATTTCCACTGATTGCATAAATGATTTTTTGTATTAATGATCGGCTGTAGGCAATTTTAAGAGCTCTCATATAACAAATCCTCGACAAAAAAGCTCAACTAGCACCTCATGTTCTCCCAATAAACACAGTGAAGTAAAATTTATTGAAATAAATATCTTTGGTATTGCAGTTAGTTACTTCGATTTCCACTGATTGCATAAATGATTTTTTGTATTAATAATCGGCTGTAGGTAATTTTAAGAGGCCTCATATAAAAAACCCTCGACAAAAAAGCTCAACTAGCACCTCATTTTCTCCCAATAAACACAGTGAAGCAAAATTTATTGAAATAAATATCTTTGGTATTGCAGTTAGTCACTTCGATTTCCACTGATTGCATAAATGATTTCTTTCTATTAATGATGGGCTGTAAGCAGTTTTAAAAGGCCTCATATAGTGAATACTTGACAAAAAAAGTTCTAATAGCTAGTCATTTCTTTATAACAAACACAGAAGAAAATTTTGTTGAAATAAACACCTTTGAGGGTTAAATTCACAATACTCATATTTGTAAATACTCTTCTTATGTACGTTCAGATATTAGTTTGTGAATTTGCTGATTTATATACCTAAATCCTCATAAAATATTAATAGCTTAATGTGCATTATAAATTCTAAAAACTATTTATTTACACATAGATCCAACGGTTCGAATGTCTGGCTCGCCGAAACACGTCTCCATAGACTATTCTCTTTAAAATAGCATAAATATCAATCTCAACTTCAGTGAACAATGAGATTAAATACTTCTAAGGAACATTTGCGCAGCAAATTGCATTTAAATGACTGGATTAATCCTGTTGAAGGAAATACGATTAGAAATCAACGGCACGTACACTCTGAGTAAATAAACTTGGAATTTATTTAAGCAAGACCCTATTCTTGTAAACTGTTCTCTCCTAGATGAGTAGTCTGCACAGAAATAAAATCGCTTGCATAAAATTAGTAGTGTGTCTTAGAAGGTATTGTAGAAAAATATTAGTAAATAACAAATTGCTGTTACGACATATATATTACCCATAAAAAGATGAAATCTACATATTTTTTCTTTAAAAGGATTTAATATTTTTAGATTATAAAAACATACCTCATTTTCAAAAAGGAATAAAAATCTAGATTAAATACAGCACATTTCCATTTGATTTTAGAGGTTTTCATACTGTTAGAATATTTTTATTAAAATACTAAATACAGTTTAATGACACAGCTTATACACAACTACTAATAGAGTTTTAAGATAAAAATCAACCGTGGTTTTTGACTACAGAAACATTAAGTTTAATTAAAAAAATTCATTTTAATGCAATGTAAAATGATATTTATGAGAAATATTCTTGATCTTTTTTGTATAAAAGTAAAAATTAACAGTTTAAATGAGAAAATTATTTTTTGTAATAAATAAAATATATTGCAAATTATTTATCATAAATATATGTAATGATTATTTTAAGTCTATCTTGAACAAATTTTCGGTTCCGATTCTAATTTTCTGACATTCCTTTTTACCAACCTTTGTGAATATTTTTGTTTCCCTTGTCATTCCATAAGTAACTAAAAACAGAATCTGAAACTTAAATATTGCCACCGGCGTGACCATCGGCATGTTATTGCAATTATTGCATATAGAGTACACATTCTTCGGACTATATATATATATATATATTATATATATATATATATATATATATATATATATATAGTCCGAAGAATGTGCACTCTATATGCAATGATAGCAATAACATAGTTAAAATAATTTGTTATTTATACTTACCAGATGTGGAGTGAAACACTAGATAACACTAGATAACGCTG
>CM063509.1:60193589-60196089 GCA_032207245.1 Pardosa pseudoannulata
AATATTGGTTTGTTTCTGATAACTCGCATACAAACGCGTAGGTGTTTTGTATGTTAATCGCATAAAATCTCGCAGGGTTTGTCTATGAATGAATCATCGGATTGAATGATAATAGAAATGAATCATTAGAGTTCGTAACGTTTGTGTATGTTAACCTGTTTATAATCTTTCCTTACTTGTCAATGCCAATTTACATAAAAATATTGGTTTGTTTATGCTAACTCACATACAAACTCGTACGTGATTTGTATGCTAAGTTTTTCTATGAATGAATTTTCGGAGTGAATGATAATAGAAATGAATCATCAAAACTTGCAACATTTGTTTATGTTAACTCGTTTACAATCTTTTTCTGCTTGTCAATGCAATTAACAAAATAAATATTGGTTTGTTTATGCTAACTCGCATACAAACTCGGAAGTGTTTTCTATGCTAATCGCATAGAATCTCGCAAGGTTTGTCTATGGATGAATCATCGGAATGAATAATAATAAAAATGAATCATCAGAACTTGCAAAGTTTCACTATGCTAAGTCATCTTACTTTAGTAAGCTTTATTTATTTCTCTGTGCCCACTAACATAAACAATATTTCGTACATTTCATGCGGATATTGCATTACTACTATGTTTTCTATGACTAACTTTCATACAATCTCGCATTTATAATTGACTCATCGGAATAAATTTGAATCATCAGAATCAAGTTGTTTATGTTAACTCGTTTACCAATTTTTTCATTTGTCTATGTCCTCTAACATAAAAAAAATTACTGGATTTATGCTAACTATACTTTTTTCTATGCTAACTTTATACAATCTATTGTCTATCAATGACTCATCAATGATAGAAATGAATCATCAGAACTTAATTTGTTTATGTTAACTCTACAATTTTTTTTTTGTCTATTATTACATAAAAAAAATTTTTTATTTATGCTAACTCGCATAACTCGTAGGTGTTTTCTATTCTAATTTTTTAGTTTTTAAGATATAGAAAGAAATGAAAAAACAGAAGAAAAACTAGAAACTGTTAGTTAATTATAATTTTTGAATTTTTCCTATGCCAATAACATAAAAAACATTGTATTTTTATGTGACATAACTTAGAGCTATCTAAATTCTATAAAATATTTATGTATAGGAATGCAATTTATTTCGTACATAGTATTTTTCTAAAGACTTTATTTTTTAGACTAATAAACATTTACAATGTAATCTATATAAACTAATTTGTTTTATATTCTTTACCAATTGATGCAGCTGTTATATTATTTTAACCCCACCCATAAATGACTGATTTCAGAACTTTTATCTTTTTAATTTTTATATTTTATTTAAGTCAAAGAAAAGAGAAAAACTGAAGAAACATTCTAGAAAACTATTTAGAAAAATTATAATTTATGATAAATTTTCATTTAATATACACTTTATCGTAAATTTTAATGTCACATACTTTATGTGAAATATCATTATTTATCCTTATGTCTAGAAAGAACAATATTGGTATTTTTATGCTAACCGTAGGTGTTTTCTATACTAATCGCATAGAATCTCGCAGGGTTGGTCTATCAATGCATCAACGGAATAAATGATAAGAGAAATGAATCATCAGAACTTGCAAGTTTGTTTATGTTAACTCGTTTACAACCTTTCTTAATCTGTGTATGCCCTCTAACATAAAAAAATACTGGTTTATTTATGCTAACTCGCATACAAACTCTTAGGTGTTTTCTATGCTAACTTTCATACAATCTCGCAGGTTTTGTCTATCATTAAATCATTATAAATGATAAGAGAAATATGAATAATCAGAACTTCATTTTTGTTTATGTTTATCGTTTAAAATATCATTTGTCTATGCCTTTTAACATAAAAAATACTGGTTTATTTATGCCAACTCGCATACAAATTCGTAAGTGTTTTCTTTGCTAACTTTCATACAATCTCGCAGTGTTTGTTTATAAATGAATGATAATAGAAATGAATCATCATAAACTTGCAAAGTTTGTCTATGTTAACTCGTTTACAAACTTGTGTATAAACTAACATAAGCAATATTTATATTTTATGCTGACTACAAAAATTAGAGCTGTCTAAATTATAAAAATATTTGTGTATATATATATTAATCATACTTAATTCGTACATATTCATGTATATTGCATAAACAACTAGTTATTTTTATGACTAAATAAATATTATATGTATTATAATTTTATAATCTTATATATTCTTTGCCAATTTATGTATCTGTAATCTTATATTTAAATATAAATATATTTCGGAAATTATATATATCTTTATAAATTTATATTTTATTTAAGTCAAAGAAAAAAAAGAAATATATATATATATATATATAACTATTTAGAAAAATATAATTTATATAATTTTTAATTTAATAAATATAATATAATTTTAATGTCATATACTTTATGTGAAATATCATTATTTATGCTTATGTCACGAAAGAATTTATTAGCTGAACAGATTAAAAATT
>CM063509.1:60206089-60208589 GCA_032207245.1 Pardosa pseudoannulata
ATGTTAGTATACTAACTAATGTTTATGTTTTAGTATACTAACATAAAATTTCTACCATTTTTTGTACTGCCATGCTTGCATGCTGACTACATTGCACAACAATATCGTTATATTATATTGTACATTAACGTACTTTGATTAATGGGGCATTTATAGAAAACTATCGATTTTGCATTACTTCTGAGAAGTTTACTTTAGTGCTGCTATTTGCCAAGGTCTATATATCAGTTAGTATTCTTTAATAATTGTATAAAACATATGTGTTGAATTGTTGCAATGTTTCACTAAATACTAACATAAAAATTTCTACTTTTTTTTGTACTGCTTGCATACTGACTATATTTGCACAAACAAGATCATTATATTATATTGTAAATTTATTACTTTGATTAATGACATTTTATAAAACTATCGATTTGCATTACTTCGAAAGTTTACTTTAAGTGCTGCTATTTACCAAGGTCTATATATCAGTTAATATCTTAATAATTGTACCCTAACATATGTGGCAATTGAATTTGGACTATATTCGCTTTATATATAATAAATTTCTACCATATTTTACTGTATTTGCATATACATATTACCAACAATATCGTTATATTATTGTAAATTTATTTACTTTGATTAATGGGTCATTTATAGCTAACTATCAATTCTGCATTACTTCCGGGAAATTTACTTTAGTGCTGCTATTATTTTATACACATGTTAATATATCTATATTCATAAATTTTTGTATTCATATTGTGGATATTCAAGGATGTTAATTGGAAATATTCAAATTAATTACGATATTATTTATAAAAACATATCATACTTCCGAATTATTATCTATGAACTCTATATTTAAATTAATATTCTTTAAATAATGATAATATGTGTTGAAGTATTTTCATAAATATAAAATTTCTATTTTTGCGATAATGATAATGAAAAAATTATTAATTATATTGTAAATTTTATTTACTTTGATTAATAAATTATAAAAAAAAATCACTATTGATTTTTTTCATAAAATTTACAATGCTATGCCTTATATTCAGTAATATCTTTAATAATTCAAAATATTTTTGAATTTAATGGTACAATTAATTTTATTTAAATATTAAAAATTTCTAAAGTATCAGTTGATTGATATTACAAGAAAATAATATTGAAATTTTTATTTATTAAATTTTTATAATATAGATTTCTTTTAAAAAATATGTGTACAACATAATCAGAATAATTCTTATAAACAACATATTTTTATTTTATGTAGATACTATAAAATAACAAAAATTTCTCATTTTTTAACTGCTAGTTCATTATTTTTGTAAAAACAATTTATTTATTGTAAAAAAATTTGATAATATATAGAAATATGATATGCATTTACTCCAAATTTATTTATTTTGTTGTATTTAATTATAATTAAAATAATTTTATAAGTCCAATATGTGTTAGCAGTTTATCTATCATAACATAAATTACAATGATTGTTAACATTATTTCATAAACAATTGTTATTTTTGTAAATTAATAATAAGTATATAGTAATACGTTCATTATCGAATATTTATGTATTTTCCAGATATAGCTCAGTAAATAAAATCATCAAAGTATTTTGCACATTGTTATTTTGTATATATTATTGAAAATAATTATATCGAATAAATTTATGCATACAGAAAGTACTCACAGGAAATATGAATAGTTACAATAGCCTACAGTATAAATGTTAATATTCAAAATGATAAATTTCAATCAATGATTATTGTTATTTTCAATTGATTGTTTTCGAAATTATTGATAATATTATAGCATCATAATATTCGTTATTTCGTTTTGTTTTTTGGCCAGTAAATATAGCTTACAATCCCATGATATAAATATCAAGAATATATTGTTTCTTTTTTTCATTCACATTGTTATTTTCAATTCTTGCTCGAGTGTGAAATATTAGCAGCAACATAAATATAACTAAGGTCGAATTATTTTCGCGTTGCTCAGTGCCAGTTTATAGCTTACAATCCCATGTAATGATAAATATCAATCCAATGATTGTTTCTTTTTGCTTTCACATTGTTTTTTCGATTATTTGATTGTTCGAGTTAAATATTATAACATAAAAATAAACTAAGGTCGAATTATTCGCGTGTGCTCCCTTGGCCAGTTACTGAATCCATGTAAATGATCAATTGTATATGCAATTTTGTTTTTTTGTCATTGTTATTCAATTCAATTATTGATTCGAGTGTGAATATATTATAGCAAC
The DNA here is from genome assembly GCA_032207245.1 of Pardosa pseudoannulata. Lineage (NCBI taxonomy): Eukaryota > Metazoa > Arthropoda > Arachnida > Araneae > Lycosidae > Pardosa > Pardosa pseudoannulata. The sequence continues at coordinate 60,208,350 of CM063509.1, forward strand.
ATAAAGTATAAACTAAGGTCGAATTATTTCGCGTGTCCTCAGTGTATTTACAATCCCAGAATTGATAAAATAATCCAATGATTGTTCTTTTTTTTCACATTGTTTTTTCAATTCTTGATTAGTGTGAAATATTATAGCAAATAAAGTATAACTAAGGTCGAATTATTTCGCGTTGCTCAGTTTGGCCAGTTTATAGCTTACAATCCCATGTAAATGATAAATATCAATCCAATGATTGTT
>CM063509.1:60213589-60248589 GCA_032207245.1 Pardosa pseudoannulata
TTTTTTATCCAGTTGAAATTTGATACCACTTTTATTTTTTAATTTTAAATGTTTAAAAATATGTGGCAGTTTAAAATTTAAAAGTAAAATTGTTTAGAATCCAGATTTTCATAAACAAATTAATTCTCATTACAACTAAACTCATTTACCCGGTATTATTTTACGAAATATTTGTATAAAGTAATATTTTTATGAAGCTGGAATAAAATATGAGTTTTATTTTTTGAGTTTCAAAGTTTAATTGTATCTGGCAGATTAAAATTAAAAAGAATATTCTTTAGAATACAGATTTTAATAAACAAATTAATAATGAGGGCAATTTAATTTACCCAGAAGCTTTTTATGAAATGCATGTATAAAGAAATATTTATTTTGTCAAATTAAAATAAGGTATGAGTTTTATTGTTAAAGTTTTAAACTTTTCAAGTATCTGGCAGTTAAAATTAAAAAAAAATATTTAGAATCCAGATTTTCATAAATAAAATAGTACTAATAACAATTAAATTCATTTAACCTGAATTATTTTTTTTAAATGCATGTATAAACTAATATTTTTTATCAAGTTGAAATAAGGTATATTTATTGTTTAAGTTTAACAATTTAAAAGTATCTGGCAGATTAAAATTAAAAAAAAAATGTTTAGGAATCAAGAGTTTTAAAACCAATTCATACTTAGCTTCTAATTGTCTAAAATACATTTTTCTACTTTATATATCTGAAACATTTTACTGATAACTAGATATTTATATTTTTATTTGTGTACTAATTTTATGCTTCAAAGTGATTATTGCAAATAATAAAACTGAAATTTATATTACGCCATATAAATAATCCAATAGTTGTTGAATTCTATATGGAATAGAAATGAATCGAAATTAGTATGTTTTTGTTAACACTTGAGTCTGTCAGGCTTTGTATCCCCTTAAAAAGTATAGGTAGTTTTACTATCAAAACTATTGTGATATAAATTTGAATAAATTTATTTACCTTTTTAAAATTCCCTGAAGAACCTCATATTACAAAAACATTTTATCCTCAAGTTCCAGATATACAAACCAAAACTATTTTAAGAACTGTATTTTTGAAAAAGGGAAAAGAAATATTTTAACACCCATCTCTTCATGAGAAAGATTTACTCTAATGGGTTACTGAGAATTTTAAATCTAGGCTTTACTTATAATCCTATTGAGTATGCTACTATCAAAGGAAAATAGAATTTATCTCTTTTAGTCATTGAAATATCTGTAACGTTCAACTCCAGTATAGATGGGAGGAGGCGAATAATTGAAACACTTGAGATATGAGCCTTCTCTTCCAACTTTTAAGGTTTGGAGTTTTAAAATAGAATTGAGAAGGAATTCCAACACTTTATTAGAAACCAAAAAGAATTTTTCCTAGTTTAACATTAAATAACTTCACTCTTAACCCTCCGAGTGGAACACACAGAAGAAAAAAAGTCTCCAAAATACGCTAAAGTTTTATTGTGTCAGTGGCCAAAGCGTTCTATGATTTTTTACTTAACCATTTGTAGACTAGAATGGAATTCGGGAAACCCACCCTCGTTATTGTCCCTTTACTTCCGGTTATAAATAGATATATAAATAGACATTATAGATTGTTAATATTAATACACATAAAGCTCGTCGAGTCTCGAAGATCATCCCGTAAGAAACAATGGATTCTAAAAGTACAAATAAAAATATTCTTTGAAAGACTTATTTATATTTTTACGAAAGTTCTCAAAGATATTTAAGTGGTACAATTAGAGATACATCTGTTACCGCAAACGAAATACTTCGAAATAGAGATTTACAAAGCCATGAAAAGCTATCAACGTCTTTGTGCCTCAGGAAGTAGGGGTGTAGTTCCTAAACAATCGACCTGGCCCTCCTACCTCAAAACTCCATGATGGAAAACACTGGCAGAAATGTACAATACAGCCATTTTTGGAATGTTTTTGGAGGTCGAAAATTGTATGTCATAATCGCTTTGAAGACATCATCGGTTTGGCGGAATTGTGCGTGCGTACAGCTTAGAGGGTTAAATCTAAATTGAATTTGCCGTAAAATATTTTTTACTGTAGTAAAATATATAAATATTTTATAACTAGCATATAGTTAGTCATATGAAGGGATTAGAAAAATTTTTAATTTTCCAGAATTGTAAAGTACCCTATGAGGCAGGTAAAAGAAAGGGTTTGTTTTTTGACTGATAATTATATGGTACTTGCTGAATAATTTGTTTATCTTCGTACTCCTCTAAAGTCTCCCGATACTGTTAACGCAGTTTAGAATCACGTTGAATTCATTTAGTCAAATCGTGTGGTTATGTATAAAAAACAAACACACCAACAACCAAACTTCTTAATTTTCAAAGATATATAACCTAAACTCTAGATATTTACTAGTTCTTGAAATATACTCCTAGAATTTTATAAAAAGAAGTTGTTGTTAATACCAGTGTTAAAATTTTCATTGCAACAAAAAATTATCGATGATTCAATTCAAAATTATCACATATGTTCCTAATCTATTAATTAACCAAATATACAAGAAAATTATTTACATAATATCGAAGTTCAGTGATAAAATGTATGAAAATAATGCAGAAGATATTTAAATAATTTAAAATAAGAAATGAGGAGATAGTTAAAGGAATGAGTCATAATGCTAGAAAACAATGTTATTTTTACCTATTTATTATGTGATAAATTTAATCGACTTATTAACCAAATATAAAAGAAAATTATTTACGTAATATCTAAGTTCAGTGATAAAACGTATGAAAATAATGCAGAAGATATTTAAATAATTTAAAATAAGAAATGAGGAGATAGTTAAAGGAATGAGTCATAATGCTAGAAAACAATGTTATTTTTACCTATTTATTATGTGATAAATTTAATCGCCTTATTAACCAAATATAAAAGAAAATTATTTACGTAATATCTAAGTTCAGTGATAAAACGTATGAAAATAATGCAGAAGATATTTAAATAATTTAAAATAAGAAATGAGGAGATAGTTAAAGGAATGAGTCATAATGCTAGAAAACAATGTTATTTTTACCTATTCATTATGTGATAAATTTAATCGCCTTATTAACCAAATATAAAAGAAAATTATTTACGTAATATCTAAGTTCAGTGAAAAAACGTATGAAAATAATGCAGAAGATATTTAAATAATTTAAAATAAGAAATGATGAGATAGTTAAAGGAATGAGTCATAATGCTAAAAAACAATGTTATTTTTACCTATTTATTATGTGATAAATTTAATCGCCTTATTAACCAACTATAAAAGAAAATTATTTACATAATATCTATGTTCAGTGTTAAAACGTATGAGAATAATGCAGACGATATTTAAATAATTTAAAATAAGAAATGATGAGATGGTTTAAGGAATGACGTCATAATGCTAAGAAAAATGTTATTTTTACCTATTTATTATGTGATAAATTTAATCGCCTTATTTAACCAAATATAAAAGAAAATTATTTACATAATATCTATGTTCAGTGATAAAACGTATGAAAATAATGCAGACGATATTTAAATAATTTAAAATAAGAAATGATGAGATAGTTAAAGGAATGACGTCATAATCCTAGAAAACAATGTTATTTTTACCTATTTATTATGTGATAAATTTAATCGCCTTAATAACTAAATATAAAAGAAAATTATTTACGTAATATCTAAGTTCAGTGATAAAACGTATGAAATAATGCAGATGATATTTAAATAATTTAAAATATAAAATGATGAGATGGTTAAAGGAATAACGTCATAATTCTAGGGAAAATGTTATTTTTACCTATTTATTATGTGATAAATTTAATCGCCTTATTAACTAAATATAAAAGAAAATTATTTACGTAATATCTAAGTTCAGTGATAAAACGTATGAAATAATGCAGATGATATTTAAATAATTTTAAATATAAAATGATGAGATGGTTAAAGGAATAACGTCATAATTCTAGGGAAAATGTTATTTTTACCTATTTATTATGTGATAAATTTATTCGCTTTATTTAACCAAATTTAAAAGAAAATTATTTACGAAATACCTAAGTTCAGTAATAAACGTATGAAAATAATGCAGACGATATTTAAATAATTTGAAATAAAAAATGAGGAGAGGGTTATAGGAATGACGTCATAATGCTATAAAAATGTTATTTTTACCTATTTATTATGTGATAAATTAATAAATTTAATCACCTGCTCTTAACCGGGGAAAATATGCATCGTAATTGAATTACTGATTATTGTTATTTTACTATTATAATTATAATTAGAATTATAATAATAAATATCATTATTATTATTATTATTATTAGCATATAGCCTGTCATATGACGGGATCAGTAAAATTTTTAATATTCCAGAAAACCCTTTGAGGGAGGTAAAAAAATAGTTTGTTTTTTGGCTGAAAATTATATGGTACAAACTCAACAATTTCTGTATCTTCATACTCCTCTAAAGTCTCCTAAATTTGTGAATGCGGTTTAGAATCACACTGAGTTCATTTAGAAAGCTAATTCAAAGTTATCTTAGCTACGTCAAAATTATCGGTAAGTTTTTCCGAACTGTTTGCCACAGAAATAAATGAAGTAAAGGAATTAACTATCATTTCGACTCAGTGATAAAACGTAGGAAAATAATGCAGACGATATTTAAATAATTTAAAATAAAAAAATGGTGAGATGGTTAAAGAAATGACGTCAGAATGCTAGGAAAAATGTTATTTTTACCTATTTATTATGTGATAAATTTAATCGCTTGCTCTTAGCCGTTGAAAACAGGACTTTAAATAATAGAACTAAACGCTCGAAAAAGGGGATGGATTTAGAACGTTTAAAGTTTTGCTTTGAATTTTCCTATCCCTAACTCATCAAGAATCCAATATGGATGTGCCTATCCATTCCAGGTCTAACTGCTTCATATATTCGCGGACAGACGTACAGATAGATTAGGGTATTATTATATAGGGGTTAGGTTTTAATTTCTTTTTTTTCTTATGAAATGAAAAGTTTAGCTATATGATCACACACGCACTGTCCATATCAGCAGCATTAAAGCTCATTTTTCTTGCTTTTAAATTTACAACCATAACATAATTTGTGCTCCAAATATATATCTGATTAGGACTGATTTTGTTCACAATATAAAATTTAATTTAAGCATTAAAATTTTAATCAGAAAGGGTTGCAATTCAAATAATTATCAATTTTGAATATATATTGTACAACGTATTATTTCGTTTTGTACTTGTAACTGTTTGCACTGAATTTAGTAATCTCATTTTATTTTTAAATGAAAAAGGTAATAAATGCGAGATCGAGTGCAAATATAGGAAAGGTAGAAACTGCTTACAAAACCACAGCTTTTTAATTTTACGCATGACATTAAATTATAAAATATATCTATCAGGTACACCGCATACACTGCTACTGATTGTTAAATGTATAACATATTTTTTTTATCAATTTTACAATTTAACATTGTTATATTCAAAACCTAAAGTAAAAGTGAAATAAAATCGATTTAATATTTGTATTGGAGAGATAGATATTCCTAAACTTGCAAATATCTTTATTGAATTTTAATATAATTCTATAGTTAAATGAATTAAGTATATAAAAAGGGAGGTATTGTACAAATCTGGAGTACATAGAGTCTGTTAGAGATATTAAAATCCATATTTGTGAAAAACTAGTTAATTTTAAATTAAAATATATTTTCGACAAATACAGCGCGTATAGTGCTATCGAATTTTTAATTCCATAACATAGTTTGTATCAATTATCCAGATTAGATTATTAACTCTAGATTTACGGATGTTGATCAAAAATTAATTATATAAAAAGGGAGGTATAGTACAAATCTGGAGGACATATAGCCTGTTATAAATATTAAAATCATAATTTGTTAAAAACTCGTTAAATTTACAAAGGATTTTAAATTAATATATATATATATATATATATATATAATACAGCATATATGTATATAAGATTACATATTTACATAGTTTGTATCAATTGTAGATTATTATTAACATATATTAGGATATCATATAATATTTTATGAAGTAAAATTTCATTCATACAAGATTTATTTAAATGAAATGTTTATTATAAAAAATATGTATATATGTATATATGTATATATATATATATAAATATATATATATATAATATATATTATAGATATATATATATATATATATATATATGTATGTATGTATTATTTTATGTATATATGTATATATGTATATATAAATATATGTTATATATGTATATATGTATAAAATATAAATATATATATATATATATATATATATATTATATATAATATATATATATATATATTTATAAATATATATATATATATATATATAAATATATATATATAATATATATATGTATATATGTATATATGTAATATATATAATATATTATATGAATATATAATATTAAATATGTATATATGTATATATGTATAATGTATAATTATATATATATAAAAAATAATATATATATATAATATATAAATATATATATATATAATGTATAATATATAAATGTATATATATATATATATGTATAAAAATATATATGTATATAAAAATATATATTATATATAATATATATAAAATATATGTATATATGTATATATGTATATATATATATGTATATATGTATATATGAATATATATGTGTATATATATATATATATATATATATATATATATATATATATATATATATATATATATATATAATATATATATATATATATATATATATATATATATATATATACACATATATATTCATATATACATATATATACATACATCAAATTCATTTTGTTTAAAGTTCGTTATATTTAAGAATGACTATGAATTTCAAAATAAATCTGCTATTAAAAGCCCAATGCTATTAAGTATTAACCCGCAGAGACTCTCAGCACTGATCGTTATAAAAAATTACCAGAGAAAATCACCCACTTACAATAAACTTCCTAGATTTTCTATAGCTTTTTTATAAGGTCATCTATACTTTTACCACATGCATTTGTGTGATTTTCCTTGAATATATTTCTCACAAAGAGATACATTTAATTGATATAGATTTACAGATATCCAGTACACGCGTAGAGAAGCTTACATTTATCTATAGTGTTTGTGATCAAAGGTGAGATTGAATGAAAAATTAATGATTATTTTATAATACTATTAGTGGAAGTGGGAACTGATGAAGAATTAGATTATGGAACAAAAATGAAATGGAGGATAAAGGAAAATTTCGTTAGCACCATTCGAAATTTAGGATGTATACTAAATGAATGAATCGAAGAATTTTAAGTAAAATTGTTATTATTTGTGTAAAGAGTTTCTGGTAAAAAGTTGTGTGGTAAAAGTTGAGTAAAAAATACCCCAGGCCTAATATATGTAAGAATAGTCCCGTAAAATCATAAAAAAGAATTGTTGGTGACCTGGAATTTGTATCCTTTTCCGTATTTATCTAGTTTTTGCTTATTGACATTAAAATGATAAAATATCATCGTGAGTTTAGAAGTTTATATTGAAACCATTGCGGATAATTTGGTACTAGAAATGAAAGCTCGCGCTGCAAGTTATTCAGAAATGAGATCTTTTATTGATCTTTTTCACTTTCAAATTTCGCTACAAAAGATCTCCTGTAAGTGTTTAAGACATTTAGACTACTGACGGTACAGGGTTAAATATATTTCATCGAAATGTTCCTCTAAAAATTCTGAAGACATATTTCTCTAAATATATCAAAGAACATAGATAAGAAGCAATAGAAGGACAGAAACATTTTTAAGAGATAAGTGTTATATGTGCTGCAGGTCAAAAGGAACAAAATCCTTGAAGTGTCGAGTTACTTGTAGAGAAAATGTATGTAGTAAAGGAAAAATATGTTTTCAAAATATGTAAGCAAATCATACATTTTAATATAATATTTCATACTTTCAGCATAAATTTTCCATAATTGCTATTTAAGCTTCTTTCTTGTGTGTGTCTTAAGCTTGTGCTTTCAGAATGCTAATGACATTTATAGTTCAAAATATATATTTAAAACACATCTATAGTTCAAAATATTTTTAAAAATTTATGTTTCAGATAATATGAAGTACATTTGACACTTTTAACTATATATTTTTAATACAAGTGTTCTTTTCATAATCAAAATGAATAGTTGGTATTTGATAATAAAGATACACTTCCTGCGAGGCAAAAGTTCAAGTGCATGTAACAGGATTCCTCGCTGGTTAAAGATATAACAGATTTCTTAGCACATTGTATGCGGGACACGTACTAGTACTTTCTCTGATGATTGATTGATCTCGGTCACATACTAGTACGGTTTAGTGTCTTGTTTTTGGGTACAAAAATAACAGTATATACACGAAAACGAAACCGAATATTCTTGTCTACTTCATAGATTTTGGAAAAGTTTAGACAAATAAAAACTAGTTTTTACATGGATTTTTTATATTGACGATTTTATTATAAATTTATCTACTAAAAATATATTTTCCTTTACAAAAATATTATGGTAGTTATTTATATATCTATATTTATATATTTGTTTATATATTTCAATTTCCGATCTATTCGATTTTTCAATCTCATAAAAACATTCATTACCCACCTATCTCTTTACAAAATACATATGTCTTAAACAAACATTCAAAGTTTTGCTTACAAACATAAATACGTCAAAAAACGAATAAGTGAAGCTGAAGATAATTTCATTGAATTTTCATCTTCAAGAATATATTTGAAACCAAATTATGTCTTTTACTTTTAACGTACAGTTTTTACCTGTTTTAAATTTACGTGATAGCATATTTAATTTCTTTTCCAGTATTTATTAGATGAAGTAAAACTAAAGTAATTTTATGAATAATTAGGAAATTATCAAAAAACATTGAGAAAAAAATGTGACTTTTTTTTTCTTTCACATAATTACATACCTTGAATGATATCAAATTCGGAAACAGTATGGCATAATCAATATTTTATAAACCACAGTTTTATAATAATAAATTAGTAAAATCAGTTTTATAATAGTAAATTAGTGAAAACTGTTTTATAAAAGTAAATTAGATAGTTATATATTTCAACATAAAATACGAAAAGTTGGTTAAAAAATGAAATAATTTTCGATCTACTGAGATTTAACTGAATAATTAAATTTAGTCCCAAAACGCCCGCTCCTGGTACAATTCCGCTGTGAAATGTACCAGCACATAATGTTTTAACATGTATCCAATCAAAATTATTTTCGTACTATAAAACTGAATATTTTGAAGATTATTGAAAATATGATATTGTTATCTATTAAAAATATTGTGGTAAAAAGTTGATTCAATTTATTTATCTTTTTAAAATTTTCTAAGCCAGCGAATACTTCATAAATATTTCATCCTCATGCTCCAGATATACAAACCAAAATTATTTAAAAGAACTTTATTTTTGAAAAAGAGAAAAGAAATATTTTAACACCCATCACTTCATGAGAAAGATTTACTCCAATGCGTTACTGAGAGTTTTAAATCTAGGCTTTACTTATAATCCTATAAAGTATGCTACTATCACAGAAAAATAGAATTTATCTCTTTTAGTCATTGAAATATCTGTAACGTTCAACTCCAGTATAGATGGGAGGAGGCGGATAATTGAAACACGTGAGATATGAGCCTTCTCTTCCAACTTTTAAGGCTTGGAGTTTTAAAATAGAATTGAGAGGGAATTCCAACACTTTATTAGAAACCAAAAAGTATTTTTCTAGTTTAGCATTAAAGAACTGAACTCTTAAAACTAAAGTGAATATGTTGTAAAATACTTTTTATTGTGGTCAGAAGGATTTGTAATTATATTTAATATTTCAACAGAAAGATTTAAGGAAATGTAAAAATTTATATTTCAAGTACTATATAGTACATTTTAAACTTTTAACTATGTATTTTTGTAATACAAGTGTTCTTTTCATAATCAAAAGGAATTTGGTTGGTATTTGACAATAAAGATACACTGCCTGCGAGGCAAGAGTGCAGGTAACTGCAGGCAACCGGAATCCTCGCCGGTTAAAGATATAAAAGATTTCTTAACACATTGTATGATGGACACTTAATAGTATGTTTACTGACGATTGATACTTGAGCGCGGGACATGTACTTCTACGTTTGCTGATGATTGATACTTCAGCACGGGTCACGTACTAATACGGGTTTAATGTAATAGCATGGTTTGTTTGTGAGTACAAAAATAATGGTATATACAGGAAAACGAAGCCGAATATTCTTGTCTAATGCATAGATTCTGTAAAAATTTAGTCAAATAAAAACTAGTTTTTACATCAGTCGTTGCGGTACCACAAAACGTTAAAAAATTAAAACAATACACTACTAATTCTATTTGATTTCTCATATTTAAGATACTATTTTAAATGTATCCACTAAAAATATATTTTTTGTATACAGAAATCTTATGGTTGTAATTTATATATCTCTATTTATATATTTGTTTATATATTTCAATATAAAATACGAAAATTTGGTTAAAAATTAAATAATTTTCGATCTATTGAGATTTAACTGAATAACTAAATTTACGCACAAAACGCCCGCTCCCGGTACAATTCAGCTGCGAAATGTACCGTCACACAATGTATTAACAAGTATCCATTTAAAATTAATTTCTTTATATAAAACTGAATATTTAATTATTATTAAATATATGTTAATGATATCTATTTAAAACACTGTGATATAAATTTGATTCAATTTATTTATGTTTTTAAAATTCCCTAAACAACCTCATACTCCAAAAATATTTTATCCTCAAGTTCCAGATATACAAACCAAAACTATTTAAAGAAATTTATTTTTGAAAAAGAGAAAAGAAATATTTTAACACCCATCACTTCATGAGAAAGATTTACTCCAATGCGTTACTAAGAGTTTTAAATCTAGACTTTACTTATAATCCTATACAGTATGCTACTATCACAGAAAAATAGAATTTATCTCTTTTAGTCATTGAAATATCTGTAACGTTCAACTCCAGTATAGATGGGAGGAGGCGGATAATTGAAACACGTGAGATATGAGCCTTCTCTTCCAACTTTTAAGGCTTGGAGTTTTAAAATAGAATTGAGAAAGAATTCCAACACTTTATTAGAAACCAAAAAGTATTTTTCCTAGTTTAGAATTATCTAACTTAACTCTTATAACTGAAGTGAATATGCCGTAAAATACTTCTTATTGTGGTAAGAAGGATTTGTAATTATATTTAATATTTCAACAGAATAAATTTAAGGAAATGTAAAAAATTATATTTCAAGTACTATATAGTACATTTTAAATTTTTAATATGTATTTTGTAATACAAGTGTTCTTTTCATAATCAAAAGGAATTTAGTCGGTATTTGACAATAAAGATACACTGCCTGCTAAGCAAGAGTTCAGGTAACTGCAGGTAACGGGAGTCCTCGCCGGTTAAACATATAAAAGATTTCTTAACACATTGTATGATGGACACTTACTAGTATGTTTTCTGACGATTGATACTTGAGCGCGGGACATGTACTATTACGTTTGCTGATGATTGATTCTTCAGCACGGGTCACGTACTAATACGGATTTAATGTAACAATATGGTTTGTTTGTGGGTATAAAAATAATGGTATATACAGGAAAGCGAAGCCGAATATTCTTGTCTAATGCATAGATTCTGTAAAAATTTAGTCAAATAAAAACTAGTTTTTACATCAGTCGTTGCGGTACCACAAAACGTTAAAATATTAAAACTATACACTGCTAATTATAATTGATTTTTCATATTTAAGATTCTATTTTAAATGTATCCACTAAAAATATATTTTTTGTTTACAAAAATCTTATGGTTGTTATTTATATATCTTTATTTATATATTTGTTTATATATTTCAATATAAAATATGAAAATTTGGTTAAACAATTAAATAATTTTCGATCTATTGAGATTTAACTGAATAACTAAATTTATGCGCAAAACGCCAGCTCCCGGTACAATTCAGCTGCGAAATGTACCGTCACACAATGTATTAACAAATATCTATTTAAAATTAATTTCTTTATATAAAACTGAATATTTAGTTATTATTAAAAATATGTTAATGATATCTATTTAAAACACTGTGATATAAATTTGATTCAATTTATTTATGTTTTTTAAATTCCCTAAACAACCTCATACTCCAAAAATTTTTTATCCTTATACTCCCGATATACAAACCAAAATTATTTAAAAGAACTTTATTTTTGAAAAAGAGAAAAGAAATATTTTAACACCCATCACTTCATGAGAAAGATTTACTCCAATGCGTTACTGAGAGTTTTAAATCTAGGCTTTACTTATAATCCTATAAAGTATGCTACTATCACAGAAAAATAGAATTTATCTCTTTTAGTCATTGAAATATCTGTAACGTTCAACTCCAGTATAGATGGGAGGAGGCGGATAATTGAAACACGTGAGATATGAGCCTTCTCTTCCAACTTTTAAGGCTTGGAGTTTTAAAATAGAATTGAGAAAGAATTCCAACACTTTATTAGAAACCAAAAAGTATTTTTCCTAGTTTAGAATTAAAGAACTGAACTCTTAAAACTAAAGTTAATATGTTGTAAAATACTTTTTATTGTGGTAAGAAGGATTTGTAATTATATTTAATATTTCAACAGAAAGATTTAAGGAAATGTAAAAAATTATATTTCAAGTACTATATAGTACATTTTAAATTTTTAATATGTATTTTGTAATACAAGTGTTCTTTTCATAATCAAAAGGAATTTAGTCGGTATTTGACAATAAAGATACACTGCCTGCTAAGCAAGAGTTCAGGTAACTGCAGGTAACGGGAGTCCTCGCCGGTTAAAGATATAACAGATTTCTTAACACATTGTATGAGGGACACGTACTAGTACTTGATTTTTTCTGACGATTTATACTTGAGCACGGGTCACGTACTAATACGGATTTAATGTAACAACATGGTTTGTTTGTGGGTACAACAATAACGGTATATACAGGAAAATGAAGCCGTATATACTTGTCTAATGCATAGATTCTGGAAAACTTTAGTCAAATAAAAACTAGTTTTTACATCAGTTGTTGCGGTACCACAAAACGTTAAATAATTAAAACTATACACTACTAATTCTATTTGGCTTTTCATATTTAAGATACTATTTTAAATGTATCCACTAAAAAAATATATATTTTTTTACAAAAATCTTATGGTTGTTATTTATGTATTTCTATTTATATATTTGTTTATATATTTCAATATAAAATATGAAAGTGTGATTCAAAAATTAAATTTACGCGCAAAACGCCCGCTCCCGGTACAATTCAGCTGCGAAATGTACCGTCACACAATGTATAACAAGTATCCATTTAAAATTAATTTCTTTAAATAAAACTGAATATTTAATTACTATTAAAAATATGTTAATGATATCTATTAAAAACATTGTGATATAAATTTGATTCAATTTATTTATGTTTTTAAAATTCCCTAAACAACCTCATACTCCAAAAATATTTTATCCTCAAGTTCCAGATATAGAAACTAAAACTACTTAAAAGAACTTTATTTTTGAAAAAGAGAAAAGAAATATTTTAACACCCATCACTTCATGAGAAAGATTTACTCCAATGCCTTACTGAGAGTTTTAAATCTAGGCTTTACTTATAATCCTATAAAGTATGCTACTATCACAGAAAAATAGAATTTATCTCTTTTAGTCATTGAAATATCTGTAACGTTCAACTCCAGTATAGATGGGAGGAGGCGGATAATTGAAACACGTGAGATATGAGCCTTCTCTTCAAACTTTTAAGGCTTGGAGTTTTAAAAGAGAATTGAGAAGGAATTCCAACACTTTATTAGAAACCAAAAAGTATTTTCTAGGTCAGAATTAAAGAACTTACTCTTAAAACTGAAGTGAATATGTTGTAAAATTCTTTTTATTGTGGTAAGAAGGATTTGTAATTATATTTAATATTTCAACAGAAAGATTTAAGGAAATGTAAAAAATTATATTTCAAGTACTATATAGTACATTTTAAACTTTTAACTATGTATTTTTGTAATACAAGTGTTCTTTTCATAATCAAAAGGAATTTAGTTGGTATTTGACAATAAAGATACACTGCCTTCTAGGCAAGAGGGCAGTAACTGCAGGCAACGAGAATTCTCGCTGGTTAAAGATATAACAGATTTCTTAACACATTGTATGATGGACACGTACTAGTACGTTTTCTGATGATTGATACTTGAGCAGGGGACATGTACTATTACGTTTTCTGACGATTGATACTTGAGAAAGAGTCACGTACTAGTACAGGTTAGTGTAACAACATGGTTTGTTTCTGGGTACAAAAATAACGGTATATACAGGAAAATGAAGCCGAATGTTCTTGTCTACTACATAAATTCTGGAAAATTTTGGTCAATAAAAACTAGTTTTTACATCAGTCGTTGCGGTACCACAGAACGTTAAAAATTTAAAACTATACACTACTAATTCTATTTGATTTTTCATATTTAAGATAATATTTTAAATGTATCCACTAAAAAAATATATATTTTTTTACAAAAATCTTATGGTTGTTATTTATATATCTTTATTTATATATTTGTTTATACATTTCAATATAAAATATGAAAATTTTGTTAAATAATTAAATAATTTTCGATCTATTGAGATTTAACTGAATATCTAAATTTACGCTCAAAACGCCCGATCCAGGTACAATTTCCAGATGGCCGAATGGTTAGGGTGCTGACCTTCGGAATCGTAGTTCATGGGTTCGAAACCCACAGTAGAATGCATGTTCGTAGACATTCGGAATCGGCTTTAAGCAGTAGGTCATGGTCTCCTTAGCCCTCGTGCTACAAAAATAGACCTTAGAGCTCCAAACCAAATCAAACCCGGTACAATTCCCATACGAAATGTACCCGCACACAGTGTGTTAACAAGTATCCAATTAAAATTATTTCCTTTATATAAAACTGAATATTTTGAAGATTATTAAAAATATGTGAGTGTTATCGATTAAAAATATTGTGGTATAAATTTGATTTAATTTATTTATCCTTTTAAAATTCCCTAAACAACCTCATACTCCAAAAACATTTTATCCTAACGTTCCAGATATAGAAACCAAAACTATTTAAAAGAACTTTATTTTTGAAAAAGAGAAAAGAAATATTTTAACACCCATCACTTCACGAGAAAGATTTACTCCAATGCGTTACTGAGAGTTTTAAATCTAGGCTTTACTTATAATCCTATAAAGTATGCTACTAGTACAAAAAAATAGAATTTATTTCTTTTAGTCATTGAAATATCTGTAACGTTCAACTCCAGTATAAATGGGAGAAGTCTGATAATTGAAACACGTGAGATATGAGCATTCTCTTCCAACTTTTAAAGCTTGGAGTTTTAAAAGAGAATTGAGAAGGAATTCCAACACTTTATTAGAAACCAAAAAAGTATTTTTCCTAGTTTAGAATTAAAGAACTGAACTCTTAAAACTAAAGTTAATATGTTGTAATATACTTTTTATTGTGGTAAGAAAATTTTGAAATTATATTTAATATTTCAACAGAAAGATTTAAGGAAATGTAAAAATTAAATTTCAAGTACTGTATAGTACATTTTATACTTTTAACTATGTATTTTTGTAATACAAGTGTTCTTTTCATAATCAAAAGGAATTTAGTCGGTATTTGACAATAAAGATACACTGCCTGCTAAGCAAGAGTTCAGGTAACTGCAGGTAACGGGAGTCCTCGCCGGTTAAAGATATAACAGATTTCTTAACACATTGTATGTTGGACAAGTACTAGTACTTTTTCTGACGATTGATACTTGAGCGCGGGACATGTACTATTACGTTTTCTGACGATTGATACTTCAGCACGGGTCACGTACTAGTACGGGTTTAATATAACACCATGGTTTTTTTGTGGGTACAACAATAATGGTATATACAGGAAAACGAAGCCGAATATTCTTGTCTAATGCATAGATTCTGGAAAAATTTAGTCAAATAAAAGCTAGTTTTTACATCAGTCGTTGCGGTACCACAGAACGTTAAAAAATTAAAACTATACACTACTAATTCTATTTGATTTTTCATATGTAAGATACTATTTTAAATGTATCACCCAAAAAATATTTTTTGTTTACAAAAATCTTATGGTTGTTATTTATATATCTCTATTTATATATTTGTTTATATATTTCAATATAAAATATAAAAAGTCAGTTATAAATTGAATAATTTTCGATCTATTGAGATTTAACTGAATAACTAAATTTATGCGCAAAACGCCAGCTCCCGGTACAATTCAGCTGCGAAATGTACCGTCACACAATGTATTAACAAATATCTATTTAAAATTAATTTCTTTATATAAAACTGAATATTTAGTTATTATTAAAAATATGTTAATGATATCTATTTAAAACACTGTGATATAAATTTGATTCAATTTATTTATGTTTTTAAAATTCCCTAAACAACCTCATACTCCAAAAATATTTCATCCTCATGCTCCAGATATACAAACCAAAATTATTTAAAAGAACTTTATTTTTGAAAAAGAGAAAAGAAATATTTTAACACCCATCACTTCATGAGAAAGATTTACTCCAATGCGTTACTGAGAGTTTTAAATCTAGGCTTTACTTATAATCCTATAAAGTATGCTACTATCACAGAAAAATAGAATTTATCTCTTTTAGTCATTGAAATATCTCTAACGTTCAACTCTAGTATAGATGGGAAGAGGTGGATAATTGAAACACGTGAGATATGAGCCTTCACTTCCAACTTTTAAGGCTTGGAGATTTAAAATAGAATTGAGATAGAATTCCAACACTTTATTAGAAACCAAAAAAGTATTTTTTCTAGTTCAGAATTAAAGAACTGAACTCTTAAAACTAAAGTTAATATGTTGTAAAATACTTTTTATTGTGGTAAGAAGGATTTGAAATTATATTTAATATCCCAACAGAAAATTTTAAGGAAAATTTCAATTATTATTCTGTGATTTATATTATCTTAAGCGTATGGTGCATGGTGGAGAATATATTATTGACTAGTTGAACACAGTATAACTAAATGAAACTTTATGTGTATAATTATTAAAATAGGATTTCATTAATCACTTGAAATAACTTTTTAAAGTTAGCTTAATTTACGAGATGTTCTGGTGTTTAAAAAAGTTTTAGCCCATTATATAAAACTTTCTCTCTTTTTTATTTATTATAAAGACAAAATTTTTTACATTGTTTGGATTGTTCCCCTTTGCAGGTTTGGTTTAGAACTCTGTGGTCAGATTTAACCCTTCGACATACACAGACGTCTGTGGAACGTCAGTCATCTCATTAGTCAGTGTCGGAGACTTTTACGTCTCCTAGACGTTAATAGATGTCACCTATACACGTCGTGCAGGATTATATTTAATCATAGTTTTTCACTGTTTCTTAATTATTGTACATAAACATCATATATAAACCTCATTAAAATTTTACATTCAAATTTTAAAATATAACGTTATCATTCTCAACTTACACAAAAGTATTCAGATCTAAATAGTATTTTCCTGACACGTCAGATTGTGGTTTACTTTTATCTCAAGGAGGTAATTCTACTTGAGCCGTATATACACCGGTATCTACTACTAAAAGTCGATTAAAAGAATCTAAAAATGTCTCTGCCAGATAAAATATTCAAACATTTCGGCATAAGTGACAACTAACAATGCCCAGGCTGTTTAGTAAAAGTCTTTTTCTTTAATTCAAAGAAGTTAATTTATGTAGAACACTTTCATTTCAACGTTTATTATTTTTAATGATTATGAAATTTTCTTATAGCATTTGCCAGTACTAAATCCCGATATTTTTTGTCCATTTTATTGAAGAAATGAACGACGTGTAGACTGCCAACTTAACTCTAGGAAAATACAAACAAACAATTTAAGCCATTTTTATTACAGTATTTGCCACTACAAAACCAGGATATTTTTTGGCGATTTTATTAAAGGAATGAACGGCGTGTAGGCCGCCAACATTACTCTAGGTAAATTCAAACAAACAATGTAGATCACCGGAATCTAAAAGTAGGGACGGTGAAGAAGACTCCTAGGTTTGACATGTCACCTCCACAGGTATCGCTTGGGATTTTGGAGGACATTGCGATTACGGACTTAATTAACGTGTTTCAATTGCCATCCTGAACGCGGTGTATTTTTGGTCGGCTCGAGCCTCGAAAACCCTAAACTTCTGATAAGAATGCTGTGACTTTTCCCCAATGATTTACCGCAGTCTTTCTCAACATTGACTAATCATTAAAAACTAGCATATAGCCCTTTATATCACGATATCAGTAAAATTTTTAAATTTCCAGAATTGTAAAGTACCGTATGAGGCTGTATAAAAAATATATTATTTGAGTGGGTGACGTATAGTAGCAATACGCGTTATGTCCTTAACCCAATATTTAATGTATAAATTGAATTTGGCTTTTCTCCAACTTAAGTTTAAATTTTAAAGTAAAAACACAACAGGCATTAAGAATAAAGGAGAGGAGAAGATACTGAATTAATAGATTTTATTGATATTAATATAAAATTTAAACACAATTAATAGAAGTCAATTGATTGAATTATTTTTAAAGATAAAAATTAATAAAAAAAGGAGAAAACAAAAATGGACTAAAAAAGCAAGACGATTATGGAGGATGGAACTCTGAGGTCCTCTTTTCTTTTCGGAATCCAGGATTCTCTCTCTCCTCCATCCTGTCTGCCCGGATGAGAACCGCCAGTCTGCTCAAGTCTAAGTGCAAAATCAAGTCTAACTGAAGAGTATCTCGAGTCTGCAGGACTGAAACGGCTGGCAACCGTTGATTGGTGGAAAACTCATCAACATTCCAATGGCCTGGTGGCACGGTAGAAAACCGCCAAGCGCAGGACTAAAACACACCAATGTGTGGAGTGGGGATATGTCATATCATGAAAAGGGCGAAATTATAAAACTATTGCAATGCAGCGCTCGCCAAAGAGAACGCCAAGTGACGCTCTTGATATGTGTGATGTCATCTGATTTAATATCCAGAGCGGCTTATGCGATAAAAAAATAGGTTTTTCACCTCACCAACGTGATAATTAGGAGCATGGCGGGAAAGTTACAAGCAGGGAATTTTTAAGGGAAGCTATAGAATTAATGTAAACTAAATGGAACAGATTTAAAATTAACTAAATGGAACAGATTTAAAATTAACTAAATGGAACATTATGACAATGATTAAATTTAAAACTATCCCATATATACCTAATCTATTATCTAATCCAAATATAAATGAAAATTGTTTACGTAATATCAAATTCATTGATAAAACGTACGAAAACAATGCAGACAATATTTACATGATATAAAATAAGAATTGATTAAATGAGATAGTTAAAGGAATGACGTCATAATGCTAGAAAACATGTTATTTTTACCTATTTATTATGTGATAAATTAGCTAATTTTATCACCTGGACTTAAAATGGGGCTTCATATATGGTATTATATGCTCGAAATGGGGGGAAAGAGGTGAATTTCGAACGTTGCTAACCCTAATACAGCAAGAATGCAATATGCATGTCTATATCCATTCCAGGTACAAGTGCTTCACAAACGGACAGATATCTTAGGCTGTTATTATATTGCCGCATAAAGAAGCTTATCCAACGGCTCAGTGGCCGAATGGTCAAAGCGCGCGATCCAGACCCGAGGATTGTAGGTTCGATGCTTGTCATGGCAGTTTATCCAAAGTACGGACTTTTAATTTAAAATGTTATTTATTGTTTCCTTATGTTCTTGAACATTCTAGATCTTTCTTTAATATGTAACTTAGTTATTTCTCCAATATTCTGTTCGGGAATAAAAGCTGATACCCACTAGTTGTAGGCAACTTCTCGATCTTGTAAAGTTGCGAGTTGCTACTTAGCTTCAATAAATTCATCTGTTAAGTTAAGCGGATAGACTGTTCATTCGAATCTTCTTGACAATATAGTGGATGCTTATTTTTTTTAATATAAACTGAGTAGAAAATATAATGTAAAATACGAATCAAATTAAAAATCTGAATTAAAAAGTAAATTGAAAAGGGATGCACAAGCATATTTTAAAATATAATATGTGTGGTCGAATTTAAGTAGGCATATAAAAAAAATTAATTCGGTTGAAAAGTTCCAAAATGCAACAATACATTTCATAAAACATAATGCATAAAAATTATCATATTTTGAAAAACAATTTGGGAAAATAAATTTAATATTTCTAAATACAAAGTTACATAACTCTCTATGTATTATTATAAATAAATTAATAATTTATAAAAATGTAATTAATAACGTCATACATTTGCCTAAATGTATAAAGGATACATTTTCAAAATTACATTTTTATCTTTTGACTCAATACACTTTTATTTATCAAAATATCACTTTTTCAACTGTGACTAAAATATTTTATGGCACATCTAGTATATTAAAACAAGAATTAATTTAAAGAAAATAGATAAATTATAAATGCATTCAAAAAGCCTTTTTATCGTGGTTGAACACTTTTACATCATTTCTCAAGCATTTTTAAAAATGCAGTTCAATATATAAACGAGAACATTTAAATAAAAAATTGAAATGGATTATTTATGCTGTTATATCTTTTTAAAATAAGTTTATTCGAATAAAAGAATCTATGAACCGGAAAAAAAACTAATAATCTTAATGTTAGATAAATTTTCTTTTATAACCATCTATTATTTATGCATATGAAACCTAATATAAATACTTCAAGAACAATTTTAATACAAAAATGTAAAGTATATTAAGTGCAATAATATTTTAGATATATATTAGTTTTGTATTTTAAGCAATTTTTTTCTCGAAGATCATGATAATTTAAAATTTATAAAGTATGTCATGATTTTTATTTTATGAACTAAATTTGTAAACAAAATGGTTTTTTGGTGCAATTTATATATTGCACTAAAAAACATGCTCTTTATATACAGGAAGTTTATAATATTTTGAAATTTTCCATTATCTTATAAATATTCCAACTGAAACATTTTATAATCTTTAAATTGATTTTTCCCAGTTTGTGATTGATGTGTATTTAGATGTTTTAAAAATCTACACTTCAGTCACACATGTGAATAAAAAGTCTGTTTTTTTATTAAAAATATATATGTTTAATTGATTTAGAGGTGTATTCTACAATAAATATATTAGGCATTTTTGTAATTAAACTGTAAATCAGTCGATGCTTTTGGGGGTAATTTTATACATATAAATTCGTGTTTTCAATTTGTGATTTATGTGTATGTAGAAAAATGTGTGTTTTCAAAAAGCTAAGCTTCAGTCACATACGAGATTAAAAATCTTGTTTTAATTAAATATATATATATATATATATATATATATATACATATATATATATATATATATATATATATATATTATATATATATATATATATATTATATATAAATATATATATATATATATAATTTTATACATATATATATGTGTATATATAATATATGTATATATATATATATATATATAAAAAATATATATATATATATATATATATATATATATATATATATATATATATATATATATATGTATATATATATATATATATATATATATATATATATATATATATATATATATATATATATATATATATATATATATATACATATATAAGGGATTTAGAGGTCTATTTTAAAATAAACAGGGTAGAATTTCTTTTTAACTAAAGTGTGAATCAGTCGATGATTCTGGGGTAATTTTATACATATGAGTTCGTGTTTTTTTTTTGTTTTTTTCGCAATTTGCCATTTATGTGTATGTAGATGATTTAAAAAGTTAAACTTTAGTCACATATCTGAATAAAATGTCTTCTTTTTATTAAAAAATATTTGTTTAAGAAATTTAGAGGTGTATTTTACAATAAACATGGTAGAATTTATTTTCAATTAAAGTGTGAATCAGTCAGTGCTTCTGTGGTAATTTCATACATATAAGTCGTATTTTATTTTTTTCAATTTGTGATATATGTGTATGTAGATGTTTTAGAAAGCTCTGTTTAATATTTATGTCACACATATGAATAAGAAATCTTGGTTTTATTAAAAATATTTAAGATATTTAGAGGTGTATTTTATAATAAATATGGTAGACTTCTTTTTTAGATAAAGTGTAAATCAGTCGATGCTTCTGGTGTAATTTCATATATATAAAATCGTGTTTATTGTTTTCAATTTGTGATTTATGTGTATGTAGATATTTTAAAAAGCTACATTTCTGTCACACATGTGGTCAAGTATTCTTATTTTATTAAAACAAAATTTAAGAGATTTAGAGGTGCATTTTATAACAAATATGGTAGTCTTTATTTTTGATTAAAGTGTAAATTAGTCTATGCTTCTGGGATAATTTCACACATGTATAGTTGTGTTTTATTTTTTCAATTTTTGAATTATGTGTATATAGATGTTTTAAAATGCTAAACGTCAGTCACAATATATCAATAAGAAGTCATGTTTGTATTAAAAATATTTGTTTAAGAGATTTAGAGGTGTACTTTACAATAAATATGTTAGACTTCTTTCTTAATGAAATTGAAAATCAGTCGATACTTCTGGGGTAATTTCACACATGTAAAGTTGTGTTTTATTTTTTCAATTTGTGATTTATCTGTATGTAGATGTTTTAAAAAGCTCTGTTTAAACTTCCTGTCACACATATTAATAAGAAATCTTGGTTTTATTAAAAATATTTTTTTACTAGATTTAGAGGTGTATTTTATAATAAATATGGTAGACTTCATTTTTAGGTAAAGTGTAAATCAGTCCATGCTTCTGGAGTAATTTCATACATATAAAGTCGTGTTTAATTTTTTCAATTTGTGATTTATGTGTATGTAGATGTTTTAAAAATATAAACTTCAGTCACACATGTGAATATAAAGTCTTGCTTTTATTTAAAATGTATATTTAAGAAATTTAGAGGTATATTTTATCATAAACATGATAAACTTTCTGTTTAATTAAAGTGTAAATCATTCGATGATTATAGAGTAATTTCATACATATAAAGCCGTGTTTTATTTTTACAATTTGTGATTTATGTGTATGTAGATGTTTTAAAATGCTCATTTTAAAAATTTCTGCCACACGTATGAATAAGAAGTCTAGTTTTTTGTTAAAAATATTTGGGTTAGAGATTTAAAGGTGTATTTTACAATAAATATGATAGACTGCTTTTTTAATTGAATTGTAAATCAGTCCACGCTTCTGGCGTAATTTGATACTTATATATTCTTATTTTTTTTTAAATTTATGATTTATGTGTCTGTAGATATTTGAAAAGGTAATCTTTAGTTACTTGTGTGAATAAAAAGTCTTTTTTTATTTCAAAAAATTGTTTAAGAGATTTAAAGATGTATTTTACAATAAATATGGTACAGTTCCTTTTTAAATAAATTGTAAATCAGTCAATGCGTTTGGGGTAATTTCATACATATAAGTCGTATTTTATCTTTTCAATTTGTGATTTATGTGTATGTAGATGTTTTAAAAAGCTAAACTTCATTCACATATGTGAATAAAAGTCTTGTTTTTATTAAAATATATTTAAGAGATTAAGAGTTGTATTTTGCAATAAATATGATAGACTTTCTTTTTAATTAAAGTGTAAATCAGTCGATGATTCTGAAATAATTTCATACATATAAAATTGTATTTTATTTTTTTAATTTGTTATTTATGTTTATATAGGTGTTTAAAAAGCTAAACTTCAATCACATATGTGAATAAAAAGTCTTGTTTTTATTAGAATATAGTTAAGAGATTAAGAGTTGTATTTTACAATAAATATGATAGACTTTCTTTTTAATTAAAGTGTAAATCAGTCGATGATTCTAAATTAATTTCATACATATAAAAGTGAATTTTATTTCTTAATTTGTTATTTATGTGTATGTAGATGTTTTAAAAAGCTAAAATGCAGTCCCACGTGTGAAAAAACCGTGCTTTTATTATAAAATGCTTAATATAGTGTATTTAACAATAAACATGGTAGAGTTTCATTTTGATTAAAATATAAATCAGTCGATCCTTCTGGGGTAATTTTATACATATAAATTCGTGTTAAATTTACTTTGAGAACCAGTCTCTTAACTAAAGTTAATACTCTAAATATATAAATAATAGTGTTGAGTTATAAAAAATGTGCATATAATAAAAAAATATATAAAATTTGAAAAATTAGAATTTCTTTATACAATTCTCAATTTTTTTTAAAGAAAACTTATTTTGCATCTTTATTGAGAAATATTAAATCTACCTACGTCACAATTCTCTTTTAGAATATCTAAAATATTTATTAAATCAAACCTTATATTTAAATAAGTCTGAGTCTCTTTAAGACAAAAGCAACACTATTGCTTGATAGCAAAGATTTTAATTTATCATTTTTAACTAATGAAAATTGCAGACTCAAAATTAAAGCATTTTTTAAATAACAGATATTCATAAATATTCAATTTAGATAAATTTCGTAATTTATTCCATAAATATATCTCTAATAAGACTTTTAAACACTGTTTATTTGAATGATTATTAGAGATAATAAGTATTGAAATATTTTTATGAAATTTTTAAAGTTTTGAAGAATTTTGAGTATGTCTCCCAAATAGATTTAGAGATTTAAAATATTTCCTAATTGTTTCTAAAACGTCCATATTTAAACTAAATGAAACATTAGGCTTTATAAGCTACTAATAAAATGAAGCAAAGTTAATGTACATAAATGTCAAAGGATTTTAAATGCACAGACTATATTAGTATAGATTTTATTTTAGGGAAGTATTGATCAAAAATTTATATTCTTCACTTATTTATTTAGATTCATATTAATAATTCTTAAACATTATACCCATCAAAATATCTATATATATGCTTTATAAAATGATACATATCGTTGTTATATATTAATTTATTAGTTGTATATTTAGATTTAGTATATTTATAAAGTATGCCTTCTAAAATATTTAACACAGTAATGGGTATATTTTAAATATTTATTCCATTTTTGAAGAATATGGTATTTAATTCCTAATATTTGGGAAGGATCATAAAATACTTTAAATGTTTACCCAAAAGAAAAGAACTTTTAAAAGCTTATGTCTAACGAAATATATTTACTATAAAATTTTGCAGAAAGTTTTAAATCTCATTTTATAGAAAATATAGAAAATATATCCCATTTGCTGTCGTAGATGTTGAATACAAATTTATTTATATAGTCAAATGAATATCTGTGTCTGAAACATTAATTCGGATGAGAGATTTAAAATGGTTGGAACGCTATTTATGAGACTTTCAAAACAACTACAGCTGAACTATTGCCGAATGGTTAGGGTGCTGGCCTTCGGAACCGGAGTTCGTGGGTTCGAATTCCACTGCGGCATGGATGTTCGTAGCCGTTCGGAATCGACTTTAAGCAGTAGGTCCCGGTCTCATTAGCCCCCGTGTTGCAAAAAGTAGACCGTAGCACTCCTAAACCGAACCAAAACAAGTACAAATAGTTATCAGAGAGTGCTTTAAACATCATTATATAGAGATTTTTTGTTCTGATTTTTTGAAAATATACAATATAAATTTATTGAAATCTGTCTCATCACGTATATTTATCCTGATATAATGTTCGTTCGCTACTTTGCTCTTCATGTTTTGCGGATTCATTGCTTCGCGGGATTTTCCAAAATATTCCTCAAAAAATAACAATGGAAATATACAACCATGTCGGCAGCCGTATTACGGAAAGGAATGTTGTTTCATGTTGATGAGTTTCATGTTGTTTCATGTTGAGAGAGAAGGATCCCGTCTTGTCAAACAAAGAGATGACTTAAATCACAATACATACTACGGGGTCTCATAAAGAAGCATGATTGATTTTTTGTGCGCCATCGACCAATGAAAGTACGAGTTTATTTATCCTTGTGAATTGAATATCTGCGCATCATCGCAACCTCACCTAGCATCTTCTCTTGTTATATCTCGCCAGTCTTGTTCATGATGTTGACAAGACATTGACGATAATATGATTCGAACTGTCGATTTCAGCAATCGCTTTGACGGGGTTATGTCTTTTTACAAGGGAATTTTGATGGAAAAGAAACAAAGACAGCATCTACCCTTCACCATATTTCTTTCCAGGGTAAAGCAACCGGGTCTACTGTCAGTGCCTCCAGCAGATAAGTCTCCGAGTGAGCCTAAGGATTCTAAGAGTGAAGTGAGAGCCTCTCCTCCGCCACCAACACAAGACTCTTTTCCTCTCTCAGAAAGCAGTGTTGATTAATGTTTATTACTCTATATACATTTGTAATTAACCTTATTAATTAGCACTGACACGTTTGAGTAAACACGTATACTGTTGTTAATTTTGTCTTAAATGTGTAAAGTATGAATACTGTTTACATATTTAAAAAATTTCTGTACCCGCATACACGACAGTTTCTAGGGTCAAATCCTTCTTCCCGGTTTTTCAGCTTTCGCATAAAGATTCTGGTTCACATTAACCACGAAAAACGAGGGATCACTGTACACCATATAGACCACTTTCCAGGGTAAAGCAATCTGGTCTACTATCAGCCCCTCCAGCAGAAGAGTCTTCGAGTGAGCCTAAAGATTCTAAGAGTGAAGTGAGAGTCTCTCTTCCGCCACCAACACAAGACTCTGTTCTTCTCTCAGAAAGCAGTGTTGATTAATGTTTATTACTCTATATACATTTGTAATTAACCTTATCAATTAGCACTGACACGTTTAAGTAAATACATATACTGTTGTAAATTTTGTCTTAAATGTGTAAAGTATGAACACTGTTTACATATTTAAAAAATTCGTGTACCCGCAATTTCTAGGGGCAAATCCTTCTTCCCGGTTTTTTAGCTTTCGCGGAAAGATTCTGATCCACATTAACCACGAAAAACGAGGGATCATTGTACACCATATAGACCACTTTCCAGGGTAAAGCAATCTGGTCTACCGTCAGTGCCTCCAGGACCAGAGTCTTCGAGTGAGCCTAAAGATTCTAAGAGTGAAGTGAGAGTCTCTCTTCCGCCACCAACACAAGACTCTTTTCCTCTCTCAGAAAGCAGTGTTGATTAATGTTTATTACTCTATATGCATTTGTAATTAACCTTATTAATTAGCAATGAAACGTTTAACCCCTGCATAAGATCATCTGCATAAGATCACCTGCATAAATTCTTTGGAATTTAATGAAATTACTTTATAAATATTATCTATAATATATTTTTTTTACAATCTTTAGAGGGGTTTGCCTTAGAAGATACCATAGGAGGGACTGAGGGGGGGTTAACTGATAAACCCATCCCTTGTACAGCTTGAACACAATACTTTTTAAAATTATAATTATATTTTAAGAACAACAAATAAGTGTTCTTAAAAAAGCATAATAAATAAATAGTTCAACAATTTATAAGTGTTGTTTGAATAGATACTTTTGTGTGGGGTCATAAGTGAAAAAAAATCGAATTACTAACTTTCCAGGTACAGCAAGTATAAATACAAAAAGAAAAATAGATTAAATGCAGAAAAAAATAAATTCAATGCAGTACTATCATATATTGTAAGTTTTAATTGTCAAAATCATTAAAAAAAATCGAAAAAAAAAACATTCATATTTTCTCCAAAAATTAGAGAAAAAAATGTTTAACAAGAGGTTTTGCTGTGAAACCACTGTCCGCTAAAGGGTTAAGTAAATACGTATACTGTTGTAAATTTTGTCTTAAATGTGTAAAGTATGAATACTGTTTACATATTTGAAAATTCGTGTACCCACATACACGACGATTTCTAGGAGCAAATCCTTCCCAGTTTTTCAGCTTTCCCGGAAAGAATCTGGTCCACATTAATCACGATAAACGATGGATCATTGTACACCATATAGTACTTTGATCTGTATGTTGAATATTTTGTTTCAATGAAATATGTATATATTATATTAAAGAACAGAAGAGAGGATTCAGATATATAAAACTCAAGTTATGAGACTTCCAGCAGAACAGCTATGGTTTTCAGAGGGGTAATAATACAGCAGTTTTAACATATCACTTCTCACAAATCTAATTAGCCCTAATGGTATTTGAGGATTTTGATTATAATCTAAATAGAATATACCATACCATATGTTGGTCTGTATGTGGAATATTTTCCTAGACAATGAAATATGTATAGATTCTACTAAAACACGGAAGAGAGAATTTGGGTATGTGAAATCAGCGTTATGTGACATCAATTAAAACAGATATTATTCAGAGGAAGCCTAATAAAGCAATTTTAACAGAGTATCTCATAAAACTGATTAACCGTAGAGGTATACCGAGAGTTTTAAATGTGGTCTAAACTGAATATACCATACCATATGTTCGTCTGTCTACGAAATATTTTTTCCAGCTAATGAAATATTTACAGGGTCTTTTGAAGAACAGAGGTGGTTTGTTAACTGAAGCACAGAATATTAAACTTCCATTAGAACGAATATGATTTTCAGAGGTTAATTTTCAGAGTTAATTTTTTTTCTGTTGATATTTTTAATGTATGTCAGTGTATATTTAAAAGATAATACTTTTTAGGGAATAATTATTTCTGATGATTTCAAATTAAGCATTATATACACTTTCTTACAATAAGTATTTGGACACATGTGATAGAAAAGAAAAACTAACTTTATTGAAAATAAATAGTTGGTAGAGCCTGCACGAGAGGCAATTACAGCTTGAATTGTGCATACTTTCCCCAATTATTTGTATTACAGCTAGTGGTATTGTCTTACACTCGGCTTCGAGTAGACATACAAGTTCCTTCACCAATTTTGGACCGGTAGTTCATCCCTTAATTCGGTAATCCAATTCGTTTCAGAGGTTCTCGATAAGGTTCAGGTCTGGTCTCTGTGCAGACCAGTCCATTGACACGATACCAAGCCTTGGTTAACCTCGAAACATGACAACTGGCATAGTCGTCCTGTAAGTTACGAGGTTCCAACCCGTACAATTGTCACAACGTAGAAATCACATTGTCATCCAAAAGAGTGCAGTAGACATCGGCTTAGAATGAATGGGGACCAAGGGTCGAAGACCATACCAGCAGAAACACACTCATACCATAATTCCACCTCCGTCGAACTTGACTGTTGGCGCGACTGTTGGATGAACCTTGATTCGTCGCTCCAAAGAACCCGTTTTCACTGATCTACGGTACAATTTCGATGTGCTTTGCACCACATTAACCGAGCAGTGCGGTTGGATTTTGTGATCAAAGATTTATGAGCAGAAGCACGACAATGAAAACCGAGCAGATGTGCTTCCTTACGAATGCTATTCATAAAAACAATACTCCCGGTTACCTGTTGAAACTCCTTCCGAATGAGGGCCATCGGTTGGATGCGGTTCCTCCGAATTTCTCTGGACAGCACTCGTCGGTCTCTATCTCCCAGTTTTGTTGGTCTGTCGACTCGAGGTACATTCCGACAATCACCGCTCACTTTCCACTTTTTAATCACATAGGCCACCGTCGATTTTCGATACTTTTAGATTGTTAGATATGTCTCTTAAGGATATGCCACATTTGTGATACCCGATAATTATACCTTTCTCGAAATAAGGGAGCTCCGCACTGCACGGCATCTTACATGCAACTAATGCCGAAAATGTCTTCTACATGATGTATGCCGGCGAAGTCCCTGCCGTACTTCAGGACCACAGATATCGTCATTCACATAGGTGTTCAAATACTTATTTTGTAGATAGTGTATATTAAAAGAAATTGCCTTTGAAACATGACCATTTTTATGAGACTTTGTCTCTGAAAATAGATTTATCTTATTTCTATATTGACAAATTTAAGTTAAATTAAATACTGATTCTTCAAAATTTCATTTCAGTATCACAAGCCATGGCTTTATCTACTGTTCGGTCGTATTCTTTAAAAATATTTATATCGCTGTTTTAAACGAAAAACAATTTTAACATATTTTATCTGTTATCAAATTACCCTAATGTAAATGTATTAAGCATTATATATATATATATATATATATATATATATATATATATATATATATATATATATATATATATATATATATATATATATATATATATATATATATATATATATATATATATATATATATATATATATATATACATATATATATATATATATATATATATATATATATATATATATATATATATAATATATATATATATATATATATATATATATATATATATATATATATATATATATATGTATATATATATATATATATATATATATATATATATATATATATATATATATATATATATATATATATATATATATATATATATATATATATATATATATATATATATATATATATATATATATATATATATATATATATATATATATATATATATATATATATATGTATATATATATATATATATATATGTATATATATGTATATATATATATATATATATATATGTATATATATATATATGTATATATGTATATATGTATATATGTATATATATATATATCTATATATATATATATATATATATATATATATATATATATATATATATTATATATATATATATGTATATATATATATATATATATATATATATATATATATATATATATATATATATATATATATATATATATATATATATATATATATATATATTATATATATATATATATATATATATATATATATATATATATATATATATATATATATATATATATATATATATATATATATATATATATATATATATATATATATATATATATATATATATATATATATATATATATATATATATATATATATATATATATATACGTATATATATATATATATATATATATATATATATATATATATATATATATATATATATATATATATATATATATATATATATATATATATATATATATATATATATATATATATATATATATATATATATATATATATATATATATATATATATATATATATATCCCAAGCCATGGCTTTGTCTAATGTATAGGAAGTATTCTTCAAAAATATTTATATCATTGTTTTAAACAAAAAACAAACTTAACAAACTCTATCTGTTATGTATTACCCTAATGTAAATGCATTACCGTAATAGTTTTTTGATAGATATATATCTAGCTTATAAAAGAACCATACGGTATTCCGACCGGTTTAAGGAATACAATTTATTACTTCTTGTCAATAAAATATGGATACTTCAACTAAATCACGGATGCGGGTATTCAAATAAATAAAACACGAACCATGAAACTCCTTTTACAAAATTTTGGTTTTTGGAGAATTTATAATCCTCTTCCATACTAATAATCTTATTATTTCTAATATTTTGAAAATATATTTAGAATTATTTAAAAGAGCATTATTTTAAAGATACAATTTGATCTTGAAGTTTTGAAATTCTGTATTTGAAGTATTTAAAAGCATTTTCCTTTAAAGACAAGAAATAAAATTTATGAAATTTTGTCTCGGAAAATAGATTTATACTAATGACGTATTAAGAGATTGAAATATGCAGTGTACATATTCTATATTTTTCTAGGAAATGGAAGACAAATTATGTATTATTTTCAAAGGAATATCTTTAATGTTGCCTTTACGGAAAGAGACATATTTTACTGCTGTTGCTTTAAAAGTATATTTAGGAATATTTAATCTTTAAATACCTTGTTTTACTTATTGGCAACATACCCAATTTAGTCTTCTAAAATACTATTCAAATAATATTACATATAATATATAACATATAACATATTGCTCCATTGAAACGAAGTATTATAGATCTATAGATGAATAATCTTCACACTAGTCTTTTAATAAAAAGGTCTTGTGTCCAAACCCTTCGAACGATAGGGTTTAAAATCCCTATAAATGTTTATTTAATTTTTTATTTATGTTTTACTTTATTTCGTGTTCCAGAAGATTATGAAACTTTCATTACTTTGCCAGAAAATTATTCTTTAATATGTCTCTGCTTTACGCAGTAAAACTTTCATTGCCTTCCTATATAGATTTCTGGAACTTTCCCTGCTGCTATAAAAGCCAAAGGTCTCTCAGTCACATTGATTTCTGAGTCCAGTGTTATGCAGAGCTTGCAGTTGTACTTCGCTCTTCGTTATGCAAACTGATTGCACTTAACCACTTCCCTGTTTTGCTCGTACTGCGTACGGGCACAGCTTTCGGGCCTTTACTGATTTGCCCGTACGGCGTACGGGCAATCTGATTTCTATTTCGCTTGCACTGTTTCGGCCTTATTTTTTCCAATTTTAGTAACAAATTATTCGTATATGGTGTCCAGTAAATGATAGTTTGCATTTTATTGTATTTTCTACTCTGATTGGTTCAAAAGCGCGGATATTTTCGTATGTTTTGTATCAGAAGACGAATTGTTATCTTTCAGTGTATAGCTTCCTGGTTATATTTTACTACGCACCTGATAATTTTATTGATGTAAGAGTTGAATAATATATTTTTACTTTTAAATAATGGATAACTCAGAGCGTATGGAGCTAATTTCTTTTGATTAGAACTGTGACTCGGAATCAGAAACTGAATTATCTGTAAATGATAATAAATAAAGTTTACTAAATGACATGGATAGTAGTGACTCTGATAGTAGTACAGATGGAATCTGTCAAGCAAGACATTTTTTTTTTATTAATTGTGATAGTTCTTTGGATCCGCCTCCTAGATTTGCTTTCACTGGAATTTCAAAAATTAACTTCGATATCGATGAGATTAAAGGTAAACTTCAGTTCTATGATGCTTTCATAGAAAGAAAAAAATTGTAATTTATGCTTTAAAATATTAGAAATGTTAATTTTAATATAATATTTTTACTTAAAAATGTAAAATGAACAAAAAAAAATGCAATAAAATAATGGGACATTTTTTTGACAGAATTCTGGAAACAACTGTCAAAGGGTTAATTGAAGCACGAACGAGAGTAAGGAAAATGTCATGAAACTACTATTTCAAATGTTCCTGTTTCTAGATCACGCTTAATCCTATTCGAGGGTACTGCTTTTATTAAATATGATAGTTTGAGGACACGTTTAAGATTCTTAAAAAACCTTTTTTCTAATAGACAATTCAAATCTGAATTTTTAAATTTATCAATCAGATATATCTAGAAGAAAATAGTTTATTATTTCTCGAAAATTGCTTAATCCCAATCCAAAGTAATAATCTTATTATTTCTTATATTTTGAAAATGTGTATAGATATATTAAAATAATCTTTTTTTAAAAAGACTATTCAGTTTTGAAGTTTTAAATGTATTTATCAGATATATCTAGAAAAACATTTCATTTAAAGCGAAGAAACACAATTTCAGGAAAATATGTCTCGGAAAATAAATTTACCTTAACACTCTATCGAGATATTGAAATCTGCGTTGTATAGAAAAACATATTTTTTATTTCTTGAAGACGTAGAATGCAATTTATTTAAAATTTTCAAAGAATATAAATATGCTAAACTAAAGTACATATCAGAGGTTTCATATAAGTGAAACAAAAGTCCTTAATCTTTTCTTACAAAAGTTTTTAGTTTAAGAAATTGCTTGGTTCTATTTTAAAGTGATAATCTTAATGCTTCTGATATTTTGAAAGTATGCTTAGAAATATTGTTAAGTACTTTTTCAAAGATAAAATTCAAGTGTTAAATTTTAAATTCTTTCATCATATATATCCAGGAGAACATACCTTTAGAGTGATGAAACACAATTTCAAGAAAATCTGTCTCGGAAAATAAATTTAAGAGTATTGAGAGATTGAAAACTGCATTGTATAGAAAATCATATTTTGTATTTCTTGGAGACCTAGAGTGCTCTTTATTTACCATTTTCAAAGAATATAAATATGTTAAACTAAAGTACATATCAGAGGTTTCATATAAATGAAACAAAAGTCCTGAATCTTTTCTTACAAAAGTTTTTAGTTTCAGAAATTTCTTGGTTCTATTTTAAAGTGATAATCTTAATGCTTCTGATATTTTGAAAGTATGCTTAGAAATATTGTTAAGTACTTTTTCAAAGATACAATTCAAGTGTTAAATTTTAAATTTTTTCATCATATATATCCAGGACAACATACCTTTAGAGTGATGAAACACAATTTCAAGAAAATCTGTCTCGGAAAATAAATTTAACCTAACACAGTATTGAGAGATTGAAAACTGCATTGTATAGAAAATCATATTTTGTATTTCTTGGATACCTAGAATGCAATTTATTTATTATTTTTAAAGAAATATAAATATCTTAAACTAAAGCATGGATCAGAGATTTCAAATTAGTTTTTTTTTCTAACGAAACTGGCTATAAAGACAACTAATTTATACTAATACAAGGCTGTGAAGGTGTTAAACATTTAGCACAACCCCGGAAAACACGGTTTAAAATAAATGAACCACAAGTCGTGATATTTCTATTAGAGACGTTCTTATTTTCGGAAAATGCTGAATAACATTCTATAGTGATAATCTTATTTCTTCATATAATTCGAAATTATGTTTAAAATTTTTAAAAAGAGCTTTACTGAAAGTTACAATTCAGTGTAAACGTTTTAAATTTATTCATCATGTACATCTATAAGAACGTACATTTAAAGTGAAGAAGCACATATTCACTAAAATCTGTTTCGGGTAATAAATTTACCCTAACATTCAATTTAGAGATTAAA
>CM063509.1:60261089-60291089 GCA_032207245.1 Pardosa pseudoannulata
ATATATATATAAATATATATATATATATATATATATATATATATATATATATATACATATATATATATATATATATATATATATATATATATATATATATATATATATAGATATATATATATATATATTATATATATATATATATATATATTATATATATATATATATCATATATATAACAGTTTTATAGTTTCTTCTCAGATATACATATTTTACATATACCTATATACAACATATATTCATATATATATACAAATATACATAGCTATATATTATAATATATATATATATATATATATATATATATATATATTATATATATATATATATATGAGTATGTATAAAAGAAACTCTAGAACTAATTTTAAAACCTACAACAGAATTCAATTTCAAAGAAACACGCTATTTTATCTACGATATATTTAAAACTACATTGTTTTACAGAGTATAAAAGAAACTTAGAAGACTCATTCTCACGAAATAGATTTACTCTAATGCTTTACTGAGAGGTTTAAACCCAGTCTTTGCTTGAAATCTAATCCGGTCGCGGATGCGAAATACAATTTATCTCTTCCAGACAACGAAATATCTGTAACGCTCAACTCTGGCACAGATGGGAGGAGGTTGATAATTGAAACACATGAGTTATGAGGCTTCGATTGCAAATGGTAATGGCTTTGAGAGAACGTTTAAAACGGAATTGAAAAAGAATTCGAAACCTCCATTTGCAAGCGAGAACTTTTTTTCGTTTTTTTTAAATTAAAGAGTTTATCTGTTTTAACTAAAGTAAATGTGGTGTGAAATAAGTTTTCTTACCGCAAAAGATTTGGAATCTATTCGAAATAGTTCGGAAGTTTTAGAAGATACTTTTAGCTGTATTTATAGCACGCAGGGTATAAAAGTAGTATTATCTGAAATCCTTTGCATATTTTCTTATCAGCGTTTAAATTTCTGCATATGTAAACAAGCACATGTACAAACTCACTTTCTCTTTATTTATCTATATCTATATCTATCTATACACACAGACATATATATATATATATATATATATATATATATGTATATATATGTATATATATGTATATATATTATATATATATGTATAGATATGTATATATATATATATATATATATATGTATATGTATATACATTATATATATATATATATATACATGTATATATACATATATATATATATATACATATATATATTATATATATATATATATATATATATATATATATATATATTATATATATATATATATATATATATATATATATATATATATATATATATATATATATATATATATATATATATATATATATATATATATATAAATATATATATATATATATATATATATATATATATATATATATATATATATATATATATATATATATATATATATATATATATATATATATATATATATATATATATATATATATATATATATATATATATATATATATATATATATATATATATATATATATATATATTATATATATATATATATATATATATATATATATATATTATATATATTATATATATATATATATATATATATCTATATACACATATATATATATATATATATATATATATATATATCCATATATATATATATATATATGTGTGTGTGTGTGTGTGTGTGTGTGTGTGTGTAAGAAAAAATTTTCAAGGGTTTTCAAAACTTAAATCAAGGGCTAAAGATTCCCGCGTTATTTTGCATTCCACTTTTTAAACCTAATCTGACCACTGGGGCTACAGTTTACTTCCTCAGAGAAGGATCCTGACCAATTATAATCCTACATGGCCCTAGCGGACAATTTAGAAAAATTACAAATTTAAAGGAAATATATGCTGTCAGAGGCAGATTCTTTAAGAGATATATTCCCACATATGTTGACCTAGGTGTTACAGGACTTGACATAGAACTTCATGCTAGGTGACCCTTCAAATTGATCTGTATCTATGATGAAGTGGGAACCCGTCCTCCAACGTTATATTAATAAAGGTATTTAGCTAAAATGATATCATTTTTATGGCCATGACTGCAACCACCCATCGAGAAGTCAGTCCTATTACATATATATACATACATATGTATATATGCATATATACATGTATATATATATATATATATATATATATATATATATATATATATATATATATATATATATATATATATATATATATATATATATATATATATATATATATATATATATATATATATATATATATATATATATATATATATATATATATATATATATATATATATATATACATATATGTTAGTGTGTGTGCGTGTATTTTTTCAAACTCGACTTTCGGATAAAATGATTACTTCTAATATAAAAACAAATTAAATGGCAAGACCAAATATGCAATCAAGGAGGCAAGTATAATATAAGTATACTACAAAAGAATAATAGAATAGTTCTATACGGAATTTGAAAGAATCATTAGCCACCACCAATTGCTAACGATGATTTCTAAGAAAGAACAAAGAACGATTTTTTACCTGTTCTCAATAGCGGTTCTATTTTTGAGCTATTAGTATCGACAATATATATTAAAAGCGCGTGTGTGTGTATAGCTTTTGTGTATCACTAAAACTATTCCTCATGTAGAAAATCTTTGTTATATAAGAAACATTTACAGTTATACTAATGTTTAATTGAATAAAATCTAACATTTTGAAGCAAATTTTTACCATTGTAGTTTTATTTTTGCAATGAGGAATGTCATAAAAAGCAAAGAAATATTTTTGGTATTAAATAATTCATTATCAGAGTATCTAGGTCTAGTTGAATAACTACTTAATATAAGGTATATTACTTTGACAGCTTAATGAGTGTGTGACTCCTTAATAAATATATTTTTCTTAGAAATTGAAAAAAAATAATCTATCATTATTTACTATCAGTAGCATTGTTATTGTTTTATTTTATATTTAAATATAGTGTAAGATTTTCCGATGTATTTAAATTTATAATATTTCTTATGTTGAAAAAGATGGCCCGGCAGACGTTGTCTTCTTTAAACACTGTAAATCCAAATAAAAAAACAGCTTTTAATAAGTTATAAATTGAACAATTTTGATTGAAAAGTTATGCAAAAACTATTTTAAAATCGTAATTAGATTAAAATAAAATTCCAAAACAACTGTACTGGGATTCGACCCTGGGACGTTTCGTACTGAAGCCTGTTGCGCTGACCACTGTGCTACAAATAAATTAGCAATGAAGGGTTTCAAGCGGCATTATAATAATCTCAATAAGATGGCAATTCTGAATATTACATACAAAAAATTTTATATCTGATAAAATTGTGAAGCTAAAAAATTCTATAACAAACTTAATAGATGCACAAAATTTCATCAAAATCAGTCCAGCCTTTTAGGGGGAGTTCTAACACAAACTCATGGAGGGAGAAATTTTATATCTAAAGATGTGTGTGCATGATGCACTTTCTGTAAAGCCCTAGACGATATCAAAGACATTGGGATGTTAAGATGTTACAAATAAATGTAAAAGGCGTATTTTCAATAAAATGATATTAAATAAAATATAAATTAGAAAATTTGCATCGAAAACTAAAAAAATTAAAAATACGTGTATACTCCACATGTACACTCATCAAAATGTAAATAGATTAAATTAACCTTCCCACATAGCTTGTCCAGTGATTTGATCCTTTGACTTTGTACTGAAGCCCGTTGCTCTGACCAGGGCGACACAGATACGTTGACAGCGAAGGATTTCGACTGGCATTTTAATAATCTGGATAAGTGCGCAATTCTGTATTTTTTATAAAATACTATTTTCTATTTGACAAAATCATGAATCTAAACCAACCATTCTCGAATCAATTTAATTGCATAATTAAAATTACACCAAGATCAATCCATCCGTTTAAGATTAACTCTATTACAAACGCAAGGAGAACAATTTTATATACAGAGATTATAAAAAATAAAAACAAAAAAATTGTTTTTAAATATATCTTATGGTAAGAAAAAATTTCATCAAATCCCAAAAATGTTTATTCTGAGTACAATCTTCTTTTCAATGGTAAAACATAATTTACAAATTATTTTAAAGCTTTTCGTCGTGTAGAATGGTTCATTTACTTCTCGTGATTAATTAAATCTCTCTCATAATCACGCACTCATCAAAGGAGAAAGTTTTAAAGTTCACATATCCGAAAGGAAACCTCTTCCCTTAATCCTTCTTTCTTCTGAGCTTCGAATTATTACTGCTCGTTACATGCAGTCATTATATTTACCAAGGTAGAAAAATTTCTCATAATCTTAAATTTATGATGAGCTTAGTTTAAGCTGAAAATCAATACGTGAAATTTTAATTTAAGTACTTTTCGCTTGCCACTAATGCTGGTCCGGTGCGTTAGTAATGGTAAAGGAAGAGTTTAAAAGCATTGAATATTTCATGTGGAAATAATTGTTTTAAAACTTTAAAGCACTTCAAACATGATAAAAACAAGTTTTAATAGTTTTGCACTTTTTTTTATAAAAATGTTAAGCTAGACATTAAGGGTAAAGTGGCCATTAATGAGAATTTTTATAAATTACTAGCTTTGAGTAGTAATATTTCGTTTACATATAATAAAATATATTTAAAATGTTGATAGAATTATTAACTTTTTAAAAGACAGTGGGTTTGTTAAAAAAAAAGCATATTAATTTTTTCTTTTCATTTTTAAGATCTTAGAATGATTATTTTTTCAATATTTCTGTTTAACAGTAACATTCCATAACCCTTAAAATGACCGGTAATGTATATGAAAAAATGCGATTTGAAATGAATTAAAATTAAAAAATAGGCATTAATAAGCTTTTTTATATATTACTAACTTCGAGTAATTTTATTTTGTTGACATGTAATAAAAATTATTTAAAAGTTGATGCAATTATTATAAAGGAAAGTGGTTACTTTACTTTAAAAGACATAGGTTTTTTTTCAAAACTACATATTAATCTTTTATTTTCATTTTTAAAACCTTAGAATTATATTTTTTCAATTTTCTTTGTCTGACAGTAAACATTTCATAACCTGTCAAATGACCGGTAATGAATATATAAAAAATGCGATCAGTAATGAATTAAAAGTAAAATAAATTAAATAGGTATTTATTAATTGAATAAACTAAATAAATTAAAATAGTTACGTAAGAAATGTTTATATATTCAAGGCTTAACAAGCAATAGATAACATAACTCCGATAAATTTATTTTAATATTCCACTTATAAGTTCTTAAGTGTCAAAAATGTATTAAATCATTTTAGAATTTTCAATTTTTAGTGATATTTTTAAATTTTTAACCTACAATATTCTGATGTAAAACAATTTAAACACTAAATTTTACTAAAAATAATTCTGATTGAAATAAGTGATTATTTAATAAAAACTGACAACAATATTTCTATAATGAAAACTATAAAAAAGTTAATACTATAATTAATGCTTAATTACTACTTTATTATTAACTCTTTTTTTCTATATATATATATATGTGTGTGTGCATGATGCTCTTTCTGTAAAACGATAGACGATATTAAAGATATTTGGGTGTTGCCCTGCTACAATAAAAAGTTTAAAAAATGGATTAAGAAATAAAAACAATGAAATTGAAATAAAACAATGAAATAAAAACAATGAATTTTTAAATGTATCTTATGCTATGAAAAAAATTCATCAAAACCTTAAAATGCATATTCTGAGTACAAACTTCTTTTCAGTCCTAAAACATAATTTACAAATTATTTTAAAGCTTTTCTTGCGTAGAATGGTTCATTTACTTCTTATGATTAATTAAATCTCTCTTATAATCACGCACTCTTCAAAGGAGAAAGTTTTAAAGATCACATATCCGAATAGAAACCTCTTCACTTAATATTCCTTTCTTCTGAGCTTCGAATTATTACTGCTCGTTACATGCAGTCATTATATTTACCAAGGAAGAAAATTTTCTCATAAATTTAAATTTATGATGTGCTTAGTTTAAGCTGAAAATCAATACGTGAAATTTTAATTTAAGTACTTTTCGATTGCCACTAATGCTAGCCCGGTACCTTAGTAATGATAAAGGAAGAGTTTAAAAGCATTGAATATTCCATGTGGAAATAATTGTTTTAAAACTTTAAAGCCCTCCAAATATGATAAAAACAAGTTTTAATAGTGTTGCACTTTTTTTTTATAAAAATGCTAAGCTAGACATTAAGGGTAAAGTGGCCATTAATGAGAATTTTTATAAATTACTAGCTTTGAGTAGTAATATTTCGTTTACATATAATAAAAATTTTTTAAAGAGTTGATATCATTATTAACTTTTTAAAAGACAGAGGTTTTGTTTCAAAAACTACAAATTAATTTTTTCTTTTCATTTTTCAAGCCTTAGGATGATTTTTTTAAATTTTATTTTCTAACAGTAAACGTTATATAACCCGTCAAATGACGGATAATGTATATGTAAAAAAATGAGATTGGTAATGAATTAAAATTAAAATAAAAAATGGGTATTGATAAGCATTTTTTATAAATTACTAACTTTGAGTAATATTATTTAGTCTACATATAATAAAAAATATTTAAAAAGTTGATACAATTATTAACTTTTTAAAAGACAGTGGTTTCGTTCGAAAACTACATATTAGTTTTTTCTTTTCCTTTTTAATACCTTAGAATGATTTTTTTCCCATTTTTTTTTTGTCTAACAGTAAACATTCCGTAACCCCTCAAATGACCGGTAATATATATGTAAAAACTGAGATTAGTAATGAATTAAAATTAAAATAAAAAATAGGTAATAATGAGCTTTTTTATAAATTTCTAACTTCGAGTAATATTATTTTGTTCACATATAATAAAAAATATTTATAAAGTTGATACAAATATTAACTCTTTAAAAGACAGTAGTTTCTTTTCAAAACTAGATATTAATTTTTTATTTTATTTTTAAGACATTAGAATGTTTTTTTCCAATATTCTTTGTATGAGAGTAAACCCTTCAAATGACCGGTAATGTATATATAAAAATGCAATTGGTAATGAATTAAAATTGAAATAAATGAAATAGGTATGTATTAAGTGAATTAAATAAATAAAAAAATAGTTACTTTATGAAATGTTCATATGTTCAAGCCTTAACAAGCAATAGACAATAAAACTGCAATACATTTAGTTTAATATTCTACTTATATGTTCATAGGGGTCAAGTTTGTATTCCATCATTTTTGAATTTTCAATTTTCAGTGATATTTTTAAATTCTTAACCTACAATATTCTGATGTAAAACATTTTAAACACTAAATTTTATTAAAAATATTTCTGATTGAAATAAGTGATTATTTTAAGAAAAACTGACAACAATATTTTTATAATAAAACGTATAAAAATAGTTAAAACTATTATTAACACTTACTTACTACTTTATTATTAACTCTTTTTTTCTATATATATATATGTGTGTGTGTGTGTGAGCATGATGCTCTTTCTATAAAACCCTAGACGAT
The DNA here is from genome assembly GCA_032207245.1 of Pardosa pseudoannulata. Classification (NCBI taxonomy): domain Eukaryota; kingdom Metazoa; phylum Arthropoda; class Arachnida; order Araneae; family Lycosidae; genus Pardosa; species Pardosa pseudoannulata. The sequence goes on from CM063509.1 coordinate 60,268,654, forward strand.
ATTAAAGATATGTGGATGTTACCCTGTTACAAATAAATGTAAGAAAAAAGGATTAAGAAATAAAAACAGCGAAATTGAAATAAAAACAATGAATTTTTAAATGTATCTTATGCTATGAAAAAAAATTATAATATTCCTAAAATGTTTATTCTGAGTAGAAACTTCTTTTCAATCGTAAAACATAATTTACAAATTATTTTAAATCTTTCCGTCGTGTAGAATGGTTCATTTACTTCTTGTGATTAATTAAATCTCTCTCATAATCACGCACTCTTCAAAGGAGAAAGTTTTAAGGATCACATATCCGTAAGGAAACCTCTGCACTTAATCCTTCTTTCTTCTGAGCTTCGAATTATTACTGCTCGTTACATGCAGTCATTATATTTACCAAGGAAGAAAATTATCTCATAATCTTAAATTTATGATGTGCTTAGTTTAAGCTGAAAATCAATACCTGAAATTTTAATTTAAGTACTTTTCGCTTGCCACTAATGCTAGCTCGGTACCTTAGTAATGATAAAGGAAGAGTTTAAAAGCATTCAATATTCCATGCGGAAATAATTGTTTTAAAACTTTAAAGTACTCCAAACATGATAAAAAACACGTTTTAATAGTGTTGCACTTTTTTTTTATGAAAAAGTCTAAGCTAGAAATTAATGGGAAAGTGGCCATTAATAAACTTTTTTTATAAATTAAACACTTCGAGTAATATATTGTTCACATATAATAAAAAATATTAGAAAAGTTAATACAATTATTAACTTTACAGTGGTTCCGTTTCAAAACAATATATTAATATTTTAATTATTTATTAAGACATTAGAATGATTTTTTGAAATGTTTTTTGTCAAACAGTACACATTCTATAAACCGTCAAATAATAGATAATATATGTCTAAAAAATGCTACGGATGATGAATTAAAATTAAAATAAATGAAATACGTATGTATTAAGTGAATAAAATAAATAAAATAAAATAAAATAAATAGGTAAAATAGTTATGCATCAAGTGTTCATATGTTCAATTACCCTATATTTATTTACCCTATATTTATTTTACCTATATTTACTTTAATATTCTATATATAGTTAATAAGGTTTTAGTTCATTTTTTTAATTTTCAGTTTTTAGAGATATTTTTCAAATATTCACCTATAATATTCTTATGTGTAACATTTTGAATACGAAATTTTATTAAAAATAATTCTGGCTAAAATAAGTGATTATTTAATAATAATTATTTAATAATAAGTGATTATTTAACAATAATTCTATAGTAAAATGTATAAAATATTTAATACAATTATTAATTCTTTATTTATTACTCTTACTTACTACTTTATTATTATCTCTGTTTATTTTTAAGACATTAGAATGATTTTATTTCATTTCTCTTTGTCTATTAGTAAACACATAATAACCCTTCAAATGACAGGTAATATATTTGTAAAAATATGTGATGGATAATGAATTAAAATAAAAGAATTACGTATGTAATATGTGAATAAAATAAATGAACAAAATAAAATAAAACAAAATGAATAAAATAGTAATGTATTAAGTGATGGAATGTCCAATGCTAAACAAGCAATTGATAATAGAATTGCCCTAAATTTATTTTAATGTTATACATCTGCGTTAATATGTGATAAGGTTGCATTTCATTATTTTTGAGTTATAAAATTTTACCAATATTTTCAATTTGTTCAACATTAATTTTCTTATGTGAAACATTTTAAACATGAAATTTTGTTAAAAATAAATCTAATTAAAATAAGTGGTTATTTAATAAAAACTGACAAATATATTTCTATAATAAAATGTATAAAAAATTTAATACGATTAATAACTCTTTATTTTTAACTCTTACTTACTAACATAAAATAAAAAAGTTATGTATTAAATGTTTATATCTTCAATGATAAACGAGCAATAGATAAAAGAACTGATTTAAATTAATTTTTGTATTCTACATATACATTAAAAGGTCACAAGGCATGTTGTATTTCATTCTTTTTAAATTTTTAATTTTTAGAGATACTTTTAATATATTCAACATATTATTCCTATTCAAAACATTTTAAACACAATTTTTTTTTAAAAAAGTCTGATGAAAATAAGTGTATATTTAATAAAACTGACAATATTATTTCTATGATAAAAAGTATATAAAAGTGGATATTATTATGAACTCTTTATTTTTAACTCTTACTTAGTACTTTATTATTAACTCTTTTGAAGACATTAGAATATTTTTAACGTCTATTTGTCTAACAGTAAACATTCTATAACTCGTCAAATGTCATGTAATATATAGATAAAAAAGGCGATGAGTAATGGAATAAAATTAAAATAAAAGAAATAGGTATGTATTAAGGGAATAAAATAAATAAATAAAATAAAATAGTTATGTATTAAATGTTAATATGTTCAATGATAAACAAGCAATTGATAATAGATATACCTCAAATTTGTTATTATATTCTACATATACGTTAAAATGTGACAAATCATGTTCTATTTCATTCTTTTAATTTTTTTTTTTAATTTTTAGTGGTATTTTTGAATTATTCACGTATAATATTTTTATCTGAAACATTGAAAACATGAAATTTTATTAAAAATAATGCTGATTAAAATAAGTGGTTATTTAACCCACTGAACGGACGCGTCGACGGGGGTTCGACAGAGAATTCCTGTTCGAAAACGGACCTGGCGACCCCTTCTCGTTCGCACTCGTTTAACACACTTTTGAGGAAAAAAATATTGCAAAGCGATAAAAAATGAAAGAAACTAATTTTGCGTAACAGAACTCCTTTACCTTGCAAGGAAAATAACTTAAAAGTAGCCTGACATTTTTTAAACCGGCAACTCTTTACAGGTCTGGAATTTACGAAATAGTGGACGAAAAAGTTGGTCGGTGGAGGGGTTAATAAAAACTGACAACAATATTTCTATAATAAAAAGTATTAAAAAATTTAATACTATTATTAACTCTTTATCTTTAACTCTTACTTACTATATTATTTTTATCTCTTTTATTTTTAAAATATTACAATGATTTTTTTTTTCAATTCTCTATGTGTAATAGTATACGTACCCTAACCCGTCAAATGAACGGTAATATATTTCTAAAAAAATGCGATGGGTAATGGTTTAAAATTAAAATAAAAGCAATACGTATGTATTCAGTAAATATAATAAATAAATGAAACAAAATAAAATATTTATGTATTAAATATTTATATATTCAATGATAAACAAAGAAAATATAATAGAACAACTTTCAATTTATTTTTGTATTGTACATATACACTAAAAAGTAACAATGCAAGTTGTATTTCATTCTTCTTAACCATCCGAGTACAACACATCGAAGAAAAAAAGTCTTAAAAAATACACTAGATGTTTACTGCGTCAGAAGTCAAAACGTTCTATGATTTTTCCTTCACCCTTTGTCGAAAGAAGGGAATGCGGAAAACCCATTCTCCTTATTGTCCCTTTACTTCCGGTTATAAATAGATATATAAATAGATATTATGGATTGTTAAATTTTATTACACATAAAGCTCGTCAAGTCTCGAAGATCATCCCATAAGAAATAATGGATTCTAAATGTACAAATAAAAATATTCTTTGAGAGACGTGTTTATATATTTTACTAAAGTCATTCAAGATATTCAAGTGGTGCAATTAGAGATACATCTGTTACCGCAAACAAAATACTTCGAAATAGAGATTTACAAAGCCATGAAAAGCTATCAGTGTGTTTGTGCCTCAGGGGGTAGGGTGTACACCGTAATAAATGTCAGTCAAATAGGGGTGCATTTCCTAAACATTCGACCTGGCCCTCTTACCGCAAAATGCCATTGAGGAAAGCACTGGCAAAAATGTACATTACATCCGATTTCGGAGCATTTTTGGAGGTCGAGCATTTTTGGAGGTTTTGAAGACATCATCGGTATAGTGGAATTGTACGTGCGAACCGCTTAGAGGGTTAAATTTTCATTTTTTTGTGGTATTTTTGAATTATTCCCCTATAATATTCTTATGTGAAACATTTTAAACATGAAATGTTATTAAAAATATTTCTGGTTAAAATAAATGATTATCTAATAAAAACTGACAACAATATTTCTGTAGTAAAAAGTCTTAAAAAAGTTAATATTATTTATTAACTATTTATTTGTAACTCTTATTTACTACTTTATTATTAACTCCTTTTATTTTTATAACATTAGAAAGATTTTTTTAATTCTTTTTGTTTAAAACTAAACATACCATAACCCGTCAAATGACCGATAATATGTATGTAAAGAATGCAATGGGTAATGATTTAAAATTAAAAAAAAGAAATAGGTATGCATTAAGTGAGTAAAATAAATAAAGAAAATAAAATTAAATAAATAAAATAGTTATGTATTAAGTGATGGTTAATCAATGCTTAACAAGCAATAGATAATAACTATAATAAACTAACTATAATATAAAAACTATATAAATATAACAAGTATAATAAATATAACAACTATAAAAAATTTATTTTAATATTCTACATACACGATAATAGGGAACAAGGTGGTAAGTATTATTAAACTATTAATCTACAATATTCTTATTTGAAACATTTCATACTCTAATTTTTATTAAAAATAATTCCGATTAAAATAAGTGATTATCTAATAAAATCTGACAACAGTATTTCTAAAATAAAATTAATAAAGCAGTTATGTATCAAGTGTTGGTTTGTTGAATGCTAAACAAGCAATAAATAATAGAATTGACCTAAATTTATTTTAATATTCTACATATACGTTAATAGGACAAAGTGTTGTATTTTATTATTTTTAAATTTTCAATTTTTAGCGATATTTTTAAATTATTAACGTATGTGATACATTTTAAACATGTCATTTTCTTAAAAATGTTCCGATTAAAATATAAATGATTATTTAATAACTGATTCGTAAAAAATGGATTTTAAAATGTTCCTAGAACAAAACATACTAACCACTTTTACTTTATATTTGAAATGTATAAGAAATCAAAAAATGGGTTTCAATTTTCGCTTACATTAAATACACGGAGACATTTTCTTTAACAATAGAATGTTAGAATTACTTCTGCTCTTTTGAAATAGTAAATCGAGTGTAACAAAGAAAATATTTTGTGATTTTTAAAATCATACATAATTTTAAGGCAAACCAAACTAATACAGAAACTGAAAATTTGTTCTTAATAAAAATTTGTTGGCCGATACAACTATAAATATAGATATAAGGGTATTTCGAAGTGAGAGTAGCTGATATATATATATATATATATATATATATATATATATATATATATATATATATATATATATATATATATATATATATATATATATATTATATATATATATATATATATATATATATATATATATATATATATATATATATATATATATATATATATATATATATATATATATATATATATATATATATATATATATATATATATATAATATATATATATATATATATATATATATATATATATATATATATATATATATATATATATATATATATATATATATATATATATATATATATATATATATATATATATATATATATATATATATATATATATATATATATATATATATATATATATATATATATATATGTATATATATATATATGTATATATATATATATATATATATATATATATATATATATATATATATATATATATATATTATATATATATATATATATATATATATATATATATATATATATATATATATAATTATTTATATATTAATTCATTTTCAGCTAAGCCGATATATATTTATGCAGAACTAGTTCTCATTATCTCAAGCAACTGTATTTATAGATTTTATAGTTTATAAATTATTCACATTTTAAAAAACACTCTTTGCTCTATCGTTTTTGACTTAAAATTTATGTAAATATAAATAATCTTACCAAATTATTATTATTTATATAATAGCTATTACTGTTGATGATTAAACTGTTACATCTATAACTATGTTATTGATGATTAAATATACAATTATAAATTGCATGTTTAATCATGTTATAAAATATGACTGTTTAAATATATTATTTTAAATTTAGTTTATTGCATATTTCAAATACGACATATACTTGAATGCAATAAAAAGAATTCCAATTCTCTCTTAAAAATTTAAATGTTATTTATCTCCATCTATATTCTAGATTAATATTTAAAGGTAAAGATATCATAAAAGTGTTTAAAAATGTATTTGTATCTTTATATATAACGTTATCCTATTTTACAACAAACATGATTTTATAAAACTGAGCTTCTTTCAAGAAAGTCACAATGTTATTCACACATTTAATTTATTTGAAACATATTATAAGAACTGCACATGAATAAGTATGTTTAAATCCCATTAGAGAATTTTAATTCAAAATTAGCTTCTTTCTATGAAAGCTATTTAAGCTTCTGCAATCACATATATGGATTAAATAAAGAGTATATATTTAAATTAATACCATTACAGTAGTGGAGGATAAAGCAAAAGACGAAATTTAACTCTTAGATGCAATTTTATTGCACCATTTTATTAATACCGGATTGTGATTTTGTTTAAGATATTATTTTATAGAGAAGAAAAAACATCTTTACTTAAGATATAACTCGAAAATTTCGTTTATTTTGAATATCAGAAAAACTGTTTTCCTCTAACTTGTTTAAAGTTAAAAGACATAAGCAAATTTGCTTTTATGTTATAAACAGCGATATAAACTGAAAAAGGGAAAGCAGTTAAAACACCCACCATTTTGCTAAATTGTTGGTCATATTAAACCTAACTGCAGTGCCATTTTCCTCATGGGAACAACTGTCAATACTTCCTGAAGTGTAAGATTGAATTAAGTTTTTCACTCTTTTTTATTCACCCGTCGCAGCTCATATACATAATGACTAAAAAAGTGCATTATCAGCTTAAGAAAAATTTAAAGCACTTTATTGCTTTCTGCTAAGTTAAGTACTCTAATGTTTTTTATTTAGTATCGGCTGCTCTCATATCTTTTAGAAAAAATTACTAAATAGGAGAAAATTTGAATAATTCTCTAGAACACATTTTTGTATGTAATCGGAGAGTAAATCAGTGATACATATTATAACAAGATGATTAAGGAAGCTAGTAGACTTGTTTTGTTTTCTTTCGTGATTAACAGTAAAAGACTAAATTAGTTTGTCTCTCTGTATTTTTGTCGTGTACCACGTAAGTTATGCTTATTTCACGCATTGGTATACAACATGAAATTTCTCTTTTAAACTGTGTTTGGATATTCTATTTTGTGACTTTTGTAATTTTTATATGCTAAATTATTATGTAAAGATCATCTGACATCTAGAATATATTCGATTTATTTTTTGGATTAAAATAGATTTCGAGACATGTTTTATATTTGAAAAGATTTATAAGACTGTAACCTATTGACTTTAAAAGGCTGTTTAAAATTGTTTTAATCTATTTTTTATATCTTAAATCAAGTTTCTTATATCACGTATTTACATCCGCTTTGAGATTTCTGCAGTAAATTGTGTTCTTGTACAGAATTTTATCTTATGTTTACTTAAACATGCAATACTGTGCTTCTTTGAATACAGTCACAATGGTATCCACCCATTTATTTTATTTGAAACCTATTATAAGAACTGCTCATAAATAATTTATTATATTTTAATCATATTAGATAATTTTACTAAAAGATTAGCTTCTTTCTATGAAACCTATTTATGTTTATTCAATCACATATGTGGATTGAAAAAAGAGTATATATTTAAATTTATACCATTAAAGCAGTGGAGGATAAAGCAAAAGACTAAATTTAACTTTTATGGGCAATTTTATTGCCCCATTTTATTAACACCAAAGGGTGATTTTGTTTAAATTATTATATTATAGAGAAGAAAAAAGTACTAGCTTAAGATATAACTCGAAAATTTCATTTATTTTGAATATCAGAAAAACTGTTTTGCTCTAACTTGTTTAAAGTAAAAGACATAAGCAAATATGCTTTTGTGTTATAAATTGCGATATAAAGTGAAAAAAAGGAAATGCAGTTAAAACACCCTTTATTTGCTAAATTGCTTGGTCATATTAAACCTAACTGCAGTGCCATTTTCCTCATGGGAACAACTATGTCAATACTTCCTGAAGTGTAAGTATGAATTACGTTTTTTACTCTTCGTCGCAGTTCATATACATAATAACTAAAAAAGTGCATTATCAGTTTAGAAAAATTTAAAGCACTTTATTACTTTCGGCTACGTTAAGCGCTCTGTTTTTTTATTTAGTATCGGCTGCTCTCTTATCTTTTAGATAAAAATTACTAAATAAGAGAAAATTTGAATAATAATTCTTTAGAATGCATGTTTGTAAGTAATCGGAAAGTAAATCAGTGATACATATTATAACAAGTTGATTAAGCAAGCTAGTATATTTGTTTTGATTCCGTTCGTAATTAACTGTAAAAGACTAAATTAGTTTGTCCCTCTGTATTTGTGTCGTGTACCACGTAAGTTATGCTTATTTCACGCATTGATATACAACATGAAATTTCTGTATTAAACTGTGTTTGGATGTTACGTTTTGTGATTTTTGTATTTTTTTATATGCTAAATTATTATGTAAAGATCATTTGACATCTAGAATGTATTCGATTTCTTTTTCGGATTAAAATAGATTTCGATTCAGAAACTATTGACTGTAAAATACTATAAATTTAGATTTCTTTTGATCTATTTGTTTGTATCTTATATCACGTTACTTTTATATCACCTATTTACATCCGCGTTGAGATTTCTGAAGTAAATTGTGTTCTTCTACAGTTTTTCATCATTTTTTTACTTAAACATACAATATTGTGCTTCTTTGAATACAGTCACAATGGTATTCATCCATTTATTTTATTTGAAAACTATTATAAGAACTGTTCATGAATAAGTTAATATGTTTAAATCCCATTATATTATTTTACTAAAAGTTTAGCTTCTTTCTGTGAAAATTATTTATGTTTCTTCAATAACATATGTGGATTAAAAAAAAAGAATATATCTTTAAATTAATACCTTTAAAGCAGTGGAGGATAAAGCAAAAGACTAAATTTAACTTTTAGAGGCTATTTTATTGCACCATTTTATTAATACCGGAGGATGATTTTTTTGAAGATATTATTTTATATGGAAGAAAAAAATTCCGTACTTAAGATATAACTCCAAAATTTTGTTTATTTTGAATATTAGAAAAACAGTTTTCCCTAAATTTGTTTAAAGTTAAAAGACATAAGCAAATTTGCTTTTATGTTATAAAATGCGATATAAACTGAAAAAAGGAAAGCAGTTAAAACACCCTCCATTTGCTAAATTGCTTGGTCATATTAACCTTAACTGCAGTGCCATTTTGCTCATGGGAACAACTGTCAATACTTCCTGAAGTGTAAGAATGAATTAAGTTTTTCACTCTCTTTTATTCAACCGTCGCAGTTCATATACATAATGACGAAAAAAGTGCATTATCAGCTTAAGAAAAATTTAAAGCACTTTATTGCTTTCTGCTAAGTTAAGCACTCTGTTGTTTTTTATTTAGTATCGGCTGCTCTCTTTTCTTTTAGAAAAAATTACTAAATAAGAGAAAATTTGAATAATAACAATCTAGAACGCATTTTTGTAAGTAATCGGAGAGTAAATCAGTTATACATATTGTAACAAGATGATTAAGCAAGCTAGTAGATATTTTTGTTTCCGTTCGTAATTAACTGTAAAAGACTAAATTAGTTTGTCTCTCTGTATATGTGGCGTGTACCACGTAAGTTATGCTTATTTAACGCATTGATATACAACGTGAAATTTCTGTATTAAACTGTGTTTGGATATTACGTTTTGTGATTTTTGTATTTTGTATATGCTAAACTATTATGTAAAGATCATCTGACATCTAGAATATATTTCTTTTCTTTTTTGGATTAAAATAAATTTCGAGATATGTTTTATATTTGAAAAGATTTATAAGACTGTAAACTATTGACTGTAAAAGACTGTTTAAAATTGTTTTGATCTATTTTTTTATCTTAAATCACGTTTTTTTTTATATCACGTATTTACATCCACCTTGAGATTTCTGCAGTAAATTGTGTTCTTGTACAGAATTTTATCTTATGTTTACTTAAACATGCAATACTGTGTTTCTTTTAATACAGTCACAATGGTATCCACAAATTTATTTTATTTGAAAACTATTATAAGAACTACTCATGAATAAGTTAGTATATTTAAATCCCATTATATAACTTTACTAAACGATTAGCTTCATTCTGTGAAACCTATTTATGCTTCTACAATCGCATATGTTGGTTACAAAAAAGAGTATAAATTTAAATTATAACCATTAAAGCAGTGGAGGATAAAGCAAAATCTAAATTAAACTTTTAGAGGCAATTTTATTGCACCATTGTCTTTATATCGGAGGGCGATTTTGTTTAAGATATTATTTTATAGAGAAGAAAAAAGTCCTTGTTTAAGATATAACTCCAAAATTTCGTTTATTTTGAATATCAGAAAAAAAACAGTTTTCCTCTAACTTGTTTAAAGTTAAAAGACATAAGCAAATTTGATTTTATGTTATAAAATGCGATATAAACTGAAAAAAGGAAAAGCAGTTAAAACACCCTCCATTTGCTAAATTGCTTGGTCATATTAAACCTAACTGCAGTGCCATTTTCCTCATGGGAACAACTGTCAATACTTCCTGAAGTGTAAGAATGAATTAAGTTTTTCACTCTTTTTTATTCACCCGTCGCAGTTCATATACATAATGACGAAAAAAGTGCATTATCAGCTTAAGAAAAATTTAAAGCACTTTATTGCTTTCTGCTAACTTAAGTACTCTGTTGTTTTTTATTTTGTATCGGCTGATCTCTTATCTTTTAGTTAGGTAGGCAGAAAAAATTACTTAATAAGAGAAAATTTGAATAATTTCCTAGAACACTTTTTTTAAGTAATCGGAGAGTAAATCAGTGATAAGTATTATAACAAGATGATTAAGCAAGTTAATAGATTTGTTTTATTTCGATTCGTACTTTACTGTAACAGACTAAATTAGTTTCGCTCTCTGTATTTGTGTCGTGTACCACGTCAGTTATGCTTATTTATTGATATACAACATGAAATTTTTGATTTAAACTGAGTCTGGATGTACTGTTTTGTAATTTCTTTTTACTATATGTTATTTATTTTAAAGATCATCTGACATCTATAATACATTTTTTATTTATTAAAAAACAGATTTCGAGGCATGTTTTATATTTGAAAAGATTTATAAGACTGTAAATTATTCACTGTAAAAGACTGTTTGTGTTTTGAACTATTTTTTTTATCTTAAATCACGTTTTTTTATAACACATTTACATCTGTCTAATTTCTGAAGTAAGAAGTTTACTTAAGTGAATTTATTTTACTTAAACATGTCAATATTATACTCCTGAACATCTAAGAAAAATTTTTCATTTTCATTTATTAAATATTTACATATTTATGTTTATGACAAAGAAAAGCAAAATGTAAAAAATTTTTTAATTTTATTGCTTCTATAAAATAAGTTTATGTACATTTTATTTATGTTATTTTTTATTTTATTTACATACGATTTGATATTGTTTAACAGTGTTTGTAATATTTTTTTTTAATTATGCTATATTGTTATAAATAAGTAAAGATCGTCTGACATCTAGAATTTTCGATTTAAGTGAAATTAAAATTTTTCACGTTTATTTATTTGAAAACATATGTAAAACAGATAAAAAAATTCACTGTAAAATTTGTTGTATTTTTGTAAAACTATTGTTTTGATCTGTTTTGTATCTTACATCACGTTATTTTATAGCAAGTATTTACACCAGAGTTGAAATTAATGAAGGAAACTGTGTTCTGCTTGAGTTTTATCTGATGTTACTAAAACATGCAATGTTGTGTACAGTAAGCAATGAACATCTTACAACTACAATTTTCCCATTTTATTTGGTGATTAAAATGGGAATGAGACATATTTTCAAAAACTGTGTCCAAAATTTTTCAAAAAGTTTAGTACAATTTTAAACATTTCCCTGTAAAAGAATGAATTTGTTTTGAGCTGTTCATTTGTATCTTCAATCTCGTTATTTTCAGTTCACGTATTTAGATACACTTTGAGATTACTCAAGTAAATTGTGTTTCGAACAGTGTTCTGCTTCAGAATTTTATCTGATATATACTTAAACATGCAATACTGTGTATAATACTCATTGAACATCTGGCCGAACGATGGCCGAATGGTTAGTGTGCTGGCCTTCGGAACCGGAGTTCGTGGGTTCGAATCCCACTGTGGCATGGATGTTCGTAGCCGTTCGGAATCAGCTTTAAGCAGTAGGTCCCGGTCTCATTAGCCCTCGTGTTGCAAAAAGTAGACCGTAGCACTCCAAGCCAAACCATTGAACATCTGACAACTACAATTTTCCCATTTTATTTGGGAATTAAAATGGATTTTGAGACACGTTTTATGTTTCAAAATATTTGTACAAACAGATAAAAATTTATGTACAAAAATTTGTCAAAAGATTTGTTCAGTTGTAAACTCTTCACTATAAAAGATTGAATCTGTTTTGAGCTGATGATTTCTAACTTCTATCTGGTTATTGTTTTCACGTATTTACATACGCGTTGAGATTTCTGAAGTAAACTGTTCTTCTAACAGTATTTTGCTTTAGAGTTTTATCTGATGATTACTAAAACATGCAATATTGTGTACATTACATAACAAACATCTGACAAGTACATTTTTCCCATTTTATTTAGGGATTAAAATGGCAAAGAGACATAGTTTATGTTTAAAAAACTTTGTAATCAAATTTTTTCAAAAGATTAGTACAGTTGTAAACTCTTTCTTGTAAAAGACTGAATTTGTTTTGAGCTGTTAATTTGTATCTTACTTCACGTTGTTTCTATTTCCCTTAATTACATACGCGTTCAGATTTCTGGTGTAAAGTGTGTTTCTAACAGTGTTCTGTTTCAGAGTTTTATCTGGTGTTTCTTAAACATACATACATGTGTATAATAAAGCATTGAACATCTGACAACTACAATTTTCCCATTTGTTTGGAATTAAAATGATTTTGAGACACGTTTATGTTTCCAAATATTTGTACAAACTATAAAATATGTACAAAATTTGCAATAAATTTTTTACAATTGTAAAATTTCCCTGGAGACTGAATTTTGTGAGCTGTTGATTTTCTAACTTCTAGCTGAATTCATTTCACGTAGAATACGCGTTAATTTCTGAAGTAAACTGTGCATAACAGTATTTTGCTTTAGAGTTTTAACTGATGCTTACTAAAACTGTAATATGTGTACATTAAGCAACGAAACATGTGACAACTACAATTTCCCATTTTATTTGGGATTAAAATGGAAGAGACATATTTTATGTTTCAAAAACTTGTATAATTTTTCAAAAATTACAATTGTAAACTTTTCCTGTAAAAGATTGAATTTGTTTTGAACCTTCATTTGTATCTTACTTCAATTTGTTTTTATTTCCTTATTTACATACGTGTTAATTTCTGGTGTAATGTGTTTTACATGTTTTTTCAGAGTTTTATCTGTGTTTACTAAAACATGTGTACATCACATTTTATTTAAATATTTGTACAATTAACAGCTATGTTTGACATAAGGTTTATGAAATGATTTCTCACCGCACTCACACTGTGTGTGGGTTGAATAATTTTTTCGCGCTCCAGAAGCTTTGTGGCGTGAAAATGCAATGAGAACTACAATTCACCATTTTATTGGAGAACGTGATTTTGAGAATTATTTTCTTTCAAAGGAAAAATTATAAAAAATGAAAATGGAACACGACATATCAGCACAATAATGAAAAAAAGTATAGGGTTGCCTGTAAAAGAAGGAAACGAATGCAGCGTCTCTTGCACATCAATTTTTTTTGTACACGTGGATGTTGTTATTTTTAACTTTTTTTATATTTTTTTGCATATTTTGTCATTTGTTCTACATTTGAAACATTGTAATATAACAGTGGCATTTCTATAATTAAAGACGATATAAAGCAACTTTGGATTATAAATGACTTTGAAATAACAACAGCAATGTACTACACCACAACATGTACAATACGCAATGATCATCTGACAACTATACATTTTCCATTTTATTTTGGTATTAAAAGGGATTTTGAGGCATATTTATCTTTTAAAAAATTTGTACAATCACATAAAAAATGTATACAAAAATTATCAATATATGTGTACATTTTTAATCACTTCACTATAAAAGACTGAATTTTTTTGAGCTATTGAATTCTATCTTAACACATTGTGTGAGTGTACATTTCGCAGCGAAATTGTACCGGAAGAGGGCGTTTTACGAATAAATTTAATTATTCAGTTAAATCTCAATAGATCTAAAATTATTTAATTGTTTAAACAAATTTTCGTATTTTATATTGAAATATATAAAGAAATATATAAATAACAATCATAAGATTTTTGTAAACAAAAAACATACTTTTAGTGGAGAAATTTATAATAGTATCGTAAATAGGAAAAATGAAATAAAAATAGTAGTATATAGTTTTAATCAACCTTACCGTTCTGTGGTACGGCATCGACTGATGTAAAAACTAGTTTTTATTTGTGTACATTTTTCCAGATCTCATATTTATGTAGTAGACAAGAACATTCGGCATCGTTTTCCTGTATATACCGTTATTTTTGTACTCACAAACAAACCATGTTGTTACACTAACCCGTACTACTGCGTGACACGCGCTCAAGTATCACTCGTCAGTAAACGTACTAGTACGTGTCCCGTACACAATGTGTTAAATCACGTTATTTTTATTTCCCGTATTTACATACGCGTTGAGATTTCTGGAGTAAACTGTGTTTCTAATACTGTTATGATTCAGAGTTTTATCTAATGTTTACAAAACCATGCAATGATGCGTACAATACGTAATGAACAACTGACAAATTTCCCATTTTATTTGGGGATTAAAATGGGTTTTGAGACATGTTTTAGGTTTCAAAAAATATGCACAATAAACTTGTCAAAAGAATTGTACAATTGGAAACTCTTTCCTGTAAAAGATTGAATTTATTTTGAACTGGTGATTTGTCCCTTATATCACGTTATTTTTATTTCGTGTTTTTACATACGCGTTGAGATTCCTGAAGTAATCTGTGTTTCTAACAGTATTTTGCTTTAGAGTTCTATCTGATGCTTACTAAAACATGCAATATTGTGTACATTATGCAACGAACATGTGACAACTACAATTTTCCCATTTTATTTAAGGATTAAAATGGGAAAGAGGCATAGTTTATGTTTCAAAAACTTTGTACTCAAATTTTTCAAAAGAGTAGTACAATTGTAAACTTTTTCCTGTGAAACATTGAATTTGTTTTAAGCTGTTCATTTGTGTCTTAATCCACGTTGTTTTTATTTCCCTTATTTACATACGCGTTCAGATTTCTGGTATAAAGTGTATTTCTAACAGTGTTCTCTTTCAGAATTTTATCTCGTATATACTTAAACATGTGTACATGTTTACATGTTTATTTAAATATTGTGTACAATAAGCAATGATAATCTGACAACTACAAATTTTCCATTTTATTTGGGGATTAAAATGGATTTTGAGTCATCTTTTATCGTTCTAAAATTTGTACAATCACATTAAAGATGTATACAAAAAATTGTCAAAATATGCGTACATTTTTAATCACTTCACTATAAAAGACTGAATTTGTTTGAGCTGTTGAATTCTATCTTAACACATTGTGTGCGGGTACATTTCGCATCGAAATTGTACCGCAAGCTGGCGTTTTACCTGTAAATTTAATTATTCAGTTAAATCTCAATAAATCTAAAATTATATAATTTTTAACCAACTTTTCGTATTTTATATTGAAATATATAAAGAAATATATAAATAGAAATATATAAATAACAATCATAAGATTTTTGTAAACAAAAAACCTATTTTTAGTGGAGAAATTTATAATACTATCGTAAATAGGAAAAATGAAATAAAAATAGTAGTATATAGTTTTATTCAACCTTGCCATTATGTGCTTCCGCACCGACTGATGTAAAAACTAGTTTTTATTTGTGTATATTTTTCCAGATCTCATATTTATGTAGTAGACAAGAACATTCGGCATCGTTTTCCTGTATATACCGTTATTTTTGTACTCACAAACAAACCATGTTGTTACATAACGTACTACTACGTGATCCGTGATCAAGTAAATCACTCGTCAGTAAACGTACTAGTACGTGTCCCGTACACAATGTATTAAATAACGTTATTTTTATTTCACGTATTTACATACGCGTTGAGATTTCTCGAGTAAAATGTTTTTTCTAATAGTGTTAAGCTTCAGAGTTTTATCTAATGTTTATAAAATAATGCAATGATGCGTACAATACGTAATGAACAAATGACAAATTTCCCATTTAATTTGGGGATTAAAATGGGTTTTGAGACATGTTTTAAGTTTAAAAAAATATATACAAAAAACTTGTCAAAAGATTTGTACCATTGGAAACTGTTTCCTGTAAAAGATTTAATTTATTTTGAAATGGTGATTTGTAACTTATATCACGTTTATTTTTATTTCGTTTTTTTACATACGCGTTGAAATTTCTGAAGTAATCTGTGTTTCTAACAGTATTTTGCTTTAGAGTTTTATCTGATGCTTACTAAAACATGCAATATTGTGTACATTATTGCAACGAACATGTGACAACTACAAATTTCCCATTTTATTTAAGGATTAAAATGGAAAAGAGGATAGTTTATGTTTCAAAACTTTGTACTCAAATTTTCAAAAGAGGAGTACAATTGTAAAATTTTCCTGTGAAACATTGAATTTGTTTTAAGCTGTTCATTTGTATGTTACTCCATCTTGTTTTTATTTCCTTATTTACATACGCGTTCAGATTTCTGGTATAAAGTGTATTTACATATATATATACATATATACATATATTTATATATATATATATATAGACATATATACATATATATATATACATATATATATATATATATACATATATATATATATATATATATATATATATATTTAGATGTGTGTGTGTGTATGCAATCTTAAATCATAGTGTGTAACCTTCAGATTTGAATAAATAAATTCAAAATATTAAAATTTGCATCATATCAAAAGGAAATACACGGATTTCCCTTAAAATTCTAAATTTCATTTCTCCATTTCAACGTAGTTTCATCGTTTGCATATACTTGTCAAATGTGACTTTCTCATTCCAAAGCAATACTTGTCGAGTTAATTAAATTTCGTAAAGAAATGAAATTAAGAACTCTGTCAGCAAAATGTTTACGACGAAATTATCCAGGCTCATACAGAACTTTTAAGTGATGCGTAACTGTTACATTTTGAAATTTCCTCTCATATTTCCGACAGTTGTATTAAGTATTAATATTAGTGTTGGCTTAAAATTATGAATATTTATACTCGTAATATTAAATTTAATAAATAATGCTAGTTTCTAGAGATATTCATTCAGCGAAAATATAAATTTTTAATTCGGTGATATAAGTGTACTACAAATTGCAAGGAAATTGATACTTTTGTCAAGAAATCAAAGATTGTTACTATAGCAATTGAAGGAATTTTATGTATGTTAAAGAAGGTGGTATCTGAATAGAGATAATTGAAATTGGCAAAACTTCATGCAAACCGTACTATATAATCTATACTATATAATAATATTGTTATATAAATAAATATATATATATATACATACATACATATAACAATATTATTGTATAGATGCATGCATATATATATATATATAATATATATATATATATATATATAAATATATATATATATATATATATATATAGATATATATATATATATATATATATATATATATATATATAATATATATATATATATATCTATATATATATATATATATATATATATATATATATTATATATATATATATATATATATATATGTATATATGTATATTATATATTATATATATATATATATATATATATATATATATATATACATATATATATATATAATATATAATATATATATATATATATATAATATATATATATATATATATATATATATATATATGTATATATGTATATATATATATATATATATATACATATATATATAATATATATATATATATATATATATATATATATATATATATATATATATATATATATATATATATATATATATATATATATATATATATATATATATATATATATATATATATATATATATATATATATACATATATATATATATATATATATATATATATATATATATATATATATATATATATATATATATATATATATATATATATATATATATATATATATATATATATATATATATATATATATATATATATATATATATATATATATATATATATATATATATATATATAATATATATATATATATAAAGTTTCTTATTAATTAATAAGTTGATGTGTTCAAAATATTAGATATTTTTTTTCAAAGATTATATTCTTTTAATCAAACCTATTTAAGTTTTCTAGTAAAATATGCGGGTATTAAATGAAAAAAATGATACAGCATTGATATAATACCATAACAGTAATAAAGATAAAGCAAAATAGTAAATTTAAATTATAGAAGAAATTTCATTACAACCCTTAATTAATTCCGGAGGGGTTTTTCTTTTAAAATATCCTTTTATAAAGGAGTAAAAATTGCTTTTATAAAGTAACTCAAAAATAATTTTGAGTCTAGGAAAAACTCGATTTTCCCCATGCTTCCTTTGACGTTAAAAGACATAAGCAAATTTGCTGTTTCTTTATAAATTGCGATATAAACTGTAAAAAAAGGAAAAGCAGTTAAAACACCCTCCATTTGCTAAATTGCTTGGTCATATTAACCCTAACTGCAGTGCCATTTTCCTCATGGGAACAACTGTCAATACTTCCTGAAGTGTAAGAATGAATTAAGTTTCTCACTATGTTATACCTTTTTTTTCACCCGTCGCAGCTAATATACATAATGACAAAAAAAGTGCATTATCGGCTTAAGAAAAATTTAAAGTACTTTATTGCTTTCTGCTAAGTTAAGCACTCCGTTTTTTTATTTTGCATCGACTGTTCTCTTATCTTTTAGTTAAGTTGGGAAAAACATTTTTTTTCACTAAACAAGAGAAAATTTGAATAATTCTCTAGAACACATTTGTTTCTTTAAATAATCGATGAGTAAATCAGTGATACATACTGAAACAAGATGATTAAGTAAGCTAGTAAATTTTTTTTGGTTCCGTTCTTAATTCACTAGATGGAATTAGTTTCGCTCTATTGTTTTGTATCATGTATCACGTAAGTTATGTTATTTGTGTATCAAAATGTGTTCCTATGTTCTGCTTTGTAATTACTGTAATTTATAATTTTTCTAAACAGGGTAAATTTCTCATAAAATATATTAAATTTCTCATACATACAAATTTGTCAATTCTTGTAAAAAAATAGATTTATCAACAGCTTTAAAACTTAAAAAAATTTCCGTGGTTGTAAACTTCCTAATGTATATATATATATATATATATATATATATATATATATATATATATATATATATATATATATATATATATATATATATATATATATATATATATATATATATATATATATATATATATATATATATATATATATATATATATATATATATATATCTGTATATATATATTATATATATATAATATATATTATAAATATATATAGTTACTTTCGCACTTGATTTAGATATTAATCAATGTTAGTTTTTTTTTAAATTTTTTTTAAAATTATTACGCATTTACATACGAGTTGATATTTTAAAACTAACTTGTATTTCTTTACATATTCTTCTTTGTATTTAATGAAAACCTAACATTTATACGTCATTCATATCCCTGGTGGACTGAAATGAAATTTAAAACATGTTTAGCATCCAAAAATGATCGTCCGTTTGTAATTTTATGACTGTTCAGTCTCCTGATAAGTTTCTTTATTTTTATCATGCATATTCAACTTTATAAATTCAACTTTAAATTCTCAAAACATTTTATTCGAACTTAATGAATTATTTTATTGCATATAATCACTTCTTTGTACATGGACCAAATCCATTAATTCAGTATAAAATTTAAAATTATATAGAAGTTTTGCTCTCATATTGAAATTGTAATATATATATATATATATATATATATATATATATATATATATATGTATATATATTATATATATATATATATATATATATATATATATATATATATATATATATATATATTTATATATATATATATATATATATATATATATATATATATATATATATATCGATGTGTGTATATATATATATATATATATATATGAGTATTAAAATAAACTTTTAAATACCCAATACATTAAATTAAAAAAATTTTAAATGTGTATTTAAATGACATACTACTGAGTGGATATTAACAAATTATTACACGTGTACACATTTATGTACGCATATATATATTATATATATATATATATATATATATATATATACATATATATATATATATATATATATATATATATATATATATCGATGTGTGTGTATATATATGTATATATATATATATGAGTATTAAAATAAACTTTTAAATACCCAATACATTAAATTAAAAAAATTTTAAATGTGTATTTAAATGACATACTACTGAGTGGATATTAACAAATTATTACACGTGTACACATTTATGTACGCATATATATTATATATATATATATATATATACACATTAATGTATACAAAAATGTGTTTATTCATGTACGTTTTTTATAAATTATATTAGTATTTTCATCAAGATATTATAGTCTACAAGAATCTAACTGAATTACTCATATATTCCAATGAAATTAAATTACTTAATATCTACAAGTGAAAAAAATTCATTTCCCTCTAACTTTAATTAAAATACATTTGATTCATATCCATATTTCAGATGAATTTAATCACCAAATAAAAATTATAAGTTTATAAATCTAGTTTGCATAAACAGAGATTTTGCTCTCTCTCAAATTCAATTTCTAAAAATGTAATGTAATCATTTCTTGCACGTATCGAGAGCTTGGTGTACATGTCGTATAAATCATTCTGAATTCAAAGTAATTTCTATCAAGTTTAATCAATTTTGTGAAGAAGAGAAATTAAGTCACGACATGTCAGTGACATTTTTACAACTGAAATTTTAAGGATTAAAGGGAATTTTGAAATAAAGAGTAATTGAGTTACAATTTAAACTTTCTACCTTTCACTTCTATTTTGAGAAGTGTTTAGAATATTAATATTGGTGTCCGTTGAAAACTTCATACATATTCAATCTCGGCTGATTAAGTTTTAAATTAGTGTAGTTTTCAACTTCAATATTTCATTCGGTGATAGTATAGAAACTTTACTCTGTTGCCATAGATTTACTTAATTATGATGTCTTAAAAATATGTGGATAAACGAAATTTTTTCTATACGAAGTTCTCATTAGACCAGTTTTAATGTCTTTGACAAATGTCTCTGAGTCATAGACAGTGAGAACACTAGATGAGATTTCTCAGAGTAAATATTTGAATCAATTCTTGGTATTAAGTAATAATGACATTTGTAGAATGACATTTGAGATTTATAAATGTTAAAAACATTCAGATGTAATTGGTCAAGGCACCAAAAATGTAAAAATAATGTTATGTTGTCCTACTATTCGAGAAAGAAGAAATTTAAACTCATTAAAAACACATGGACAAATATGTCTGGATTAAATAATTTTATACAATTAAATGCGCAAGGGATACAACTGGAATCAACTTATCATTTGCAGATATCGATGCTCTCGAGTCAGCGTCGGCCCTAAAAGCAATATGACGTTGATTTTCCTCTTAATGTCTATCCTGTAAGCAGCGCATATCAGCAGCTTTCACCGTCGTCTCTTCTCTATGTGTGTGTGTGTGTATTATAAAATATACAGCGAATCAAATGTCTTTGAATGTCAACTTCTATAAAGGGATAATCTGTTTATAAGGATAGATTATTTCCTGATTTTCTTTTTAAATATCTGAGTAATAAAATTTATCTCTATTTAATGGCATTATTTACAGTGTTTCACTTAAAATAGTGATTACTTTTCTGGAGCAATTGTGAACTTTTGAATCTAAAAATTAAAAGTCAGTAAATCTGGACATTTTTGAAATATATGAAACATCTTAAATATGGAA
>CM063509.1:60308589-60311089 GCA_032207245.1 Pardosa pseudoannulata
CTAAACATCTATCGTATATTTGCATTGTATAGTCATCGCTTGTAAAATATTAAATATAAATATAAATATTATATAAAACTTTATTTACTTTAACACATATGATTTATTCATTACATGTAAATTTGCTGTTTATTTAACTAATATGGCATTTAAATTAAATCTTAAAAGTTATCCTCCATATAAATATCATTTGAATCTTTGACATAACAAAATACCGGGTGATCCAAAAGTCATTACGAATTTTAAAAAAGAATAATTCGAAAACTAATGAAGGTACAAATACAAAGATTCTGTTTTCACCAAACGGATGAAAATGATATCGAATTCTTTGTGGCAAAGAAAAAAATGTAGTTGTGTTAGTTGTGATTATGCAATTTAGTTCAGTTATATAATTGATTCATTCATAAAAGAAGTAAAATGCTCGGGATCTAAATCTGACCTCATCACATCTTTTTAAAAAGACAGAGGACCATAAAATTATATTCTACGGATAATGTTGTCTTGTACGGTTGTCTCGTGCGGGGTTCTGATCCCAGTCCCAGATTAGAATCCCATTTCCGTACTTGACATTAAATAAGAATGTACTTTTGTGGAGTTATTTATGAGTCCCTAAGTGACAGTGCACAATTAGAAGGGTTAAGGTTTTTCACGTTTGCGGTCTCAAGGCGGGGTTTAATCAGACCAATTAGATTCTGACAACTATTCCGATTGGACGATAAGAAGGAAGAGGGGACAAGGATGAAATTAAAAAAAATAAGAAAAATCTAAAATTTAGAAGGTGTTCGATAGTCGAGACGAGGAGAAAGTCCGACGGAAGAGGTTCGGGAGTCTAGTAAACTAGACAAGTCCGACGGAAGGTGTTCGAGAGTCCAGACGAGGAGAGAAGTCTGACGGAACGAGTTCGAGAGTCCAGCCAAGTCCTATGGGAAGTGTTCCTGCATGAAATAGAGGAGAGATACCCATCCAGCAGTGTTCCGGGCACACCATTTTAACTCCACAAAGGTACCCCCTTTTACATACATTTTGAAATTGAGATTAGGTCCTCTCTCTTATATTTACATAATTACTTAAGTATTAAAAATTATTGTCAGAACTAATTTAAAAGATGTTGACAAAGCATAATTTATGAAAATTAGCATCAATTTGTATGTACATAGGTATATATATATATATATATATATATATATATATATATATATATATATATATTATAATAAATTTACTTTTTTTATATTAAGCTAGTTTCGGATGCCGTTAATTTAGCTTTTAGTTTATTTTGATATCTTATGTCTGTAGTTTTTCAGAACCTGTGGTTAAATTTAGTACCAAAATACTTTTACACAACTCAATCAAAATAAAATCTCACTATACATTTCATCACAGGTTAATACTCAAATAAAACGAGGACTAAACGACATTAGTGACGAACAGATGGTGCTGTGGTTTTTTAAAGCACCAAAATATGATTTGCAAATGATGAAATGTTGACAACTTACAAATCAACTTAATTACAGTTAAATAGCACTACATTAAATGTTCAATATGCTGTCCATCATTAAGAACTACAGTTATGAGACACGAGTTATCACACTGTTCACAGCATTTAGTAGCTTTTCTTGCGTTATGGCAGATACATTTTGGAGGATGGCATGTTTAGTGCTGCTATTAATGCCGGCCCTACATCCGACAGCTCCATCTGTTGTTCACCAAAGGGATTATTTTCGCGGTGTTTCCACACAAAAAATGCAAAGTAATACGGAATAAAATTTTAATTACACTTTAAAAAAAAATGTAAAATCTACATAAACACCGATAAAGTCTCGTGATCTGCAATACCACGTACGCTGAGCAGAAGAAGTTCTTTATTCAAATTTCAAGTTACATCCATTGACACAGTGCCAGCTACTTGGATTTTAAAAGACAATGTGTTACGTTTTGAATCGATCGGATTGAAAGTTTATGTGCAATGTCTCCTTCTTTAGTCGAACGTGAATTACTGGTCAAATTCTTTACCTCAACCATGGCAACGCTTCAACCGCTCTTCGTGCTTTTAGAACGCACAAAAAATGCTTAAAAGTAACGTCCTGTGTCAGTTAATGGGTTGAAATCAATGGTTGAAACGTTTGAGAAAACAGGTTCTCTGAGGGTTCAGTCAGGCAGAGCAGGAAAACTGTACCACAGATACAATCGCAGCAGTTGCCACGACGATTGTCGACAGAGGACCAGATCATATTGTTGCCACCTCTAGAGCTTGTGGAGTAGCTTACCATGAGAGGACCGAAACGAGTTCTGTTACTGGAGGAAACGCCGCCACGTGTCCATTCCGGCACTTCAGAAAAGACAATGCCTGGAGGAAATCATTTTCATTCACGATGGAGCCCCTCAGACATATTGCTGATCAGGTGCAACAGCTTCTAAAACAGAAATTCACAACAGAAAGAGTCAATAGACTCTACTTTCCAAATGCATGCCACCTCGGCAGGCTGACCATACGACTTCT
>CM063509.1:60316089-60326089 GCA_032207245.1 Pardosa pseudoannulata
GTTGGTTGTGTGGATTTGATGTATCGTCACTAGAAATAAAATGTGTTCTGTAACTTTGTATGTTTGGTTGAACCTAGCCCATATTTCATATAATAATGTAATATTAGATACATACATATACATATATATATATATATATATATATAATATATACTATATATATATTATATATTATATATTATATATATATATATATATATATATATAAATATATATATATATATATATATATATATTATATATATTATATATATATATATATATATATATATATATATATATATATATATATTAGTTAGTATTTTACATGCATACTTATTTTTTAATTAATAATTTGAAATTTGTAATACATAATTTAAATATATGTTTAAAGAAACTTTTAATATCTATTTTAAATTCTCAGTTAATGAAAATTTTATACATTGTTTCAAATATGTATTTAATGAAATTTATAGAATCGGTTATTATATCTTTAATTAAATTTTAATCTATCCAATCATTTCTACGAGGATTATTTTAGTATTCTAAGAAACAGTTACTACTCTTTCTTATTTAACAAAATTTTAAAACTCAATTACAAAATTCATATGGATTCTTTGGAGTAGACGTTCTATATTTCATAAAAAAATTCGACCTCGTGCCTTTGATAAATACGAAGTAGATGTTTTTGTTCATTTTATTTTACGTCACATTTCACAGAATCAAATATTAAATTAAAGATAAATCGATAGAAGACATCGAAAACTTAAAACTTCCTCTCTAACATCAACACGCTAGAAGATGTAAATATGTGTATCGGAATTCGAAAGTAAAAATGTATTCATGTTTCCTCGTATCGGAATTCAATAAAGAACTATAAAATTCCATTTCTGGAATATAATAATCGATATTTTATTCTTATATACATATTTATTATGTGGTATTGGAGATGCACCTAACGAAGCGAATAGGAAAGAAAAAAAATTATAAGTGTATTAAAAAACTGCAGATCTTATCTTAACGAAGTGGTTTTGAGAAAATTAATCTCAGCGATATTCAATGTACTTTTCCACTAATTGGTATTTGATAGATTGATATTTAAACCCACGTTCATAGAAAATGCAATTTTCAATTAATATTTAATGTCTTAGAATTTTCGTATTACTTATTTCATGTCGATGAAATTAGTTTTAATTTTACCACGAATACAAATGGTATTTTAATCGAAAGGGGAGAGGTTGGCTTTCATAATAAATTTTTCATTACTTTTTTGTATAAAATTATTCTTCCAACAGGGAAAAATATAGATGCATAAGTACATTTCATAAATTAAAATTAGTTAACTATTTTTTTTAATTACTAAATGGTAAATCCGGTTAGATATTTAATGTCAATTGTTTACTACAAGAATATTTATACATTTTCTTCCTTGTCTGTGTTAATATATATTTAACGTCTTATAATTTTCTTCATCACTAAAACAAGCTAATAATATAATTTAGAATATAAGACTTTTTTGGATATATTTATACGACAGATAAGTAAAAGAATTGTTTTATGTAGGGACTAGTTTTGTTACATTCGTATCAAACTATCACATAGTAAAAATCCAGAAAAAATAACTGTGTCAATAATAAAATACCGAAAAAAAGGAAAGACAAATATTTGTACTAACGCAATTAATTTTAAAAAGTAAAATCATCTATCTGTATTACATATCCAGCAAATAATACACTGATTTCAATATTACATATATCGAAAGATCAATAGAGGGACACAAAAAATTGTACGTCACTTGCGAAAGTTGTAGAAATGTTATGTTATCATTTTATGTTTCGAAAAATTTAAATTGATTTACGCGAAGATGACTTTTGAACGAATTAAAACTCGTTTCATAATCTTTTCAGTATTTTTTGCTTACACGGGCATTTAAAAGCAAACTCTGATGACATTCTTTGGAATCCTTGAATTTGACTAAATAATTTCAGAATTTGAGATGATATTTGAAAAAAAAACTGCACGTAGCTTGGAGTCATTGAACCCTTATTGAGATATGAGATACGCCATCTGTCCGTTGGGAAATGTGCTTTTGTCTGGGCCCCTTTTAGAACATTAAATCATGTTTCAAAACTTAATTTGTTGTGCGCGATACCAATTTTATTTGTTGTGTACAATACCAATATTATTTGTTTGACAATAGTAATACTACAACAACAAAATAACGATTGTTTAAATAAAATTTGTGATTTCTAACTTTTTCTTTCTTACAAAAGCACCTTAACAATATTCAACCGTGGAACTGATCGCTGTAGATGAAACCAATAGAAATGATGGATATATGATGTCATCTGGGTGGAGTCCTTGGACATCTTATCTATCAGACATAGTCCAGAATAACTCAATAACAATACTAATATTAAAACACCAAAATAACGATTGTTTAAATAAAATTTGTGATTTCTAACTTTTTCTTTCTTACAAAAGCACTTTAACAATATTCAACCATGGAACTGATCGCTGTAGATGAAACCAATAGAAATGATGGATATATGATGTCATCTGGGTGGAGTCCTTGGACATCTTATCTATCAGACATAGTCCAGAATAACTCAATAACAATACTAATACTACAACACCAAAATAACGATTGTTTAAATAAAATTTGTGATTTCTAACTTTTTCTTTCTTACAAAAGCACCTTAACAATATTCAACCGTGGAACTGATCGCTGTAGACGGAACCAACAGAAATGATGGATATATGATGTCATCTGGGTGGAGTCCTTGGACATCTTATCTATCAGACATAGTCCAGAATAACTCAATAACAATACTAATACTACAACACCAAAATAACGATTGTTTAAATAAAATTTGTGATTTCTAACTTTTTCTTTCTTACAAAAGCACCTTAACAATATTCAACCGTGGAACTGATCGCTGTAGACGGAACCAACAGAAATGATGGATATATGATGTCATCTGGGTGGAGTCCTTGGACATCTTATCTATCAGACATAGTCCAGAATAACTCAATAACAATACTAATACTACAACACCAAAATAACGATTGTTTAAATAAAATTTGTGATTTCTAACTTTTACTTTCTTACAAAAGCACGTTAACAATATTCAACCGTGGAACTGATCGCTGTAGACGGAACCAACAGAAATGATAGATATATGATGTCATCTGGGTGGAGTCATTGGACATCTCATCTATCAGACATAGTCCAGAATAACTGAATAACAATACTAATACTACAACACCAAAATAACGATTGTTTAAATAAAATTTGTGATTTCTAACTTTTTCTTTCTTACAAAAGCACCTTAACAATATTCAACCGTGGAACTGATCGCTGTAGACGGAACCAACAGAAATGATGGATATATGATGTCATCTGGGTGGAGTCCTTGGACATCTTATCTATCAGACATAGTCCAGAATAACTGACGGCAAATAGGCATAGAAGAGATTGAAAGGGAAATTAGGGGACTACAATTTTAGAAACTAGTGAATCTAAGCATCTAATCATTGTTTGCAACTTATAGAAAAGGTGAGGAAGACTTTGACAAAAATTGAGTAGGTTTGGGTAATGTGGACTATTAAAGGATTTCGCTTATTTATTGCTGTTGTCTAAAGTTGTTTAACATAAATATATCAGAGTCTGGCAAAAACTGTCAGAGCGCTGTAAGACGACCCAGCTGGTTTGTAGTAAATGGATTTTGAGTGTCAATCATTGTTATATTTCTTTGATCTAAAATATTCTACGGGTTAGTTCTGCAGATTTGTAGCAGATCGTTACTGATAGAATCAATAGCAATGATTGGAGATGTGGTACGCAGTACTTGGACATCTGATCTGTGTGGCCAGAACAGTTAAGAGCATAAAGGCATAAAGAGATTGGAAGGAAAAGGAGGTAAGTATAATCTAGAAATACTTTGAAACCTTATGGCTTTAAGCATTTAATCATCATTTACATTTTATAGATTAGGTTGAGAAGATTAAGGGCCGGTCTCATCGAAGTCGTTTAACGGCTAACCACGATTAATACATGTCGCCAACCAATGGTAGGGCGAAATTCTCCGTTTAAACAGAGATTAATCGTGGTTAGCATTAAACGACTTTGGTGAGACCGTCCTTAATGTTTACAAGTATAGAATAGATTCGGGTAATGTGGAATACGAAAAACTTTTACCTCTTTGATGCTGTTATCTAACAGTCTCAACCATAAACATATCAAAAGGTACCAAATATCTCCAGAGTGCAGTAAGAACCGCCTGGTTTCTATCAGATGGTTTTCTAGTGTGTTTTCTTATATCTGTGATCTAAAATATTTTGTAGTTAAAGTTTAAATATTTATTAAAATCTTTTGAGTACTTAATTTGATATTAATTGATATTATGATTAAATTAAAAATTGAGAATTTTGTGCTACATAGATTTTTCATTCTATTTTATTTTCTTTCAGAGGCAATGTATGACTCATTTTGCTTGGCGAGTAAGATAGAATGATGGTTTTCTATATTGCCCTTCAATTAAGTACTCTTTAATACACGCGCATTTCTTTATGGAATAACGTACATCATTATGTGAGAAGAAATTTAGGGAGAGATAAATAAGTTCTTACATAAAACTGTTTCTTAAAAAATATTTGTTGTGAAGTTTATGTAATGACCCGTAATATCCCTCTTATTCGATAATACCAGAAACATTTTTATAAAAAAATAATTCCTAATTCAAATTTTCTTTCAAAAATTATTAAAATTTACAAAAAGGTTACATTTATTCAATAAAATTATAATTAGTTAAATTATAATACTATTACTTCAAATATGACTGACACAAAAACTGGCATTATATTCTACCAGTCGCTACTACACTATTTTACAAGAGTTATTCGGAGTGCAGATCTATGTATTAATGTTATAATGTTCTTCTTTTTACCACAAAAGCATGCATAAACTTTATTATTTTCAATAGATTGTTATAATTTTCAAATTAATTTAGAACGGAACTGAACTACTCTGTATTTGCGAGATCGACTGTATGAAAAATTTCAATTATACACTAATTTTTGTGCTGTCAGTAAAGTTACTTATGATTTTCAAATATAGAAATTTTCAGTTATTTTTCATTCAAAGGGTTTCAGTAACTTTTTTATGGTGATATTTTTATACAAGTTATATTTTGATTCTAGATAGCTAACCCTTATGAACATGCTGTTGCTGCAAAAGTACTCTACTATAAATTGTGTCTAATTCGGTATATCAGTACTTAACCGCGAACGGTTTTTGCTATGTAATAGAAATGTGTCTTTGATTTACGATATTTAGTCGGAATAACTAAAATATTTTCCCAGCAAAATTAATAGTTCTATAAGGTGGAAAAAATATAGGTTATTAGTTACAACAAAAAAAACTAAAAATTTAATTTAGAAGTTAACTCTATTTTGGATATATTTATACGACTGGTAAATAAAAGAATTATTTTACGTATAACTAGTTTGAAGATGTAGTATTTGTGTCACATTCGTATCAAATTATCCCATAGTAACAATCGTGAAAAAATAACTGTGAATGATGATATAAAATACCTAATAGTTGTACTAACGTGATGAATTTAAAAAAAAATAAATTGTCTACCTTATGTATCCAGCAAATAATACACTGATTTCAATATTACATAAGTCTAAAGATTGTTAGAGAGGCAAAAAAATTGTACTTTTGTCAGGAAGGTGTTCTGTACAATCCATGGTTTACGACAAAAATACGAAAAACAAAGCATGACGTCACTTTAGGTGCAAGAAAAACAATTTTTGGACATATCAACAACAGTATTTGCATAGCTTTCCAGACGGTAATATTTAAAACGTTCGCCGCGCTATTTGCGTCATGCCTGTGCTCGCGCCATGGAATAACGCTAAGCCGCGTTGAACTGATATTTAAACGGCTGCAACTTGCAGCTACCTGTAGCCTTCGTATGATGGCCATGTTTTCTGTTCGTGACTACTACGACCTGTACCTGATGTACGCGATGTAATTGAAATGCCTTACAACTGTTGGGGAGTATGTCCGTGTATATACTGCTGTTGATATGTTCAATAAAGTGTTTTTCAATGCACCGGAAATGAAGTCATACATTGTTTTTCGTATTTTCATTCTCGTAAACTATAGATCGTAATATATCGTAAACTATGGATCGTACCTTGGGCAGATTTTATGTACTCCCAAAGAGCAATGTGGAGGTGTAGGGTTTATGCGGTCATTTTGGTACACCCTTCAAATGTATGCTTACATACAAGTTCTTATTAAATTCCTTTATATTTTATTACTTTGATCTACACTCTTCCTTTCAATTTATAAAAGTTTTTACCTTTATCACATATATTGGCTTGTATTTAAGTAATAAATTACTATTTCCTCATAGTATATACTGAAGTTGATGTAAAAATCGATTTATGCAATAAAAACTGGCAGCATGGATTTTCAATAAAATATTAGAAAGCGACACTGTGTACTCTTTCAAAGTGCTTGTGTTATTTTAGAAATATTACATTTATCATATTTTTTTAAACTATATATCAGCATATAACCAGACAATAGAAATAATAAAATATACTCATGATGTAGCATATATTAAGTAAAAACACAATATAGATGATGATAAAAATCGTAATTTTTTAGCTCAATAAATTTTAGTACTTAAATATATACGCTCAAGAATTTAATATATTTCGTTTTTAATTTACTTTCTATGATAATACGTGCATAACCTAAATTTTCAAAATTTATATACTGAACTCTAGTATACTTTAAAGTTTCTTTCAGGCATATTTAATAGCTGAGATAATAACTATATATATTACTTTAATAAAATATCGAAGTAGAAAATTATGTATCCGTGCTTCGTGGAGCAAGAAGTATAGAAAATAATTTTTAAAAAATAATTTTTCAACTTCTAATCTTTCTCCAAAATAACTTTCTCTGTGATTTATTTTGATTTCAGTATTAAAAAAGAGCCCACATTTTTAACAATAAATAAATATGTCGTATATAAACTGAATATATGATTATTATTTTGGATATAAGAGAAATTATTATTTCATACATTACCTTTTTGTCTGTAGTGTGTGTGTGTGTGGTGTGTGTATTTTATATGGTGTATGTTATATATATATACATATATATTGTATATATATTTAGTTTATAATATATATATTATATGTCGAATAGTTATATATATGGTGTGTCTGTGTGTGTGTGTATTATATAATATATATGGTGTGTGTATATATGTTATATGTGTGTATAATATATTGTGTGATTTATAAATATATATATGTGTTGTATTGTGTGTTAATATATCTGTAATATATATATATATATAGAAATATATATAATATAGTAAATATATATATATGTCTATGTGTATATATATATATGTAATCTATATATATATTATATATATATATATATATATAATATATATATATATATATATTTAATATATACTATATTAGTATATATATATTATATATATATGTATATATAGATAATATTTGTATATATTATCATATCCATATAAAATATATATATATAAATATATATAGTATTTACTACTATATATATATATATTATTTTATATATATCTTATAATGTATATATATATATATATAATATAATATTTTTTAAGTATACATGTATATATATATATATGTAATAGATATATATGTGTTATATATATATATATATATATATATATATATATATATATACTATATGTATAGTATATTATATATATTTTTTTGTTATATATAATATTATATATATATATTGATATATATATATATATTATATATATATACTATATAAAATATATATTATAAACCTTTTTATATATATTCTATGAGTATAATATGTATATACATAATATATATATATATATATAAAATATATATATATTATATAAAATATATATATATTTATATATATATATATATATATATATATATATATATATATATACATATATATATATATATAAATATACTTATATATATAAACAATATATATACATATAATATAATATATATTTATATATATAAATATATATATAATATAGTATATATATATATATATATATATATTATATATATATAAAATTTATATTTGTTATATTATATATATTATATAATATATAATATATATAATATAAATATATATATTTATAATTATAATAATATATTGTTATATTTTTATTTTATTATAATTATATATAAATTGAATATATAAATATAAATATTATATATATAATATAAATATTATATTATATAAAATTTATTATTATACTATATATATATTTATATATATATATATATATATAATATATATATTATATCAAAATTATATTTATATTATATATATCTATATATTATTATACACTTTTTAGTAAAATCTTTAATATATAATATTTTCTTTAAAATTATATCATAAATATTTTATAGATATATTACTATATGTATATATATCATATTTATAAATAGATAATATATATATATAATATATAATATATATATTATATATAAATATATAAATCCTATATTATATAATATATATATGTATATATAACATATATTTCATATATATATAAATGTTAATATAAATATAGATATATTAAGAATTTAATTATTATAATATTATTTAAAAAATTTTAGAATAATAATTCTTATAATTTATAAAAACATTTGGGATTCCGTTTTAGACATGGCTTCGTCTTGTTAATTCATAAGAATTCTTATTGTGTAATATTCCACAGCTAAGAACTCTCATTTGTTCAAATCCTTTCATATTTGACCTCATAACCTAAAATTTACAACGTGGTCATTTTTTTTTTTATTTTATAAAAGATATTTTTTAAAATCATTATAAATAATTTTCATATTTTAAAATTTATATAAAAATTATTAGATAGAATCTGTCAATATTTATATAATAATATTTAATTTTTTTTGGTTTCACAATTTTGAATGTATAATGGATTAATAAATATTTATTTTTTTATATATTGTTTTTTTTTTAACCATTATTTCATCTGTTGACCCCACTAAAGATATCTAAATTTATTATTTCACATCTAAATAATTTTTCTAACATTATGACGTCAAATTTAAATCTCCTGTTAATATCTTATTTTACAATTAATAAATATCATATATTTTCATATTTTATACTGAATTAGTATTACATTAATAATCTTTTATATTTGTATAATATGTACATAATCATGTATTTTAGTCATCATTATTTTTTGGTTCAAGAAAATATCAATAAGAACAAATTAATTTTTCATAAAATTCTAGAGTCTATTTCAAGGACTATAAAAATCTAGCGTTTTAACTTATATATTTATGAAATTAAGAACTTATTCGTTTGTGTGTTTTTATACATAAAAAGATTTGCAATCGATTCGCTATATTTTAACACCCATTCATATATACGTTCCTAACATTGCAATATTAAAATTACATTATACTTATATGTCAAGGTAAATTAAAGTTACAATAAATGATCAGTAAAGATTAACAAATTATTGCGTGTACTAGATAATTTTAGACAAAAAGAAAAATGTTTACCTCCCTCATATTTTAATTCTGGAAAATTAAAAATTTTAATGATCCGTGATATGGACGTTATATGGTTAGTAATATATACTATCATAGACTAAGGTATAGGAATCGAAAAAAGAATTATAACGAGGGAAATGTATTTGGAACTAAATTATTAATATTCGATAAATTTTTAACCCTTATCAACTAACATTCAGTCAGTAAAGATAAACAAATTATTGAGTTTTTACCAGATAATTCTTAGTCAAAAAACAAAAAATTTTTCTGCATTATAGGTACTTATAATTATAGAAAGTTAAAAATTTTTACTAATCCCGTATATGATGTATAAATATTTTATTTCTAACAGTAAGGATTTTGGAACACTTGAAGTAAAATTATAGTATAATTT
>CM063509.1:60333589-60351089 GCA_032207245.1 Pardosa pseudoannulata
TCTGTAGTATTCATGGACTGCAAAATATATAAATGTAATAAAAAAAAACACTCAACTTAGTAGCATTAAAGGCAAATATAGACAAGCAAAAAAAAGAAAAAAGAAAATAATCTCCCCTTATTTGCATTAAAGGCTACGATTGACAAGTAAAAACATAAAATACACTCACCTCAGTTGCATTAAAAACAGAAAGAGACAAGTAAAATTTAAAATACACTCACATTTCTAGTATTAAATAGACTAGAAAAAAACATTCTCACCTTAGTGACATTAAATTCAAGTATAGAGAAGTGAAAAGTGAAATTACACTCACCTTAGTAGAAAATAAATGTAGGATTAGCACTATTTTCTTCAGCAGAGAAATTTATTTAAATTAAAAAAGATAGGAAATAAGGATCTGTTTATTAAAACTAATTTTAAATTAATTTTACTTTTAAAATTTTTATTTATTTTTAAGAAAATAGATATGTGATAAAATAATAGAATATAAATTTTCTTCACTCGAGTCGCTATCACTCTGAAATCCCAGTATTTACTGCCTATATTTTCCTTTATCAATTAATTCTTGAAGAATGAAAGAAAAAAAGGTTCGTTGTATAAAATACTTTGCCATTAAAACCGACATAAAAACATAGTCAGTTTTATACAAATTAATGAAACGTACGTGAATTATTAAAAAAATTTACAAATAATTGAGAAAAAAATCTTTCATCCACAACTACGCACGAGTCGAAAATTTTACAATATAGCCCGTTGCACAAAAGCCCAATTAAAAAATTAAAAACTTTCACTTCAAATCGTGATTGCAAATTCCATGATCTGGGGGAGGATTGAAAGGAGGAATAGTTATGAAATTGAGACGTCTCAGCTGCGATATGAAAAAGAAACGCATTAAAATATAAGTTGCTGTAAGGTTTGTGCAGGCGTGAGTGCTGGAGATTTAAATTTGAAATGGTTTAAGAAACACTTTACAAAAGTTAAATAAATCCTGAGGTATTATTTCATTTATAAGAAAATATTTTGTATTTCTATCAAATTTCCATTTTATATAGGTGTTTAATAATTTATATGTTCTATGTAAAACAATTTTTGATGTTGATATTATATTAAAACTCTTTTTAAATTAAGATTTCAAAGTTTATTTTAGCCGAAAAAAAAAAAATGAGTGAAAAAATCAAGACTCGTACAGAGGATAAACAACTTTTAAATGCATTACTGAGAAATAGTTTTGAAGTCTGTTAATCTGGGAAAATTAGAACAAGAATGCATTTCTCAAAATAATTCAATTTTAAAAATATATGGTGAGACAGCAAACTTTGAGAAGGATATAGAAATAGCTACCATTTTGTTTCCCAAAACATTACGTCGGGAAAAAAATACACCGGAAATCTTAGCTTTGTGTAAATACACAAAAACTTCTGGATTAGTACTTAATCCTTATTTTACTTTCCGACAATCCGAAAAAATGTTTATAGTTGAGATAATGTTTTTGTAGTAACTGTATCTTTTGTGGATAGCCATTATAACATATAGATTTGAATTTAATTTTTCGTGGTAGGTTGCATATATCATAGTGAATATTTAAGTTTAAAAATATTTATATTCAATTAATGTAGTTTGCTAAACTATTACTCAGATTTCAGAATATTTATCAGAAATTAATTTTGTTAGGTGTATATTATAAACATATTTTAAGGGAACGATGAACTAAAAAAAATTAAATTACTGATCAATTATTTATTTAGAGTAATGGAATTGCGTAATACATACATTAACTATTTTATAAAGAAATTAAAACAAGAAAATAATAATAATTTAACAAGTATGTTTCGATCATAATATTTTAAAGATTTTATCAATTTTTAAAATTTTTCTTGGTAAATATTGTTTGGTTGTTACAAATAATTTTTACATTCAAAGGATGAACTTAAAAAAATTAAGTAACTGATTAACTATTGATTTAGAGTAATTGAAATACGTATTGCATACATTGACAATATTATAAAATAATAATAACAAAAAATAATAAATGAAATTTTAACAGATATGTTTCGATCATAACTTTTTAACAATTTACTTCATTTTTAAAATTATTCTAGGTATTTAATTTTTGAGAGATACAAGTAATTTTTACATTCAAATGATGAACGAAAAAATTAAATTACTGATTAATTATTGATTTTGAGTAATCGAATTACGAATATATATACATTTACGATATTATAAAATAAGAATTTTATAAATTTTTTAATATATTATTCTTTATCAGGTAATTCTTGAAGAATGCGAAAAAAAATCAGTTAGTGGTATCTAATTTTTTGCCATTATAATCGATATAAAATATAGAGTCGATTTTACACAAATTAAAATAACGCAAATGAATTATTCAACAAATATTACGAAATAATTGAGAAAAAATCTGTCAAGTTTGCCCCCATAACCACTCACACGTCGTAAATTTTACAATCTAGCACGTTGCAGAAAAGTCCATTAAAAAATTAATGTCAAATTCTGAATGCATATTCCATGATCTGGGGAAGGAAAGAAAAGAAGAATAAGTATTATTTTTAGACGTCTCAGTTCCGATATTACAAAAAAAACGCATTAAAATATAAATTTCTCTAAGGTTTGAGCAGATGTGAGTACTGGAAAGTTAAATTTGAAATGAAATGAGAAATGAAAGGAGGAATAGGTATGACATTAGACGTCTCAGTTCCGATATTACAAAAAAAACGCATTAAAATATAAATTTCTCTAAGGTTTGAGCAGATGTGAGTACTGGAAAGTTAAATTTGAAATGTTTAAGAAACTCTTTACAAAGGTTAAATAGATGCTGTGGTATTACTTCATTTATATGCAAAG
Source organism: Pardosa pseudoannulata (assembly GCA_032207245.1). Classification (NCBI taxonomy): domain Eukaryota; kingdom Metazoa; phylum Arthropoda; class Arachnida; order Araneae; family Lycosidae; genus Pardosa; species Pardosa pseudoannulata. The sequence goes on from CM063509.1 coordinate 60,336,452, forward strand.
ATATTTCAATTAAATTTAATTTTTATATAGGTATTAATTTATATATTTTACGTAACACAATTTGTGATGTTGATACTATATAAAAACTACTACTAAAAGTGGAACTCTTTTTAAATTAAGAATTCAAAGTTTCTTGTTCGCCGAAGAAAAAAAAATGAGTGAAAAAAATCAAGATTTGTACAGAGGATATAAAATTTTTAAATGAATTACTGAGAAATAGTTTTGAAGTTTGTTAATCTGGGAAAATTAGAACAAGAATGCATTTCTCAAAAAATAATTGAATTTAAAAAGTATATGGTGAGACAACAAACTTTGTGAAGAATAAAGAAACAGTCACCATTTTGTTTCCCAAAACATTACGTCAGAAAAAAATACACCGGAAATCTTAGCTTTGTGTAAATACACAAAGTCTTCTGGAATAGTATTTAATCCTTATTTTACTTTTCGACAATAAGAAAAAAGGTTTATACTTAAGATAATGTTTTTGTAGCAACTGTAACTTTTGTAGATAGCCTTTATACAGATATGACTTTAATTTTTCGTGGTAAGATGCATATATAATAGTGAATATTTATGTTTAATTATATTTATATGCAATTAATGTAGTTGCTAAATTATCAGTTAGATGTCAGAGTATTTATTAGAAATTAATTTTGTTATGTGTACATTATAAATACATGTTATGGGAACGATGAACTAAAAAAATTAAATTATTGCTTACTTATTTATTTACAGTAATCGAATAAAGTAAATACATACATTTAATATTTTATAAAATAATAATAACAAAAAAATAAAATTATTTTAACAGGTCTGTTTCGATCATAACTTTTAAAATTTTGCTAGGTATTTAGTTTTTGAGCGGTTCTTAGAATTTTTACATTCAAACGATGAACTAAAAAATTAAATTACTGTCTAATTATTGATTTATAGTAATTGAATTACGTAATACAAACATAAACAATAATATAAAATAATAACAAAAATAATAAATGTACTTTTAACAGGTATGTTTTCTATCTCAATTTTTAACAATTTTCTTTATTTTTAAAATTCTTCTAGGTATTTAATTTTTGAGGTTTCTTACAAGTAATTTTTTTACATTCTAACGATGAACTAAAAAAAATTAAGTTACTGATTAATTATAGATTTAGAGTAATCGAATTACGCCCATGAATACATTTACTATTTCATAAAATAATAAACACAAAAAAATAATAAAAGTATATTAACAGGTATTTTTCCACCATAATTTTTAAAAATTTACTCAAAGTTTAAAATTTTGTTAGATATTTAGTTTATCAGAGATTCTTACAAATAATTATTAACATTCAAACAATGAACAAAATATTAAGTTATTGATAAACTATTGATTTATAGTAATTGAATTATAGTTATTAACAATATTATAAAATACTAACAAAAAATATTAAATGTACATTTAACAGGTCTGTTTCGATCATATTTTTTTAAAAATTTACTCACTTTTTATAACTTTGTTAGGTATTTAGTTTTTGAGAGGTACATACAAAAAATTTTTACACTAAAACTATGAACAATAAAAAATATATCACTTATTAACTATTAATTTAGAGTAATTGAATTAAGTAGTGCATATATAGACAATATTATAAAATAATGATAACAAAATATTATAAATATATTTTTAATAGTTTATGTTTCGATCATATTTTTTTAAAAATTTACTTTATTTTTTAAAATTTTTCTAGGTATTAACTTTTTGAGAGGTTCTTTCAAGTAATTTTTATATTTAAACTATAAACTAAAATCATAAATTACTGATTAATTATTGATTTATAGTAATCGAAGTACATACATACATACATTTACGATTTTATAAAATAATAAAAACAAAAAATTAACAAGTATGCTTCGATCACTTCATTACAAAAATTTTTTCTAGGTATTTCGTTTTTGAGATGTTCTTACAGCTATTTTTTTTCCATTCAAACACTCCTTATATTTACAGTAGCATTTACAGTCACACATTCTTAATATATATTAAAACAAAGAGGTATATAGATTTAAAGTTTCGATTTTGTTAACGTATTTATTGGTTCTACCAATAGTATTAATGTGGTAATTTGGTTTAAAATTCAGGTAATAATGATATAATAACAAAGTGAGATTATATAAACTTTTAAGGAAAAAAGATACCTTTAAACTTTCGAGTTAGAGATCTTTATGTATCCTTTCTTAGCTCTATACAAAAAACCGCATTAAAAATTTCAATTATTTAAAGTGCTATAGCAGTTTAAACAAAACTACCTATTTGCGGACTATAATGGCGGAAAAACTTTATTAAATGATTTGCTTTTACTGAAAATGACAAGTTTTGAGTTTGTATGCAGTGTTATTAAAAAACTATGTATGATAATCTTTAAAAATTTCACTGCTTAACTGTTTTTTGTATTACATTCAACATAAAATTAAAAGAAGTCAAATTTAAAATTTTAATTGTATTCTCTATTAGAAATATATATAAAAATTCAATTTTTTATTTTTTGTATATATATATATATATATATATATATATTATATATATATATATATATATATATATATATATATATATATATATATATATATATATATAATATATATATATATATATATATATATATATATATATATAATATATATATATATATATATAATATATATATATAATATATATATATATATATATATATATATATATATATATATATATATATATATATATATATATATATATATATATATATATATATATATATATATATATATATATATATATATATATATATAATTTTGTCTAAATTTTTTTTTGTTGTATGCATACTTTCTGATTTTATCAAGCGTGCGCGATATTTTTTTTTCTTTTACAATTATATGTATTTTTGAATTTAAAATTTGGACATTATTCAATAAATTTACAGCTTACTTTTTTTAAAATTAAGTAAACTACAATAAACTTTTTATATCTAAATGCAGTTAACTTTTATATAATACATTTTAACTTTTAGCATTTTCATTTACATTTCATTCACATTACATTTTAACTTTTGCTGTTTAACTTTTTATATAATACATTTGTTTTGACACTTGCAATACATTCAACCTCTTCACATTTTCGTCAAGTTTAAAGGTATCCCAACCCTTTAAAAATCTCTAATACATTTTGTGAATGTCATTTGGAAGTCTAATAAAACGTTTCTCTTACGTACTTTGGTTTTAGTCTAGTGGTAATTAATTAAAATAAGTTATGGAGTTTTATTTAATAATATATTGTTAATCCAAGACAGATTGAATTTAGGGGTTGTCGTCCACTTGAGATTTACAAAGCACGTCGAATGATTTACGATCAACTTAAAAATTGATTTTTCTATGTTTGACTGTGCTTTTATAATTCCAATTACCATATTTCTATTCAATCACTTTTTAATGTATATGCGCATATATATTACTAAGAACCAATAAACCACGTTTCGACTTTATAAAATATGAAAATTAAGAATTATACAGGATGTCCCAAAATGACCGCATAAAGTCTGCACATTTAGAATCTACGTACATAAAGACTGCCCAAAGAGGCGTTCCTGTACAATCTATAGTTTACGAGAAAAATACGAAAAAATGAAATATGACGACACTTCCGGTGCAAGAAAAAACACTTTATTAGACATATCAACAACAGTATTTGCATATCTTACCAGATGATAATGTTTAAAACATTCGACACGCATATAAGCTTCATGCATGCGCAGACGCCATGTAATGACGTTAAGTTGTCGTTGAACTGGTATTTAAAATGGTGCATCTTGCAGTTACCGGTAGTTTTCGTAAAGTGGCCATGTGTTCCGTTAGTGACTACTGCGACATGTACCGGATGTAAGGGCTGATGTAATGTAAATGCCTTACGAACTGTTAGGATGTATGCCCGTGTATATATCGCTGATGATATGTACAATAAAGTGTTTTTTCCTTGCATCGGAAGTGTCGTCATATTTCGTTTTCCGTATTTTTCTCGTTAACTATGGACCTTACAGGAACGGTTCTTTGGTCAGTTTTTATGCACTTCCTACAAGGAGTCTAGCTGTGCAGTGTTTATGTCGTCGTTTTAGAATACCCAGTATACATTATTTAGATATATGATGCTTAATTTAATTTTGTATAACCTAAAAAAATCTAATTTAATTTTAACTGGTAAAAAATTTTTCAGAAACAAAATACCTAAAATATATTTTTTGTTTAATTAGAAATAAAAGAACGCCTAAATCATAACTAAATTATACTCATAAATAGCTCTTGCATTTATTGAAAAAACAGTAATTCAATAACACTTTGTTTGAAAATAAAATAAAAAAATTTGAATTGTAAAAATAATTCTAATCTAGTAAGAGTTACATTTCGGAAAGAAATTAATTCAATGAAATTAAATAAAGCCAAAATTAATGTTCTTCCCCTCAAGCGATTGTTAATAAAACTAATTACAAAACGGAAATGGAAAAAATGAGGGCATTTAGTCATTTAACTGTATGTATATGAAGAAATTTCCTTTATTTATTATATAAAGTATTTACCTCCTAGCAATACATATAATTTTAATCAGGAAATAAAGAATATTAGTGCAGTAATTTACTGATTTAAAAAATAAAATAATATATTTAAAGAATAATATAAGTGGGAAATATCAGTAATTTTTTATAAATAGAAAAATAGATACTTGGTTTTCTATCTGAATAAATGGATCAATTTTGAAATTTTTATGTAAAGGTGTTAGTAAAGTCAGAAGTCGATGATTGACGTATTGAGTAATTTTGTAAAAAAACTAATCATCGTTGATTCTATTGCTGAGAATGTCATATGAAGCATTGATGACAACTTTTATTTCGTTTCAAATGAGCCTTCTCTGGAAGATGCATTGATTTAATATCGTGGTTTAGGAACAGGTAACATAAAATGCATTTTAAAACACTTTAATACAGTTGAGTTAAAGAGTAAGGAAAATGACCGTAAAGTTATATGTAAAAACAAGTAGTAATAAATGTGAGTAGTAATAAATAACTGTAAAAAAGTAGTAATAAATAACTTTAGATTTTACAAATTCAGATTGCATGGATTTCGTGAAATAATAGCTTTAATATATCATGTCTTACAGTAGAAACTGTTGTTGAAAGTGAGTTAAATTTTGTGTAATTTTATTATCAATCAATTTTAAATGAAATAGTTCTTTAAATAATCTTTTTTCAATGGTGAGGCATTGGTTTTAATTTTAGCATACCCCTTATTGCAAAAACGAATTATTTTTTAATCCTCTCTGGTAAACAGCCTTCCCTAAGGATTAGGCTGAGATGTTTAACACGAAACAGTTCACTCCGCAAAAGTAAAACAAACAAACAAAAAAAAGAATAGAGTCATGAGTTATCATTTAAAAATGTCCATAGTTAAAATAATTAAAACGAAACCCTGGTATAAGGTAGTATTAAGCTACCTTCAGAGATTTGGTTTGGTTTGGTTTGGAGCGCTACGGTCTACTGTTTTGCACACGAGGGCTAATGAGACCGGGACCTACAGTTTAAAGCCGATTCCGAACGGCTACAAACATCCATGCCAGCAGCGGGATTCGAACCCACGAACTCCGGTTCCGATGAGCAGCGCTCTACCATTCGGCCATCGTTCGGCTACCTTCAGATGAAGGTAGCTTAGTATTAGAAGGTAGTATTAAGCTACCTTCAGATGAAGGTAGCTTAGTATTAGAAGGTAGTATTAAGCTACCTTCAGATGAAGGTAGCTTAGTATTAGAAGGTAGTATTAAGCTACCTTCAGATGAAGGTAGCTTAGTATTAGAAGGTAGTATTAAGCTACCTTCAGATGAAGGTAGCTTAGTATTAGAAGGTTGTATTAAGCTACCTTCAAAACTTAGGTATTTTTTTAACCCTCGGTGGTAAACAGCCTTCCCTAAGGATTAGGCTGAGATGTTTCGCACGAAACAGTTCACTCCGCACCAGTAAAACAAACAAACAAAGAATATAGTCATGAGTTATCATATAAAAATGTCCATGCTTAAAATAATTAAAAGGAAATCCTGGAAGAAGGTAGTATTAAGCTACCTTCAGACGAAGGTAGCTTAGTATTAGAAGGTAGTATTAAGGTACTTCAAAACGCAGGTATTTTTTTTAACCCTCGGTGGTAAACAGCCTTCCCTAAGATTTGGCTGAGATGTTTCGCATGAAACAGTTCACTCCGCAACAGTAAAACAAACAAACAAAGAATATAGTCATGAGTTATCATATAAAAATGTGCATAGTTAAAATAATTAAAAGGAAATCCTGGAAGAAGGTAGTATTAAGCTACCTTCAGACGAAGGTAGCTTAATATTAGAAGGTAGTATTAAGCTACCTTGAAAACGCAGGTATTTCTTAACCCTCGGTGGTAAACAGCCTTCCTTAAGGATTAGGCTGAGATGTTTCGCACGAAACAGTTCACTCCGCACCAGTAAAACAAACAAACAAAGAATATAGTCATGAGTTATCATATAAAAATGTTCATAATTAAAATAATTAAAACGAAATCCTGGAAAAAGGTAGTATTAAGCTACTTTCAGACGAAGGTAGCTTAGTATTAGAAGGTAGTATTAAGCTACCTTTAAAACGCAGGTATTGTTTTAACCCTCGGTGGTAAACAGCCTTCCCTTAGGATTAGGCTGAGATGTTTCGCACGAAACAGTTCACTCCGCAACAGTAAAACAAACAGAAAAAAAAGAATATAGTAATGAGTTATCATATAAAAATGTCCACAGTTAAAATAATTAAAACGAAATCCTGGTAGAAGGTAGTATTAAGCTACCTTCAGACGAAGGTAGCTTAGTATTAGAAGGTTGTATTAAGCTACCTTTAAAACGCAGGTTTTTGTTTTAACCCTCGGTGGTAAACAGCCTTCCCTAAGGATTATGCTGAGATGTTTCGCACGAAACAGTTCACTCCGCAAAAGTAAAACAAACAAACAAAAAAAAGAAAAATGTAAAGAGAATATAATCATGAGTTATCATAAAAAAATGTCCATAGTTAAAATAATTAAAACAAAATCCTGGAAGAAGGTAGTATTAAGCGTGCCGTTAATGTTAAAGTACGAAAAAAAAAGTTAAAACTAGCGAAAAAAGGTTTAAAAATTAAATCAAAACTAAAACGAAGCCCTAAGTTAGGTGATGTTAATTGAGTTCCAAGATAATACTGGGAACAAGTTGATTTTACATAATTAAACTTGGAGATAGGGGAGTCTCCAAGCATTTGTCTAGACACGGAAGTGGTATGAAACAAACACTTGACTGTACAAATATTTGAATTTGTGCTAATGAGCGTTACAAACATCTTGAATAACATATTCATTTAAAGTAACAAAAGAAAGGAACATAAATTGACAACAAAACTAAAACTTTGTTGCCATGAGAAATCCTTTAAAGAAAGTCAATATTAATTACTTGAGCTTTGAAAACTAAATTAATATTTAACAATTTAATAAAAATTATTTACAGTAGAAAAAAAACTTGACCATTTAGTTGGTGCTAGTGATTACCTCACAGTCTTCAATCATCCAGGAGATTAATTTCTGTGTCTTAATGCGCAGGACTTTGTTTGTAAAAGCTTAAACCACTTCAATTCCTCTCCTATCAGATTCTTTCTAAAATGAAAATCCTTTGTTAGATTACAAGAGAAAAGGTAGTTAAGATAGTTTCCTTTCTGGCCACAAATACATTTGGGAGACCCAGTAGCCAAACGAGAGAGATATTGAGGGAAGGAAACATGTCCCATTAGAAAAGCATTTATTTGTGGTGAATTAGATAAGCGGGCTTCTTAAGGAAACGGTAAAGAGTGCGGCCAGTGTGAATAGAGTTACGCAAGTATTTGTTGTCCATTTTAAGATGTATATATGATATAGTAGATCAAATTTAAGAAGTATAAACATTTGGCCCACTGAGAGACATCTTGAAAAATTTGAGTCATAAGAAAATTATTCTAGATGCCTCATCGTACTTTTCAAAGAGGTAAAAAAGGAGGAATCGAACATTGACTGTCAGCCGGGGAGGAATTCAGCTAGTTCAGATGTTGCACCTTACTTCTTACAAGAGATGCTAAACGGTGGTTTAAACATTAATTGTAAACCAGGAAGAAACTCCGCTAGCTCAGTTGGCATACCGTACTTCTTAAAAAAATGTTAAACGGTGGATTAAACATTGATTGGAGAGAAATTAAGCTAGTTTAGGTACCTCATGGTACTTCTTACAAGATATGTAAAATTGCGAATTGAAGATTAATTATAAGCCGGGCAGACACTCATCAAGTCCAGATGCAACATCATACCTCTAACAAGAGAGCTAAAGAGGAGAATTGATTGTCAGCTAAGAAGAAAATCTGTTGGACCAGATGTCACACTGTACTTCTTACAAGAGGAATAAAGAGTGAAATATTATTTCCCTTAACATGTACACTAAGGGCTTGTCTCACCAAAGTTTTTTAACAACTTACCACAAATAATCTCTGTTTAAATGGAGAACGGCGTCTACCATTGGTTGACACCATGGATTAATCGCTGTTAGCCATTAAACGACTTTGATGAGACCGGACTTAATTTGCGACCTTACTGTCATTACGTTATACAAGTATATACAATGATTTACATGCAGAAAGTCTAGACGTTTAGACAACTTATGAGCTGAAATATGTCTATAATAGCTCTATTAAAATATGATAGTAAAATTATGAAGTAAATTTAATAAATCCACAAGATCTATGGTAATGCAAACTATATGCTTCTAATGACAGAAGACATTTCTAAAAAGGAAAATGTAATTTAGAAGAGTATTTCAATCTAGTGAAAGATAGCGAAACTACTGCTATCGTATAAATTCGTTAAAAAAAGAAGGCACGACTCCGTGTAAAATATAGCTCCTCTCTACTCTGCTTTCCTTACTAAAATGGAGAAATGCACATTCACATATCGCTAAGGTTAATATCGTATATTTTCAGGTGAGCAATAATAGCACATAAGTAAAGGAATTGATATAATAAAGAAATGGTTGCAAATTCGATGCTTGAACAGGCCATAGATCATTCGGTTTATTAGTGACGGTTGGGGTAAAGTTGGTGCGTGTTCGGAAATGTCCTCCAACTTCTAAAAAACTTACCTCTGAAGATGGCACATCAGGCCTGTGGTTCTGTTGCTTAGTGCCTGATTGACATAAGGAGTAATGTTGAAGCAAATTACCTAAGTCAGGAAGTGGAAGGCCGTACCTAGGTACTAAATACTTAGTATATTCTTAAATATGTGTACCCACTTCGTGTTTTCAAGAGTAATGTTGGTCACCTACATGGTATTCCCATAATAAAAATGACAACAATAACCTGAGATTTGTACAGCCAAAAATTAACCGTGCTTGTTACTTGTAGCGTGGGAATGTACAATAATTTCGTTGAAAAAATGTCTAGAAAGTGTCCTCCTGGCTCAAAACACCTGATGGTCTGTAGCTTGTTACCTGCTTCTAAAGTACGTAAACACATTTTTAATTGTGATGTCTTTGGGAGTAATATTTACCACCTATATGTTAATACCATAATAAATTGGTCAACACTAAAGTGCTGATTGATTAGCTTTAAATATGACGTGTTTATTACTGGTAGCTTGGCCAAGAAGAAGAGGTATGTGGTTATAACACCTTCCATAACCTCAAAGTTACATCTGGAAGTGGCAAGAAGTTGTCAACTGCTTATCTATGGAAGTTGTCAACTGATTAGGACCGGTCTCACCAAAGTCGTTTAACGGCTAAACGCGATTTACCTATGGCACCAACCAATGATGGGAGGAAATTCTCTGTTTAAACAAAAATTAATCGCGATCACCAGTTAACTGACTTTGATGAGACTGGCCCTTAGTCTTTTCATCTAAAATATGTGAATCCATTTTATTTGTACTGTTTTCGGGAGTAATTGTGAAAAGAATAGAAATAATCATTGAGTTTTCTTAAATATGTCAAGAAATTCAGAATTCAAGAATACAGCATTCTTAAGGTTTATATTAAAATACGATTTACGAAATTTGATTTCTCAAGGTATACCTTTCAGCTTAACATAATCAATTTATTAGATGAAAAACTTTAATATTCAGTCACAAATCCATTACGCCCAGACGCTGAAATACGAAACTAATAAAATACTTTACTAAATCAAAATTTTTTCATTAAGATTTGCATTAAGATAGCATTAGCATTTTAATTGCTTATACATATTAAATAATTTATGGTCATTTCAGTCGGTTCAATTACATAAACCTTCCTGCTGTAATCGTTTATTATTAATATAACGAAACATTTGGCTGCTACGCATGGAAAATTGTTTTAGAATAAAAGGGATATGAAGTGATTCATCACTTGTAAATGATTACTGGGTCAGATTATTGTGAATTACAATTAATTAGTTTTGCATATTAAAGAGTACAAACAGAAAAAAACTCATTTTTCATTCAAATATTATTTATACACATTGTGCTAATTATCATTATTTACATGAAAATTTGTAAAAATTGATAATATATTTTTGTTATATACTGCTTTTAAATGGTTATAAATGCTTTCCCAAGATATTTTTTATCATTAATCTCTTAGATTTTAATAAAATTATGCAAAGGCAATTAATTAATTCGAGTAGAATACATCTAAATAAAACACTTTTTGTCATAAATATATTATCTACTCATATATTTTTTCTATTGACAATACTTACAGGAATTTGTAAACATGTTAATACTTATACAATATTTTTAAAGGGTATAAGATATATTCACATGATAGTCTGCCTTAATTATTTTAATACTTTTTAACAAAACAATGCAATTATCATTGCTTAGATTGCTTAATAAAGAATACATATATAAAAGACTGATTTTTCATTGAAATATAATTTATAGAGTGTTCTATTAGATTTTTATCTTAATTCTTTTAATATGTTTTAACAAAACAATGCATTTAAAATTGATTAGATTGTGTATTAAAGTTTACAAATATGATACACTAACTTTTCTATGAAATATAATTTACAGAGTATTTTATAAGATTTTTTATCATAATTCTTTTAATATGTTGTAACAAAACAATGCAATAATAATTAATTAGATTGCATATTATAGAATACAAATATAAAACACAAATTTCTCATTGAAATATGATTTTCAGATATTTTTACAATGTTTTATTATAATTCTTTTAATATTTTTTAACCAAACAATGAAATTACAATTAATTAAATTGCTTAATAAAGAACACAAATATAAAACACTCATTGTTTACTGAAATATAATTTACAGAGAGTTTTGCAAAATTTTTTATCATAATTCTTTTAATATATTTTAATAAAACAATGCAATTATAATTAATTAGGTTGCGTATTATAGAATACAAATATAAAACACTCATTTCTCAATGAAATAGACATTACAGATATTTTTACAAGATATTTTATTATAATTCTTTTAATATTTAAAAAAACAATGCAATTACAATTAATTAAATTTCGTATTAAAGAATACAAATATAAAACATACATTTTTCATTTAAGCATAATTTACAAATATTTTGATAAGATTTTTTATCATAATTTGTTTAATATTGTTTAAAAAAACAATGGAATTGCATATTAAAGAATGCAGATAAAAAACCCTCATTTTTCATTGAAATGTAATTTAAAGATAGTTTCACAAGACGTTTATCCTAATTATTTTAATATACTTTAACAATATAATGCAATTGCTTATTAATGAATACAAATATTTTTAATAAAAGATAATTTTTATTGAAATATAACTCACAAATATTTACCCAATAATATTAATTCTCATTAATTAAAAAATTTTTGACAAAATAATGTAAATAATATTATTTAGACTGTGTATTAATGAATACAAACATAAAACATACAATTTCCATTGAAATATATTTTACAGATATTTTTCACAAGATTAGTTACCTTAATTATTCTAATATTTATTAAAAAACAATGCAATTATAATTAACTAAATTGAGTATTAAAGAATACAAATATGAAACATAAATTTTCAATGATATGTAATTTACAAATAATTTTACAATATTATTTATCCTCATTCTCTTACAGATTTTTGACAAGATAATGTAATAAATATTAGATTGTGCATTAAAGAATACAAATATAAAAAATTCAATTTCCAATGAAATACATTTTACAGATATTTTTCACAAGATTAGTTACCTTAATTATTCTAATATTTATTAAAAAACAATGCAATTATAATTAACTAAATTGAGTATTAAAGAATACAAATATGAAACATAAATTTTCAATGATATGTAATTTACAAATAATTTTACAATATTATTTATCCTCATTCTTTTACAGCTTTTTGACAAGATAATGTAATAAATATTAATTAGATTGTGTATTAAAGAATAAAAATATAAAAAAATCAATTTCCAATGAAATATATTTTACAGATATTTTTCACAAGATTAGTTACCTTAATTATTCTAATATTTATTAAAAAACAATGCAATTACAATTAACTAAATTGAGTATTAAAGAATACAAATATGAAACATAAATTTTCAATGATATGTAATTTACAAATAATTTTACAATATTATTTATCCTCATTCTCTTACAGATTTTTGACAAGATAATGTAATAAATATTAGATTGTGCATTAAAGAATACAAATATAAAAAATTCAATTTCCAATGAAATACATTTTACAGATATTTTTCACAAGATTAGTTACCTTAATTATTCTAATATTTATTAAAAAACAATGCAATTACAATTAACTTAATTGAGTATAAAAGAATACAAATATGAAACATAAATTTTCAATGATATGTAATTTACAAATAATTTTACAATATTATTTATCCTCATTCTCTTACAGATTTTTGACAAGATAATGTAATAAATATTAGATTGTGCATTAAAGAATACAAATATAAAAAATTCAATTTCCAATGAAATACATTTTACAGATATTTTTCACAAGATTAGTTACCTTAATTATTCTAATATTTTTTTAAAAAACAATGCAATTACAATTAACTAAATTGAGTATTAAAGAATACAAATATGAAACAAATTTTCAATGATATGTAATTCACAATTATTTTTACAATATTATTTATCCTCATTCTTTTACAGCTTTTTGACAAGATAATGTAATAAATATTAGATTGTGCATTAAAGAATACAAACATAAAACATACAATTTCCATTGAAATATATTTTACAGATATTTTTCACAAGATTAGTTACCTTAATTATTCTAATATTTATTAAAAAACAATGCAATTATAATTAACTAAATTGAGTATTAAAGAATACAAATATGAAACATAAATTTTCAATGATATGTAATTTACAAATATTTTTACAATATTATATATCCTCATTCTTTTACAGCTTTTTGACAAAAAAATGTAATTAATAGTAATTAGATTGGGTATTAAATAATACAAATAAAAAAAATTCCATTTCCATTAAATACATTTTACAGATATTTTTCACAAGATTAGTTACCTTAATTATTCTAATATTTATTAAAAAACAATGCAATTACAATTAACTTAATTGAGTATAAAAGAATACAAATATGAAACATAAATTTTCAATGATATGTAATTTACAAATATTTTTACAATATTATATATACTCATTCTTTTACAGCTTTTTGACAAGATAATGTAATAAATATTAATTAGATTGTGTATTAAAGAATAAAAATATAAAAAAATCAATTTCCAATGAAATATATTTTACAGATATTTTTCACAAGATTAGTTACCTTAATTATTCTAATATTTTTTTAAAAAACAATGCAATTACAATTAACTAAATTGAGTATTAAAGAATACAAATATGAAAACATAAATTTTCATTGAAATATAATTTACAAATACTTTTTTTTTAAAATAATTTTTTTCCTTTTTCTTTTTCAGCTTTTTGACACAAAATAAGTCAATTAATAGTAATTTGATTGTGTATTAAAGAATACAGATATAAAAAAAATACAATTTCCATTGAAATATATTTCACAGATATTTTTCACAAGATTTTGTTACCTTAATTATTTTAATATTTATTAAAAACAATGCAATTACAATTAGTTAGATTATGTATTAAATAATATAAATAAAAAACACACATTGTTCATTGAAATATTAATTTACAAATATTTTCACAGAATTTCTAATAACTTGAGAAGTCAATTCCAGCGCCCCCCCCCTTTCCAAGAAAGATTAAATCTGTTATCTCTTTTGTATTCTCCCCACACACTTCAGATAAAATAGGGAATCCCTATTGCACCAGTCATAGAAAACTGAGGGAGAAACTGGACAATCAAGCGGTGAAAGTATCCTAGGGCCTTTTGTTTGAATTCCAAAAGGAAGATTTGCACCTCAATCATCCACACCAGTTTCATTTCATTAGTTGAACAGTTATATGAGTTGCAACAGTGGCTAAACATGTATTTCTAAATCTCAAGCAGAGCATTGAAGTTCTGCTTGAATATGAGAATGGCAAATTGGCAAGAAAGTTGGCTGAATTATTTAACTGCGGAAGAAAGGGAA
>CM063509.1:60361089-60363589 GCA_032207245.1 Pardosa pseudoannulata
ATATATTTGCTGAAATAGTTATCAGTTTCCTTTGGGATAGAGTTTTTCTAATTATGTTTGATTACAAAAAGTGTATGTATACTTTCTATACGTTTCATTTATAAAGTTTTCATAAATATAACACCATGTCCCAAAGATGCCTTACAAAACAAGATGCTGTGGCCTTTCTAGAAAGTCTTTCCCTTTAGGATTTGGAAGGTGTACATATTTGCCAGTTAGAGACCAATGAACCTGATAATATAACCGATGAATAAGTTATTGATGAAAATAATTTAGACGCTGTTACACTATTCGATGTGTGTGTGGAATGGTCGAGGTCATTTAAAAAAAAGTTGTGAATATTCCAGATGAATACAGATTTCAGAAACTGGTTCCAAGGGTCAAGAAGAAACGAAAAACTGTAAAACCTGTAGTGAAATACAAAAAAAAAAAAAAAAAATAGAAATTCGATAAACCAACAGAATTGGGAAAACCTTTATCAGTATTGTATAAATTCTTTAGTGCCTTAATATTTATCAATTGTACATTATTTAAAGATAAATAAACAAAATATTTAACATTGACAAGATGTTATAATTATTAGACTCTTTAAATTAACTAATTTCATGGGCATTTAAAAATATGCAAAAAATAATCATGTAACACGCCAGTGTTCCAATAATAGAACATTGCTAAAAACACCCTCAAAAATTTTTTCACCTAATTTTAAACCTTTATTGTACTAATATACTCTTAATTAATATAGCAACAAAATTTCAAGTCATTGGGACTATTCTTTTTTAATTTGACGTTTAAATGATTAAATTATTTTTATGTCACACAAAAAAAACGAAATAATAATTCATACATTTCTGTCTACTTTATCTACTGTTCTATAGAAATGGTTTCGTTTCTGCCTAATGAACTATTGCTGCCTGTAAGAATTTTGGTCTAGGTAAAATCATCAAGGTTCCTTCTTGGCTCCCAAAACGTGCTGAAGAATCTCTGTCGTATTTGAACAAAATCAGGTCACCCGCTCGCTCCAAAATTCGACATTACTGAAATATGCAATTTTGTACCATTAGATGTAGACGCGTTGCCCTATAATGACTATCACTTACATGAAATGTTTTCAATTTTTAATGACTATAAAGTACTATGTTATTATAGTACTTATGTTATTATAGTATGTTATTATAGTATTTAGTACTATGTTATATCTGTTCTTCGTTTTTAGATAAATAATTGTTTTTCCCCAGAAAAGTTGGACCAATTAAATAAAAGGATATAATCTTCAGTGTAATTGGTAAAGAAGATTTTATGTTTTAGAGATATAAAATTGAATTTTATTATTTATTTTGTTGCAAATAATGACAGGTTTTAATCAGTCACTTAAGTATACATACAATATGCATACTTAATCATTATTCGTACAACATGTAAAAAAAAAACTGCTTCCGTATATGAAAAAAAAAACATGTCTCGTAACATAATTTAGATCATCAATCGGATATATTGATATTTAGGGAGACTAAAACGTAAATTCGTGTCGCTATCCAATTTCTATCCTTGAAAGGCGTAATCTATTTTGGAAAGAGTTGTCTTTAAAACTCCAAAAATTCTAGATTGTAAGATAGTATTAACTTCATTAGCCGAGAGTTTTGTACTAGTATTCTGTATAACATAACTCAAATTTTTGCTTTACTATCAAAATAGACTTATGACAAGAATAATCTCCTTTATGTCATATCTCTGCAAAACATTTGAAATATTTATAACTTGTCACATTTTATAATATATATTAAAACTGAAATGCATATATAAGAAAATGCATTCATGTACTTATGAACAGCTTAAATGTTTTGATGGGCTATGATTACTAATAAACATAACATTTTCTTATATATTCTTCGTGTCCTGATGTAGTAGTTTTAAAAAGTTGAAGACAGAAAATGCGCTATATAATACTCATTTGCAAATTAAGAGAAACATAGCACAGCCTTCATATTCTTACTTTATATGCACATGTATACACAGACAAATATATATATATAATATATATATATATATATATATATATATAATATATATATTATATATATATATATAATATATAAATATATATATTATATATATATATATATATATATATATATATATATATAATATATACAAATTCAGAAGGAAGTTATATATTCATCTTTTCTAGTTTCATATTTTTTTTTTTATTTAGGGTATTACAGTGCACATCGCTTAATTAATCGTATTGTGAAATAATTCTTAAATGTTCCAACACATATAAAGAACAAAATATTATTAAATTAGCAACAGTGTAGTAATTAGAACTTACAAGCTGTAAATACACTTCTGAAGATATTTTGTACATTTAACAACGGAAAGAAATAATTGATAATGACAATGTATTATAAGTATATGTATGATGTTATATATGTATATGTATGTTGTATATATATATATATATATATAAATATATATATATATATAAATGTATGTATAATAT
>CM063509.1:60368589-60386089 GCA_032207245.1 Pardosa pseudoannulata
TTATCTCGTAAGGTTACGTTTCCCGTCTATGCTTTGCTATGTAAATTATGGCTCCTCACGAATTCTCTACCACCCCCTCTAAGTTTTCACACGGGACTTCGGGACATCCTGTATATACATATATATATATATATATTATATATATATATATATATATATATATATATATATATATATATATATATATATATATATATATATAATATATATAATATATATATATATATATATATAAATATATATATATATATATATACATATATATATATATATATATATATATATATATACATATACATATATATATATATATATATATATATATATATATATATATATATATATATATATATATATATATATATATATATATATATATATATAATATACATATATATATATATTATATAAAATACATACATATATAAAATATATATATATATATATATATATCCTATTATTATAAAATCATTATTAAAATCATATTTTTATGCACAAACTAATACATGTATATGTGTTTATGCATATGTTCGTACTTATAATTAATGATATAAATTGAACAAGGGTAGAATTATCGAAATACGCCTGTGCTTAATTTTTTAAAAAATAAATTTTGTGCGTATCTGTTTCTCAATAAATATTTTTTTTTTTGCTTGTAGGCTGCGCATGTTCTGCTTTACTTTTTTTGTAAATATATAAGAAAACTGGAGATAATCAGCTTAGACTACCATGTAAGTATGGAATATATTATTTTACATGTTTGTCTCTGAAATAATCAGCTTAAATTCGTGAACATATGAGAAAAAATTATATTCGTTGTAGCCAGGATGTGATTTTTTTTATCATCTAGAAAAACTTCCTAAAAGAAGAAGTATATTTTTCCACCATGCATTAACAAATTCGAAACAATATTTTTTTCTTTATTTTTATATTATTTTTCTTCTTTATTTATTCATGTATGTATATATATATATATATAAATATGTATATATGTATATATATATATATATATATATATATATATATATATATATATATATATATATATATAATATTATATATATATATATATATATATATATATATATATAATATATATATATATATATATATATATATATATATATATATTATATATATTATATAATATATATATATATATATTATATATATATATATAAATATATATATATATATATATACATATATATATATATATATATATATATATATATATATAAATATATATATATATATATATATAATATATATATATATATATATATGTATATACATGTATATATATATGTATATATATATATATATATATATATATATGTATATATATATATAAATGTATATATATATATATATATATATATATATATATATATATAAATATATATATATATATATATATATATATATATATATATATATATATATATATATATATATATATATATATATATATATATATATAATATATATATATATATATATATATATACATTTTTAATGTCAAAGTAATGGACATATTTTAATGTGGGTAGGATTACTATATACCAATGTGTTTCACAGGTATGTGAGTGTTTTTTCTAAAGAATTCTCACTGAGCACCACTTTAATTTATTCAGACAAGTTTAGTAGGGATATAACATTGCATGTTTAGAACTGTTTATAATGTCACGGTGTATTTGATATTTGATATAGATTACCTTAAACAATTTAGATTAGATTTACATAACATTTTACACAACTAAATGCATTTTGTAAATATATCTTACACATTATATGGATATGTGGAAAATGTGGATAGATTTTACACAAATAAGCGCAATTTGTAAATATGCTTGTGTCGTTATATGGGTTTATGGAAAATGTGGGTAGGATTACTATATACCAATGTGTTTCACAGGTATGTGAGTGTTTTTTCTAAAGAATTCTCACTGAGCACCACTTTAATTTATTCAGACAAGTTTAGTAGAGACATGGCATTGCATAATTAGAACTGTTTGTAATGTCACGGTGTATTTTAGATTTGATATAGATTGCGTTAGACATTTTAGATTAGATTTACATAACATTTTACACAAATAAATGAATTTCGTAAATATATCTTACACGTTATATGGATGTGTGGTAAATATGGGTAGATTTTACACAAATAAGCGCATTTTGTAAATATGTTTAACGTGTTATATGGATGTGTTGAAAATGTGGGTAAGATTACTGAATACCAATGTCTTTCATTGGTATGTGAGTGTTTTATTGTTAAAGAATTCTCACTGAGTACCACTTTTATTTATTCAGACAAGTTTAGTAGGGGCATGACATTCAATCATTAGAACTGATTATAATGTCACGATGTATTTTAGATTTGATATAGATCCCATTAGACAACTTTGATTAGGTATACATAAGATTTAACACAAATAAATTCATTTTGTAAATATCTGTTACACATCATAGAGATATGTGGAAAATATGGGTAGATTTTACACAAATGAACACATTTTTTAAATATCTCTAAAGCGTTATATTGTTGTGTGGAAAATGTGGGTAGGATTGCTGTATAACATTGTCCTTCACAGGTATGTAAGTGTTTTATTTCGAAAGAATTTTCACTAAGCACCACTTTAATTTATTCAGACAAATTTAGTAGGGACATGACATTGTATGTTCAGAACTGTTTATAAATTCAAGGTGTATTTTTAGTTTTGATATAGATTACATTACACAATTTATATTAGATATACGTAAGAGTTTACACAAATAAACGCATTTTGTAAATATCTCTTTTACTTTATATGGATATGTGATAAATGTGGGTAGATTTTACACAAATAAGCGCATTTTGTAAATATGTTTGCCTCGTTATATGGGTTTATTTAAAATGTGGGTAGGAATACTAAATAACATTGTCTTTCAGAGGTATGTGAGTCTTTTATTTCTAAAGAATTCTCACTGAGAACCACTTTAATTTATTCAGACAAGTTTAGTAGGAACATGACATTGCATGTTTAGAACTGTTTATAATGTCACAGTGTATTTTAGATTTGATATGGATTGCGTTAGACATTTTAGATTAGATTTACATAATATTTTACACAAATAAAAGCATTTTGTAAATATCTCTTACACGTTATATGGATGTGTGATAATTGTGGGTATATTGTACACAAAAAAGGGCATATTGTAAATATGTTTTACGCGCTGTATGGATGTATGGAAAATGTGGGTAGTATTATTCTATACTAATTTCTTTCAAAGGTATGTGAGTGTTTTATTTCTAAAGAATTCTCACTGAGCACCACTTTAATTTAATCAAACAAGTTTAGTAGTGACATGACATTGCATGTTTATAACTGTGTATAACGTCACGGTGTAGTTTAGATTCGATATAGATTACACAACTTAGATTAGATATACATAAGAATTTACACAAATAAATACATTTTATAAATATCTCTTACGCGTTATATGGTTGTGTGGAAAATGTGGGTAAGAATGCTGTATAACATTGTCCCTCACAGGTATGTAAGTGTTTTATTTCAAAATAATTTTCACTAAGCACCACTTTTATTTATTAAGACACGTTTAGTAGGGACATTACATTGCATTTTTAGAACTGTTTATAACGTCACGGTGTATTTTAGATTTGATATAGATTACAGTACACAACTTAGATTAGATTTCCATAAGATTTTACACAAATAAATGCATTTATATGTGTATAATAATACTTGTGTGTATGATACATTTATATGTGTATATAAATGTATTTATATGTAATTATATCTTACGCGTTAAATGGACATGATGAAAATGAGGGTAAATTTTACACTAGAGTATTTTGTAAATATCGATAACTCATTATATTGGATGTGTGGAAAATGTGGATAGGCTTACTATATACCAACGTCTTTCACATGTTTGTGAACGATTTATTTGTACAAGAATTTTCAGTGAGCACCACTTTAAGTTATTCAGACAATTTTAGTAGGCACATGGCATTGTATGTTTAAAAATGTTTATAATGTCCCGGTGTATTTTAGATTTGATATAGATTACATTAGATAATTTAGATTAGATGTACATTACATTTTACACAAATAAATTCATTTTGTAAATATCTCTTACACATGATATAGGTATGTGGAAAATGTGGGTAGATTGTACACAAATAATCGCATTTTGTAAATATCTCTTACTCGTTATATGGTTGTGTTGAAAATGAGTTTAGGATTACTGTATAACATTGTCCTTCACAGGTATGTAAGTATTTTATTTCTAAAGAATTTTCAGTAAGCACCACTTTAATTTATTCAGACAAATTTAGTAGGGACATAACATTGCATGTTTAGAATTATTTATAACGTCACGGTGTATTTTAGATTTGATATAGATCCCATTAGACAACTTTGATTAGATATACTTAAGATTTTACCAAATAAATGCATTTTGTAAATATCTCTTACACGTTATATGGATATGTGGAAAATGTTGGTAGATTTTACACAAATAAGCACATATTTTAAATATCTCTAACCCTTTATATTGTTGTGTGGAAAATGTGGGTAGGATTGTTGTATAAAATTGTCCTTCACAGGTATGTAAGTGTTTTACTTTTAAAGAATTTTAACTAAGTACCACTTTAATTTATACAAACAAATTTAGTACGGACATGACATTGCATGTTTAGAACTGTTTATATTATCACGGTGTATTTTAGATTTGATATGGATTGCGTTAGACATTTTTGATTAGATTTACAAAATATTTTACACAAATAAACGCATTTTGTAAATATCTTCTTTACTTTATGTGCATATGCGGTCAATGTGGGTAGATTTTACAGAAATAAGCGCATTTTGTAAATATGTTTTACTTTTTCTATGAACGTATTTAAAATGTGGGTAGGATTACTATATAAGAATGTATTTCACAGGTATGTGAGCGTTTTATTTCAAAATAATTCTCCCTAAGCACCACTTTAATTTATTCAAACAAGTTTAGTAGAGACATGACATTGCATATTTAGAACTGTTTATAATGTCACGGTGTATTTTAGGTTTGATACATATCCCATTAAGCTTTCTGGCAGTCACAGAGTACACTTATTCAACCAGACTTCACTTAAGCAGCAAGAATGTTTTTCCATTTACCATTTCGCTAATTTAGTTTCGTTTCGTACACTTTCTAGATATGGCTGGGTAAAATTCTTTAAATTTTCATCATCGCTGAAAGTGGTTTTAGCACGAATTGCGTTTAAGATTAACTAAACTCGACCGAGTCATCATATTTTATTGTTGCACTTTGTTAAACCGTAAAACGAGTTCTGTGATGACAAGATATTACTCTGCGGTCACAGTGTAACAAGAATTTTTCTTTGAGTTATGGTGGCTCACAATAGAACAGCAGAAAAGAAGTAAAGGAGTATGCAAAGTATGTCAGCAAATTTACTAGGCTAAACAGAATTCTTCCCAGATGAATTATATTATATAAACACGGGATTATAATAGGTTAATATCGATCACATTTGTTAATTTAATGGGTTACATTACATATAATCTATTAACATTTTTATTTTTTTCCATGAATTTGATCCAAAAAATGTCAATTTATTTATTGCATACCTTTGTTCATTTTACATTTGTAAGCTGGAAAATGTTATTAAATGTAATATTTCTAATTATTTTAATTATGTATAGGAACTTTTTTGCAGTAAATAAAATAATATTTTCCTGGAAATTACTTTTATCTCTCATGCTCGCTAGACAGGGAAGTTACGTTTATAACAAATATACGTATAACAAATAATTTCAATACGCGTATAACAAGTATTTCAATATCAATTATTGCACAAATATTTTTGAATGCAAATTCTAGAAGTATATTTATTTACCCTATTTTATAAAAGACCAGATGTAGTTCAATAAATATTAAAAGAGGACAAGAGGCATATTCCAATGATCCAGTCTGGACAAAAATACCAATTTTCTTTTCTAATGCTTTAGAAACTGTCACTTTTCTTCAACACACGTAGTAATTGGTTTGCAGGTCATATATTTTTGTCTGGAGGTAATTCGTTCGTATTTTGAGGTTTTGTCATTCAGTTATTATCTGCTGCTTGCTCTGTAACAGGTTTGTCTATGAAAAATTGTGAAGCCAGAAATTCCATTTCTTAATTCCCTGAGGTTGCTTTAAATTTCGCTGATTTTGTCATAATTCTTTGCGGTTTATTTCCATGATTTTGCAAGTTATCATTAACAGATTTCTGTCTACATTTTTGTTCTATGTTTTCATCTCTGTCAGTGAGGTGCTCCCTCCTTTTGATTACCAGTGCTAATCTGTTAGCGTGCACTGGCTGGGTCTTAAGAATGTTGTGAATATTTTGAATGAGATAATTTGCATTATTAAACATTTTAATCACTATGTATTGGCCAAGAAATGTTTAGGCTTTACATAGGAAATTCTTTAAATAAACTCTATTTCCCAGTGTTAATATTTTGCCCTTCGCTTTCTTTAGTAGCACGATTTCTTCCTTTCCTTTTGCGATTGTCAAATTATTATATACATTTTGTACGGTTAACTACATAATTATCCTTTTGTGTTCAATCGATGGAGGTAAAATTTCTTCATAAGAGTTTTCACTCAATTGCTCTATACTCAACCTTAAAGTAAATTACAACACTCTCAAAACCTGTAGCCAAAGTCAAGCCAAAAACTTAAAGATAAAAACACGTGATGTGATGAAAAACTTTTAAGAAAACCCGAAATTTTGAACCAAAAAAGACACACTTCTAAAACTAACATCTTGTGGACATCTGTAAAACTAATATGACCTTAAACAAACAATACTGCTAAAACATTGAGAGCGACAAAAGATCACAAATATTTTCAAATGCAAATACTACAATTACATTTATTTAACTGCTTTTAAAGATCAGATTTAGTTCCATAAATCGTCAAGAGGCATAGTCCAATGTACAAAAATGTTAATTCCCTTTTCTAATCCCTTTGAAGTTGTTCCTTGCCTTCAACACACCTAGTACTGGTTTTCAGGTCTTAGTTTTTGTCTGGATTCGTTTCTATTTTGAGGGTTTGTTGTTGTATTATTATCTGCTGCTTGCTCTGTAACTGTATATGAAAAATAGTGATAGCAAATGCCAGCAAATTCATTTGTTCATTTTCTGCGGTTGCTTTAAAATCCGCTGATTTTGTATTAATTCTTTGCGGTTTATTTCCATAACTTTGCAAGTTATCATTAACAGATTTCTTACTACATTTTTGTTCTGTGTTTTCATCTCTGTCTGTAAGGTGGTCCCTCCTTTTAATTACCAGTGCAAATCTGTTTGCGTGTATTCGCTGAATCTCAGACATGTTGTGAATATTTTAATTGAGATGATTTGCATTATTAAAGATTTTACTCACTATGTATGGGTTAAGAAATTTTTTCGGCTGTACCTGAAAAATTCTTAAAATATACTGTATCTATAAGTTTGAATTTTTTGTCCTTCGCTTTATTTATTTGCGTTATTTGTTGCTTTTCTTGTACGATTGCCAAATTATTACACACTTTTTGCACGTTTTCCTGCATAATTTTCATTTTGTATTCAATCGTTGGATGTAAAATTTCTTCATTAGAACTTTGTGTTCGATATTAGAAGTGCTCTGTACTCAATCTCAAAGTACATTATAACACTCTCAAAATCTGAAGCCAATATCAAGCCAAGAACTTGAAGATAAAAACTCTTGGTGTACTGCATAACCTATAAGAAAACCCGAACTTTTGAACCAAAGAAGACACACTTCGAAAACTAACATCTTGTGGACATCTGTAAAACTAATATGACCTTAAACACACAATACGGCTAAAACATTGAGAGCGACAAAAGATCACAAATATTTTCAAATGCAAATACTACAATTACATTTATTTAACTGTTTTTAAAGATCACATTTAGTTCGAAAAATCGTCAAGAGGCATAGTACGATGTCCAAAAGTACCACGTCCTTTTTCTAATCCTTTTGAAGTTGTTCTTTGTCTTCAACACACATAGTACTGGTTTTCAGGTCATAGTTTTTTGTCTGGAGGTACTTTGTTTGTATTTTAAGGATTTGTTATTCCATTATTATCTGATTGCTCTGTAACAGTTTTTCTATGAAAAATTGTGAAGCGAATGCCAGCAAATCCATTTGTTCATTTTCTGTGGTTGCTTTAAAATCCTCTGATTTTGTATTAACTCTTTGCGGTTTACTTCCATAATTTTGCAAGTTATTATTAATAGATTTCTGGCTACATTTCTGTTTTGTGTTTTCATCTGTGTGAGGTGCTCCTTAATTTAGATTACCAGTGCTAATCTGTTGGCGTGCACTGAGTCTCAGAAATGTTGGGAATATATTGAATGAATTAATTTGCATTATTAACGATTTTAATCACTCTGTGTTCGCCAAGAAATTTCTAAATATACTCTCTCTCTCTCTTACTTTTAAATTTTTGTCATTCGCTTTTTTAGTTGCACAATTTCTTGATATTCTTGTGCGATTACCAAATCATTATGTACTTTTAGCACTGTTTCCAGCATAATTTTCATTTTGTGTTCAATCATTGGATATAAAATTTCATTCATTAGAGCTTTCGGTCAAGTGTTCTGTACTCAATCTCAAAGTACATTACAACTCTCCCAAAACCTAAAGCCAAAGTCAAGTCAAAAACTCAAAGATAAAAACTCTTGGTGTAATGCAAAACCTATAAGAAAACCAGAACTTTTAATCCAAAGAAGACACAATTCGGAAACTAACATCTTGTGGACATCTGTACATCTAATATGACCTTAAAAGACAAACAATACGGCTAAAACATTGAGAACGACAAAAGATCACAAATATTTTCAAATGCAAATACTACAAGTACATTTATTTAACTGTTTTTAAAGATCACATTTAGTTCGATAAAACGTCAACAGGTATAGTCCAATGTCCAAAAATACCAAGTTCCTTTTATAATCCCTTTGAAGTTGTTCCTTGTCTTCAACACACGTAGTACTGGTTTGCAGGTCTTTTGTCTGGATTCGTTTGTATTTTAAGGATTTGTTATTCCATTATTATCTGCAGATTGCTCGGTAACAGTTTTTCCATAAAAAATTGTGAAGCGAATGCCAGCAAATCCATTTGTTCATTTTCTGTGGTTGCTTTAAAATCCTCTGATTTTGTATTAACTCTTTGCGGTTTACTTCCATAATTTTGCAAGTTATCATTAATAGATTTCTGGCTACATTTCTGTTTTGTGTTTTCATCTGTGTGAGGTGCTCCTTAATTTAGATTACCAGTGCTAATCTGTTGGCTTGCACTGAGTCTCAGAAATGTTGGGAATATATTGAATGAATTAATTTGCATTATTAACGATTTTAATCACTCTGTGTTCGCCAAGAAATTTCTAAATATACTCTCTCTCTTAATTTTAAATTTTTGTCATTCGCTTTTTTAGTTGCACGATTTCTTGATATTCTTGTGCGATTACCAAATCATTATGTACTTTTAGCACGGTTTCCAGTATAATTTTCATTTTGTGTTCAATCATTGGAGGTAAAATTTCATTCATTAGAGCTTTCGGTCAAGCGTTCTGTACTCAATCTCAAAGTACATTACAACTCTCCCAAAACCTAAAGCCAAAGTCAAGTCAAAAACTCAAAGATAAAAACTCTTGGTGTAATGCAAAACCTATAAGAAAACCAGAACTTTTAATCCAAAGAAGACACAATTCGGAAACTAACATCTTGTGCACATCTGTACATCTAATATGACCTTAAAATACAAACAATATGGCTAAAACATTAAGAACGACAAAAGATCACAAATATTTTCAAATGCAAATACTACAAGTACATTTATTTAACTGTTTTTAAAGATCATATTTAGTTCGATAAAACGTCAACAGGTATAGTCCAATGTCCAAAAATACCAAGTTCCTTTTATAATCCCTTTGAAGCTGTTCCTTATCTTCAACACACGTAGTACTGGTTTGCAGGTCTTTTGTCTGGATTCGTTTGTATTTTGATTGATTGTTATTCCATTATTAACTGCTGTTTTCTCTGTAACAGATGTGTCTATGAGACATTTTGAAGCGAATGCCAGCAAATCCATTTGTTTATTTTCTGCAGTTGCTTTAAAATCCGCTGATTTTGTATTAATTCTTTGTGGTTTATTACTACATTTTCGCAAGTTATCATTAACAGATTTCTGATTACATTTCTGTTCTATGTTTTCATCTCTTTCAGTGAGTTGCTCCCTCCTTTTCATTACCAGTGCTAAGTAAAAAAATGAAACTCACTTACCAGTATAAATCTTATGCATATATATTAGAAATTAAAACTTTTAATTTAAGTTAAAAAGATTTTACATACTGTAATAAAAATAATTAATGTTTCTGATATTTGAAAATTAAAAAATAAAAATATCATAAGATATTGATAATAAATACAGAATAAATTACCATAATAAACAATATATAAATATAGCTTGCATTAATACAGATCAGGTTCATAGAAAAATAAACATAATTAACTGCAATTTGATTTAAAAAAAAATAATTCTAATTTACCAGTTTTAAAATTTAATTCATGGTTGGTATTACAATTTTTTTAAGTTCTTGTTTTGCTTTATGTATGAAAAGTAAATAACCTTGCTATTATAAAGATTTCCAATTACTACATAAATACCCTTTTTGATTACTAAGAAGTAATCCGACCAGATAAGATTATTTACCTCATCTTTTAAAATTATTTAAGTAAAGCGTCTTCAAAAGATGTGTTAGATTTCCTATATTTGAGAGCTACAGTGACTTTTACAGTAATTTCTAAAGTAAAATATCAGTTATATAAATCCTCGACACATGCTTTCTGACAATGAAATAATAATTTAAATAACGATATACAACAGAACAGAGCAAAATAAAGAGCTGAGTAAATGAAAGCAAATTTATCGTCTACATTTATTCTAGGTTATTCATTATATTTTGGACACACAATTTCGAAAGCCTAACAACAGATTTGGCAAATTATATTTGCTTTCCTTAAATCCACATGCATTTAATACTACCATTGTTTTAAAAGCTATTCGATTGAAATAAATTATTTTTTAATTGTTAAAAGGAATAATGTGTATTTCGTCAGATAGCAACTTAAAATACATTTTCCTTGAAACTTAATAATGGAGGGAAGTGTTACAGAATAAAATATATAGAATGTTTAATCATATTAAACATTAATTTTTGTAAGCACAAAATTTTAAGTTTGTTATTCATTAACTAAAAATGAACTTCTATACGCAGACGCATCCCTGTAGTAGAGATAATTTATATTAGATAAATTCTTTGAAATAATAATTATATTTTAAATTATTTGAATTCATGACTTGTAACTGATTTGCATATTTAGTAGAAAACTAGATAGAGATTTCAAAGAATGTGTTTATATATTTAGTATTACAAATATACCAATAGCAGGTATTTTACAGACAAAATTATTGACTGAAGAGTAAAAAAAGGACAACAATTCCTTTGTTTTACACTTTTAAGCCTAATACCATATTAAAATACTTTTTAATTATTTTGAAATGTTATTATAATTCAAAGAGTGGCAATTATGGCACTGAAAGTAAAAAAAGGAAAACAATTTGGTTTGCGTAAACGAATAGATTGAATGGGCGTTGAGTGTATAAATTTAATGAGATCTATGTGACTATCATAACAACACCGCTACATGGCGCATAGCATTGAAATGCTTATTTAGAAAAACTACAAATTCCGATACAACTGTCATTTATAGTGTTATAGACTGTTTAAAGATGAAAAACTAATTGTTTGAGTTCCTTCATGATAGTGTAAAATGTGCATAAGATCAATTAAGTTTTCAACACCGTGATCTGTTCCACTGTGATGTTATACAGTCTTTCGGGTCACTAAAGGTGAAACATTTTCCCTGTAAACCAGGTTCTAAAAAAATCAGATAGTTAAAAATCGTAGGGAGTGAAATCTATAGAAAGGGGCTGCCTTTAGAGGGGAGAAACTTCTTTTTTATCCTGTTTTTTGTAAATATATTTGCTTCAGAATCCTTCTCACGTTAAGTCCATTAAATGGAGGGACACCATTTTGCATTAAAGTGGTAGACAAAGTGTACTGTTGAACAGTGACATAACTTTTGTGCAAACCACGATTACTCTAGGCTGTAACAGAACATATTACATGACTATTATCCACATGATCCTCAAATACAAAAGGATAAATAGCAAGAATAAATTAGAAAGGGAAACCCCCCAGACGATTCGTTAGCCAAATGTAGTGGAATGTCGTAGAAGACAAGTGGAAGATAATAAGAACTGAACTCTATAATCCTGCGTCAGAGTTCGAAAAGTCTTGAATCAAAGTTCTTTAGAAATGTGCCTTATCACACCAAATTATGGTCTACTGGAGGATTTACCTACTTCACTTCAGGCAAGAACGCCAGTATAAAAAATAATCTATGATAATTGAACTCATAGTTGGTAAATGTCGGTTAGTGTTGGTTATAGCTGATCTTTTAGTTAATTTTCCCCTTTACTTCGAAATCTGTATATTTTCGTCTATATTTTTCATAATGTCCCCTTCTCTACACCTAGTTGTTGTCATTTTGCACATAATTTACTAAAGACATGGTAATTCATGCATAACATATCGACAACGTCCGTTGCTGTTTCCAATCTTTCTGAACAGGTAATTTCTATGCTAGGTTTAGGAACTCTCCTGAGTCATTGTTAAACGACATCGAGATTTGATAAGATCTGTAACTGTATTTCGATGGTTTTGGTATAACAGATGCATCATTAATACTCTTATTGTTAAAATAATAAACTGAAAGAATGCTCTTCTTCCAGTCTACTACTCTTCTTTAAAAGCCATAAGAAACATTTGGTAATTTGTGTAAAGCAACTTCAGTTTTGGATTTATGTTGAGAAGAATCAAGGGTAAGTAAAAACTTGAGCTAATTCGGACTTTAACGATTTTTCATATACTCTAAGTCGATTTCAACTATTTTATCCCGATCGGCTTTAAGCAGTAGGTTCTGCTCTTGTTAGCCTTAGTTTAGCAAAACATTTGCTACACTAAGGCTATCTATTGCTGGATACACTAAGGATCTTTGGCTAGTAGACCCTAACTAGTCAAAAGAAATAACCTGTTTTTCATACCACGAAATTTGCAGTCAATAAAATTGCTTTTGCAAATCAAATTGTATTCTTTATCATTTATACTGATGAAATTGTCATTCATTATAGTGTGATAATGCTTAATGTAAAACTAATATTTTAATTATCTTAATGTTTTAAAATCTAATCAGAAAAAAAAATCATCTGCCGTTTTTAATGCTTGCAGTTATATACTTCATGTCTTTTCAAGCATTTTACTCGTAAAGTGGCCCTAGAAGAATATTTGAAACTTTAAAGTAATAAACTTTCAAAGAAAGAGTTAATAAACTTGAAAAGAATCACTTGAATTGCATATCTACATTTTTTTTACTCATTCTGTATCAATTACATCCAAAGAGTGATTTGAATATAGGAAGCATAATCCTGATCAACTAGTATATTTCGAATTAAGCTCTTAAGTTTGGAATCAATTTTGTCTTAATATTATTTGTAATGCGAATTATTAATAAATGTCTTAATAATTATTCTTAATGTATTTTGCATTTAAATAAGATTTAAAAATTTGCTTTTCAAACCTATCTGAAATCTCACTGTAGTATTATTTTTTTTTTATCTTTTTAACAACAATCACTGCTAACATACTGTTTTTTCATAATTACACATGCTTTAATGGGTATAAATATAAGTTTTAACACCTTTACCGTATTCACAATGACTGTGGAATTATTTTTAATACCTGATGAGCGATTTTTCCTTAAGAATTATTAGACATGGGCAGGTATGCATCTTTCGAATCCCTAACTGGAAGTACGGGAAGACACAAATAATGATTTGACAAATAGATAGTGATGAGACAATAACTAGAATCATCATGCACAGTAAAATTCCGCAAAGTAGAATGTGACTATACTATGAGAAATATCCAACTCTGGCAAAACTATTAGCTGAACAAATTAAGCTATAAATCAAACTTGGCAATTGCATTATTGTACATATATTTGTTTGCTTTCAAAATATTTTCGATTAAAATGAATCCCTCAAGAATTATTGTAACTACATGGAAACATTTAGGAATTATGTCTAATTCATTTATTTGAAAATTATCAAGCACATGCCATTCACTATTTTACTCTTATAATTTAAGGGTATACTCACTGTGTTAATCGAAATTATACGTAAAATAGGGAAAATATATATATACATATGCATGTAATTGATCAAAATTGCTACGCTTAAAATACCTTTCTAATTTCTCGTTTTCCCCTTCTCAGTCTTTCATATCTATTTTTCCAGTCTTTTAATATCTTATTTAAAGGAGTGTTCGATGAATTAAAATTATTTTTTACCGATATTCCAAAGCTAACTTTGAAATGAACATTAATTCGCTACATTGAACATACAATCGCTAATTTTCCAACTGTCTCAATAAAAATGGTTCACTTTTCCAATAATCTCAGTTCGTTTCTAGCTATTAATGACTTTGACTAAGTCACTAAAGCTTGGGAAAGAATACTTGTCATCTCCCGCTGTTGGGCGAATTTTTTAAATGAAAGGTGTCTTCGGCATCATTCCATACTTTGTTGTTGCCAGAGAAACATGCTATTCGTTAATCTTAAGTAAAATTTAAACATATAGTGGACAGGATATGCGTGAGAACAGGGACTAACCAGCCCCAATTTTTCATTTGAAACCCATTTTAAATTGTCCCTATTATTTCCCTCAGCCTTGGCATGCTAGGCTGCCAAGAGTCCCACTAAACGTCTGTCACGAAACACATCAGTCGTCGTGGCCGAACATAATCTTTATTTCATCCGATCGAAATAGCACAAAATCCAGAGTCGTCTGAACCAGACGGTGTCAGAACGCTTTCTCTAATGCCAACCTTTAGCGAGAGATGACCAAATACCTTGTGTGGTTTAGAGTACTGGGAAAATGCTGAGGTAACTGTTAATTGCTTAGACAGAGTAGCCTTTGATTAGAGACATCTGCTAAAGTATGGCGTTCCATTTGACTATCATTGCTAATCATTACACATTTTTCCTGGGAGAGTTATTACTTTTTAATTAAAATGACAGCTGTATCATTTTCTGCATTGAGAATCAAAGAAAAAATTTCGGGGTTAAGCTGAAGGAATGAAAACTTCCTCGTTCAAATTGCATGGCTGGGAAAATATGATTAATATAGATAGAAGAAATTAAGATTTAGAATAATGAATGGGGAAAAGGGATAGTTTTGGAAAAACTTTAGAGCTTAGATATTGATATTATTACATATATATATATATATATATATATATATATATATATATATATATATATATATATATATATATATATTTATAGTTATGTATGTATGTATGTATATAACATATATTTGCATGTTATGAGTAATCGTGATTTTAATAAAATAATTTCTTGTTTATCTATGAAAGAGTCTGTATGATACTTACAAGAAATGATATCCGAGTTTAAAATGTTATGTAAATACGGACAAAAATAAAAAAAATAATAGAAAAGCCATGTATCAGGAAATTATCCAGTAAGAAAAGAGAACAAAGAATGATTTATTTCCATACATCTTGAATACGAGATATCGGTCTATTGTTCTCAGATCCAGGAAGAGTAGTCTTTACGAATTGCAGGGGGAGACATTTCTTTATCAATTTAAGAAGATTATTTATCAAATAGGATGATATAGAAGACACGGACACGGAGTACTTTGTTGTAATTCAGATGTCATTATATGTTTTTTATGGTACAGAACTTATTAGATACAAAGCATTAATCCGATTGTATGTTCATATAGTGGAAATAAATATATCTTTTTGCATGCAAACACATATTTCTAAGAAGGTTTTTATTTTTTTATAATAACATGGGTTAAACCCGTAATATTATAACATTTCTTTAATGCAATCTTCCATACTAAAATAACGATTTTCTTAAAAAATAATTACAACGGTTCTATTTGCTTATTTTATAAACTGTAGAACTTTAAATTTAGAAAAGAGTTTGCAGTTGGTTTCTTAGCAGACTAGTTACGAGTTTTTACTTTAAATTTAGAAAAGATTCTTCAGTTAGGTCCTACAGTTCTTAGCAGACTAGTTACAGGTTTTTACTTTAAATTTAGAAAAGAGTCTTGAGTTAATGTCTACAGGTCTTAGCAGTCTAGTTACAGGTTTTACTTTAAATTTAGAAAAGAGTCTTCAGTTTCTACAGTTCTTAGCAGACTAGTTACAGGTTTCCACTTTAAATTTAGAAAAGATTCTTTAGTTAGTTCCTACAGTTCTTAGCATACTAGTTACAAGTTTTTACTTTAAATTTAGAAAAGATTCTTTAGCTAGTTCCTATAGTTCTTAACAGTCTAGTTAAAGGTTTTTAGATGTAACCGTATGTGCTGGAAAGATTTTGGAAAACTCACAGTTTAGTTACCAGCCTATGACTATTGTCCTGAGAAAGTAGTAAATATCGTATTATAGATTTCAAGTAAAGTAATAAACTTCTATGTTAAGATTCAGTATGTTTAAGAAATTATAAAATACATTTTTCTTGTCTTTATGGAAAAAAATCTCTACTATTCTGTAAAAAAAATCTGTCATTTTTATTACATTGATTCGTATTATCAGTCAAAAGTTAATAACAATAAAATAATAAAATAAATAATTTAAAATAATAAAAATATAACATAAGATTCAAAGTTTAGTGAAATTGAAAGCTAATTTTTAATGACATTATATGTTTAAGAAATAATTATAAAATACAATTTTCTTATCTTTATCCAATAAAAGATTTACAATTCTGAAAAAAAATCTGTCATTTTATTACATGGTCCCTTATTATCACTCAAAAGTTAATAAAAATAAAATAATAAAATGAATAATTTTAAAATAATAAAAAGATAATTTTCAGTTTCATGAAAAGGAAGCTAATTTTATTGACTTTAGATGTTTAAGAAATTAAAAAATATATTTTTCTTGTCTTCATCCAATAAAATGTTTACAATTCTGAAAAAAAAATCTATCATTTTTATTACATCGTCTCTTATTATCAGTCAAATATTACTAAATAAATAAATTAATTAATTAAAATAATGAAGCTATAAGATTATTTTCAGTTTCATGAAAAGGAAACTAATTTTATTGACGTGAGATGTTTAAGAAATTATAAAATACATTTTTTTTTTGTTTTTATCTGATAAAATGTTTACAATTCTGAAAAAAAATCTGTCATTTTTATTACATCGTCACTTATTATCAGTCAAAAGTTACTAAAAAAATAAATAAATAATTTAAGATATCAAAAGTATAAGATAATTT
>CM063509.1:60391089-60393589 GCA_032207245.1 Pardosa pseudoannulata
TACTTCGAATGTCTTATAAGACGTGTTTAACATTAGTGCCGCTATCATTTAACATAGTAAGGTACCATGTGGTAAAGTTGATTGTTTCCTGGCCGGGGAAATGCTATGAATACGTCGTCTATCCCTGAATAGACCAAGAACTATACAAAAAACTACACCTGATCTAAAGATCAGGTATAGTTCTTGGTTTATCGAGTCTGAGTAAATATTTGAAATGATTCCTATCCTAAAAGTTGCATGGGCTGATGTTTGGTTAAAAAAAGTAGATACTTACGGCACGTTCTTTTGTAAAAAGATTTTTGAGAAAGTTCTTAACAGGACGATTAAGGTATCTGTCTACGTTTGGAGAACATTTTTCTTTAAACGTAAAGACTAGTTCATGATTTACATTTTTAGATTATCAAAGAGAATGCCACTTAAAAAATTTATTCCTGGAGAAGTTTTTATAAAATTTCTAATAAATGAAGAAAATTTAGTAAAAAAATCGGGTTTATTCAAAAGGTCTAATTTTTTAATAATTTGAATTATTTCAATGTTTTTTGATGCAACACAATTCTTATACACTAGACTATTGAATCACCAAAAATCTTTGCTTACTTTACATTTGGTAAAAAATTTTAGTCCTTCAAAATCATACACACTGATTTTTTAATGTATTTTCATTACCTTTATATCTAACTATGAGTGTAACATCATTAAAATTTATCTAAATTTAAAGATTTTAGGTCATTCACTAGTTAAAACCATCAAAAGCATTCGTAATAATTTTCAACAAAATATTTTAAAAACTATTTGAGAAATCACATTTCAAGTTTCAACATTTTATTAAAAATACCGTTCTGAGAAAAACGAATTTGAAGTTTATGAAAACAACGTTAACTATTAAATATTAAAATACATGTTTAAAATTCCTCACACACTTGCTTCAAAACTTTCTAATTGCCAAGTTGCAAATTATTAAAAATACTAGAAATTTTTTTAAACTAATCTTTATGAAAATTTAAAAAGTTTTGTACAAAAAATGCTTCCAAACAATTCACAACTTCCGGTTCCGAAGTCGCTACTTCCGTTTTGTTTTTGACAGCTGTTACTGATGTTTAAATTATATTAAAATACATGTTTAAAATTCCTCACACACTTGCTTCAAAACTTTCTAATTGCCAAGTTGCAAATTATTAAAAATACTAGAAATTTTTTTAAACTAATCTTTATGAAAATTTAAAAAGTTTTGTACAAAAAATGCTTCCAAACAATTCACAACTTCCGGTTCCGAAGTCGCTACTTCCGTTTTGTTTTTGACAGCTGTTACTGATGTTTAAACAGCTGTAACTTTTCTTTAAAATGCCGTAGAGACAAAACAAAAACAGATTTTGATGCCTAAAAGTTGAAATTTTACAATAGAGAAATTTAAAAAAAATTATGTTATTTGGCAAAAAAATGACGTTTTCAACATAGATGGATACCTTAATGTGTGGAAAAGCTCAATTTTGGATTTAGGTTTATGATGAATTTTAAACATCTAAACCTAATTTTTTTCGGTCGCGGGCGAAAAATCGAAAGAAAATAAATTTGACGTGCCAAGATAAATTTTTCTAAAATTTTAAAACAATATACAATTATAACGGTTTATTGTTTCGTGTTATGCAACTTAGTCAAACCAAACCCGACATGAGCCGGAGGCGATTCCATTTAAGGTGAAGGGGTGCTCCTTTCATATCAACGAGCACCACATGGGTGAAAGTACGACTTAGGCTCGAGTGGTCACCATAATTTTGAAGCAGGGACTAAGCAGAAAACTTATAGACTTGGCCTGCCACCTCCAAAGGCACTGATTGAGACCATAGAGTACATAGGGACCACAAACCTATTTTAAGTGATCCAGTCCCCTTCACCAAACACCTACAGGGATCATAGGCTAGCTCAGATTCCGAATACGCGACCTCTCTGATATGAGATCGTTGCCTTTTGACGACTGAGCTACCGCGGATCAGTATAACGATTTAGATATGTTAAGAAGATATAATTTTTAAAAGTTCCTTATACTGAGGTTCGAAGTGAGGTGTACTGATTTTAAGTAACAATGATAAATTTTCCTCTGTCAGTCTAATTCTGAAATTATTCCTTCTAAGATTCAAAGTTGGAAACACTTGTTCACATATAAGAAGCATATATACCGCTGATCTTCTGAGCTAGAGATAATAAATTTGGGATACAATATTTAAGCAAAGTAGAAAAGGAGATGGATATGTAACGTATAAATATTTATTTCTTTTAATTTGACTCGGACCGGCAACTTAAAATTATATCCTCGTACCGGATAAAACCATCCGACGGGCCGTAGTTTGCCCTTCCCTGATCTAGACTGTCTTGATAATCTGAGAAATTTACCTACACTGCAAGAATGCATTTAATGACATGTTCTCAGCAGTACCAATGCGGTCACCTGTAGAACATGCTTCCTTGTGATTTAAAATGTTAGTTTAGCATTATGACTGTTTCA
>CM063509.1:60398908-60403908 GCA_032207245.1 Pardosa pseudoannulata
TGCGGCATTTCCCATCTCAAAAAGACAGCGTCTCGCTGCTATTTAGATCTGGAGCGTGTCACAGGTCCCTTGTAAATTTCTTTTGACCTCTCTGCCGGAAGAACGACATGGATTACGTCCATCTTCACTTTCGGTCTGCTTCGTCGGATCATGGTACGGCTTCATACGTAAAACATGGACAACGTCTTTTGGTTTTCTTTTTCGGGAGGAAGGATCGAAATCTTGCACTTCATAGGTAACGTCGGATAGACATCGCAACACTTGATAGGGACCAAAATACCTCCTTAAGAGCTTCTCTGAAAGACCGACCTTTCGGACCGGGGTATAAACCCATACGAGGTCTCCAGGACTATAAGACACCATTCGGTGCTTAGAGTCATAACGTCGACGGTCTTTATCTTGCGCTCTCAGAGTATGCGTTCGAGCCAACTGTCTCGACTCTTCTGCTCTGGAAATAGTCTTGGCTATGTAATCGTTAGTTGCATCATCAGGGCAGAATGGAAACATCGTGTCCAGAGTCGTTTCGGCTTCACGTCCATGAACTAGGTAGAACGGTGTGAATCCTGTTGTCTCCTGCTTAGCAGTGTTATAGGCGAACGTCACAAATGGTAGAATTTCGTCCCAGTTTTTCTGTTCGGTGTTAACATACATGGACAGCATATCGGCTAGAGTTTTGTTAAGGCGCTCCGTCAAACCATTTGTCTGGGGATGATAGGCCGTCGTCATGCGATGATCGATATTACACAATTCGACGAGAGCGGAAACAAGTCTGGATTGAAAAACGGCACCACGATCTGTAATAATGACTCGAGGAGCTCCATGTTTTAGAAGAATCTCTTCGAGCAGGAACTTGGCTACTTCTTCGGCTTCAGCAGTTGGTAAAGCTTTAGTTATTGCATAGCGTGTACAATAATCGGTGCATACTGCGATCCATTTATTACCATGGGCAGATTTAGGAAATCTCCCAAGCAGATCTATCCCAATTCGATGAAATGGTGCGACAGCAGGAGGGATAGAAACCAGGCGTCCAGGTGGTAGTTGTGTAACTGATTTTTTCCTTTGGCAATCTCGGCAGTGCATGACATATCTAACAACATTTCGGTACATTCCCGGCCAATAAAATCTTTTCCGGATCCTGTCGTACGTTTTCGCAAAGCCCAGATGCCCTGCGGTAGGCGCGTCGTGAAAATGTTTAAGTATGTCTGCACGTAGATGTTTGGGAATGACGGGCAACCATGTCTTTCCAGCTGGATCAAAATTCTTTCTGCATAGGACTCCATCAATTAACTCAAATTGCCTTTCGGTGGATGATCCGATCTTCGGAAGGATCATTTTTGCTATGTCTGGATCTTTCTTCTGCTCGACAGCGAGGTCTATACTAGTGGTTACTGCTAAAAATTGATCTTGCGTCTCAGTCTCTTCGTCTACTGGATTCCTCGAGAGAGCGTCGGCATCGTTATGCTTCCTACCCGATTTGTATTTTACTGAAAAATTATGTTCTTGGAGTCGAAGAGCCCACCTTGCCAGTCGGCCTGAGGGATCCTTGAGATTCATAAGCCAGCACAATGAATGGTGATCTGTTACAACCGTAAAATGTCTTCCAAACAGGTATGGCCGGAATTTATTGATAGCCCATACGACAGCAAGGCATTCCCGTTCTGTAGTAGAATAAT
This sequence comes from Pardosa pseudoannulata, assembly GCA_032207245.1. Classification (NCBI taxonomy): domain Eukaryota; kingdom Metazoa; phylum Arthropoda; class Arachnida; order Araneae; family Lycosidae; genus Pardosa; species Pardosa pseudoannulata. The sequence goes on from CM063509.1 coordinate 60,400,582, forward strand.
TTTTTTCGGCCTTTGTCAGGGTCCTAGAGGCGTAGGCTATGACCTTCTCGACTTCATTCTGAATTTGAATCAGAACTGCTCCAATACCATATCCGCTGGCGTCTGTATGAATTTCTGTAGGACATCTTTCGTCGAATATCCCCAATACTGGATCAGATGTAAGCGCTTTCTTCAGGTTGTCAAAAGCCTCTACCTCTTTAGAACCCCAATGAAATTTCGCATCGCCTTTCAACAGCACCTGAAGGGGCTCGGCAAGATAGCAAAAGCCCTTAATGAACCTTCTGAAGTAGGAGCAAAGCCCAAGAAAGCTTCGTACGTCATGTAAGTTCTGTGGAGTAGGGAAATTGGTCACGGCTTTCACTTTGTCAGGATCTGGACGGACACCGCTACTGGATACGAGATGGCCTAGGATTTTTACTTCTTGAGCAGCAAAAAGGCACTTCTTGGAGTTAAGTATGAGTCCAGCTTCTTGAATGCATTTCAGAACTGTCCTTAATCGGATAAGGTGGTCTTCGTAACTTTCTGAGAAAACTACTATGTCGTCCAAGTAACATAGGCACATAGTCCATTTAAGATGGCGTAGCAAATTATCCATCATTCTTTCAAAAGTTGCAGGTGCATTGCAAAGTCCAAACGGCATGACTTTAAATTCGTATAAACCTTCTGGAGTAATAAAGGCAGTCTTTTCACGATCCGCTTCATCCACTTCTATCTGCCAGTAACCAGATCGGAGATCCATGGAAGAAAAGAACTTGGCGCCTTTTAAACAGTCTAGAGTATCGTCAATACGGGGCAGAGGATAAACATCCTTCTTCGTTATTCTATTCAGTTTGCGATAGTCCACGCAAAAACGCCAGCTACCATCTTTTTTTCTTATCAGTACCACAGGAGATGACCATGGACTCTCAGATGGCTGGACAATACCTTGGTCAAGCATTTTCTGAAACTCTTCTCTAATTATGCTTCTTTCAGTCGGTGAAACTCGGTAAGCCCTTTGGTAGATTGGAGCATGGTCACCCGTATTGATCCTGTGTTTCACATTTGTTTTTGCGGCTGTCGACCTGTTAGCTTTTGTAAAGATTCCCGGAAAGGCTTGTAGGAGCTCGACTAATTTGCGTTTTCTTTCGCTGTTCAACTCAGGGGATGTCATCTTGGTATAATCTATATTGGAATTCTTCGGGTCCTGTAGAGTACTAGTACTTTTTGTTGTTTCCGCAATCTCGCATATATGTCCTTCATCCAATGTCTCAGCTTCTCCTACGTACATTCCTTTAGGAATGACTTGATCTTTAACTTGCATGTTGGCAATCCAAATTTCACTTCGTCCATTATGGTATAAGGATACCATAGATGGTATGGCAAGGTTTCTTTCGAGCAGCAAGTGTCTATTGCCGTCCAAAATTACGCTTATGTTTCTTCCGACATCTAGTCCTGATACTGCTATTCTCGTCATTGAGCGTGGGGCTTAAGCCTGTAGTCCTTCGTGGCATACACCTTCCAAGCGTCTAGTGCTTTGGTTTCTTGGCCAGTATCTTCTAACAACAGTTCACTTCTGCCACAGTCTATCACAGCTTGAGAAGCTTCCAAAAAGTCCCATCCGAGGATTACGTCGTGACTACAATGCTGTAGGACGATGAATTCAACAGGCAGCTCTCGTCTATTTATAACACGCAGAACACATTTTCCTAGTGGCCTAACAAAATTGCCATTTGCGACTTTCAGCATAGTGTTCTTGACGTCAGCGAACATAACTTTCTTTAAGTATCGACGAAACTTATCGGAGACGACAGAAAAAGAGGCTCCAGAATCTACTAGAGCACGGATCGGTTGATTATCTACTAGAACATCGAGGTGGTTACCCGTCATCCTTGCGGCCGATGGAGGATTTTCATTACATGCGGCCTCACCTCCTCGAAAGGTCGCTGTGCTTAGTTTTCCTCGTTTCTACGGCTTGGAGATTGACCTGATCGACGATATGGCGACGGTGATCGGGAACGACGGGTTGGTGATCGGCCTCTAGTAGGACTAGGAAACGAACGGCGTTCGAAGCTTGGTCGGCGAAACTCATCTTCAATGTCATCGAAGTTCTGTCGGCGGGCTCGATAATCGTCAAAAACGGCCTTCCTCTCACGGCAATAGCGTACGACGTGTCCAGGGCGTCCACAGTGGAAACACACTGGCCTGTTGTCGGTCGTTCTCCATAGGTCCGTTTTCCTGGGCTGGGGTACTGATCTCTGGACAGGACTTCTGGCTTTCCTCGTTACAGCGGCTGCATACGTGGGACGTCGTTGGGCGTCTGCAGACTTTGCGACCACTGGCGCCAAAGCTTTTTCGACTTCGTCTTGGATGACGGTCTGTAGCGGCTGGGAATAGGGGTCCGGCAACTCGTCGACTTGATTTACTACTCGATTAATCTCTTCGCGTACAATTCTACGGATAAGAGATACTAAATCGGTCTCGTCCTCCATGGCTGCAACTGGTACGACGTTTGGTAGTCGCTCAAATTTTCGGCCAATTCTTTTTTGCCTCATGTCTTCAATGTAGTTACACCACTTGATGAAGTCAGCCGTAGTCTTCACATCTTTCATTAGGAGCACTTGGTACATATCTTCGGCAACGCCTTTCATTAAGTGAGACACTTTCTCGTCGTCGGACATTGAAGGATTGACTTCTTGACAAATCCCTAATACACTCTGAATGTAGGACTGCGTACTCTCTCCGGCCCTTTGAGCCCTACATTTCAGTTGCTCTTCGGCCTTTTTAGTGTACCTGTGGCGATCGCCCAAAAGTTCATTTAAACCCTTTTTGAATGCGTCCCAGGAGTCCAAGATATCTTCATTATTTAGGTACCATTGCTTGGCCGTACCGTCTAGGAAAAAATAGACATTTGCGAGACACATCATTTCATCCCAATTGTTGAACTTGGCCACCCGATCGTATTCCGCAAGCCATTTCCGAGGGTCGTCTCCAGGCTCCCCACGGAAGGTTGAGGGGTTCCTTATAGGCGAGTAGGTAGGAGTTACCAAGACAGGCTTTGTATCTTCGGGCATTATCTGCTTCTTTCTTATTTCTGGATCGTAAAGGCCAAATTCCGGAGGTAATCCTCTTAAACGGAGACTTCTGCGAACACTGTCAGAATTATCCACAATGGCGAAATCGTTACCCGGCGCCTCCACCAAATTTGTCACGAAGATTCGAATGAACACACCGTTTAACGTAACAGAAGAATTTATTGAAGCTAAGTAGCAACTCGCAACTTTACAAGACCGAGAAGTTGCCTACAACTAGTGGGTATCAGCTTTTATACCCGAACAGAATATTCGAGAA
>CM063509.1:60406408-60437219 GCA_032207245.1 Pardosa pseudoannulata
AATTCTTATACAAAAAAATAATTATATATTTTTACATTTCTGAAATTTATTTTTTTGGAATAAGAATATAGAATATTCTAGAATGTTGCCTGGTATAAATTCTTTTATATTAAAAGTCTTTAGATATATCATGGACGATAAAAATATGTTGGTTCACAAATATTTAAGAAAATGTTGCAAAGCAGTTTAGTAAATTTCGTATAATTAGTGTAAATTTCTGAAAATGTTTGATATTTAATGTAATCGATGTTAAACTGAAATTTCTAGTATTGCTTTCACATGTGTGTGCTACGATGTAAATTATAGTAACTATTTGTTTTAAATACATGTATAAATATGTATATATGTATATATGCTAGTATTGTTTAATATCATGCATCTTATTTAATGTTATTTAATCTTGTTTAATATGATACACATAATTTAATATAATTTAATCTGTTATACATTTTAGCAGTATTTATATAACATCGTATAAACTGAAATATTTTAACTTAAATTATTCCATTTTAAAAATAAACTATTTTACTCATGTTCATTTTTTAAATGAAAAAAGTTTAATGTTATAAGTCAATTCATCATTTTTTCGAATGATTTCTTAACTAGCATTTCTTTTTATTTTATTACGCGGTTTTCATGTCACTGAGGTAAATAGTTTGCATTATAAAATCAATTTCTTAAAATACACTTTGACTGATCACATGAGAATCTGCAAGCCAACAAAAGAGCTGAACTGAGATAGTTAAAATGGGAAAGACGTATCCCCTTAGAGTACGAAGTAGATTTCTGTATCAGAAATCTGACAGACATGTCAACAACTGAAAACTGACAAACAACTCATACATGTGTTAGTGTGGTCCAAAATTACATGTCCTAAAATTTATCAGTTTTATGTAGATACAAATACATACATGCTTTTATATAACATATTTTTTCATTAAGAGAAATTATGACGTATAAAAAATTTTATCTTGAAATATTTCCTACAAAACTGAAATAATTATAATATATTTTTCAAAGCTTTTGTGAAAACAAACAAGTTCCTTTTTAAAGGGAAACTACTACATAAGTTACAATATAAAATCATACAGATTATATTAAAATGTTTTTTTTTTGGTACTGCAAAAACTCTAAATTAAATATTCTTAAATAATATCTGAAAATAATATGAACTTTTTCCAAAAACATGTCTAATAATCATCAAAACAAATTATGAGTTATAAGAATAGAATTGCCTTGAAATGTGTTCCATGAAATTGAAATAATTTTAATTTTAAATATTTTTGTGAAAACTAATAAGCTTCTTTTTAAAGGAAAATTATTACATAAGTTACAATATAAAATTATATAAATTATATTAAAATGACTTTTTTGTATGCAAAAATATTAAATTATATTTTTAAAATATGTCTGAAAATAATATGAAGCTTTTTCAAAAAAAATGTCTAATGATCATCAAAAGAAATTATGAGTTTTAAGAATAGAATTACCTTTAAATAGTTTCTAATATTGTGCTTTCCATGAAACCGAAATAATTTTATATATTTTTAGAATTTTTTTCTAACTTATAAGATTCTATTTAAAAGAAAAATATTATGTCAATAACAAAATAAAGTTATATGTTATATTAAATATTTGGTAAAGAATATAAATAATTTATTCTTAAAATATGTCTGAAATAATATGTAACTTTTTCTAAAAAATATCTAAAGGTTATAAAAAAGTAATATTTATAATAGAATTTTGAAAATTTTTTAATATTGTCTTTTAAATAAAATTGAAAGAATTATGTATTTTAGAAATTTTTTAAACTAATCGTTCTTTTTAAGGAAAATATTATTACGTAACAAAATAAAAATATATATTTTATATGGAAATGAATTTTTATACTACAAAAAACTATAGAATTATTTAAAATATTTTTAAAATGCAACTTTTTCCAAAAAAGTTCTAATGTTTTTCAAAAGAAATTATGAGAAAAAAAAATAGCTTGAAATATTTTTAATATTGTGCTTTATAAAAGAACCAATATAAAATTTTAGAAATTTTTTGAAAAACTAATAATTTTTTTTAAAGGAAAATATTACGTGAGTAAATAAATAAAATTATATAAATTATATTAAAAGTAACTTTTTTCCAATGCTAGAACAGCAAAAATATATTAAAAAGTTTTGCAATAAAATGATAGAATGTCTCGAAAATGGTTTTAATATAAACTTTTACTCAGCTTGGTAAGTTATAAAATATACTTACATATATACAAATGTATGTATGTGTATGTATATAAAAATTGTTAAATTTTAGGATATGTAGCATATTTAGCAACTCTAATTAAAATTCTTAAAATATGTCTGAAAATAATATACTTTTTAAAAAATGTTTATGTTCATCAAAAGAATTATTTTATAAATAGAATTGCATTGAAATAGTTTCTATGAAAGGAATAATCTCAATAATTTTTAGATGTTTTTTGAAAAACTAATAAGAATCTTTTAAAAGGAAAAAAATTGCGTAAGCAAAAAAAATAAAATTATATAAATTATTTTATGATTTTTGTACTGTAAAAATTATAAATTATTTCTTAAATGCATCTGAAAATAATATGTAACTTTTTAAACAAATGTCTAATTGTCATCAAAAGGAACTATGAGTTATAAAAAAATAGAATTACATTGAACTATTTTCTACATTTTGTTTTTATAAAACCAAAATTATTAAATATTTTTAAATTTTTTCTGAAAATTACTATGTTTCTTTTTAAATTAAAAAATATTTACGTAAAGTAACAAACAAAAATTATATAAATTATTAAAATGATTTTTTTGGTATGTATAAAACTATAAATTAATTAATCTTAATATGTCAAAAATAATAGTAACTTTTTAAAACAAATGTCTAATGCTCATGAAAAGTAATTAATGTTTATAAGAATAAAAATTACCTTGAAATGTTTTCATGAAACCGAAGTAATTATAATATATTTTTAGATATTTTTGTGAAAAATCAGCTTCTTTTTGAAGGAAAAATATACAATAACAAAATAAATTTTATATAATTATATTAAAATGAATTTTTGGTATGGTTTGTTTGTGGATACAAAAATTACGGTACATACAGCAAAAAGATAGCCGAATTTCCTTGTTTACTATATAGATTCTAAAAAATTAAGACAATTAAAAATAGTTTATAATTTAAGTTACAATATAAAATTATATAAATTATATTAAAATGACTTTTTTGTACTGCAAAAACTATAAATTAAATATTTTTAAAATATGTCTGAAAATAATATGAAGCTTTTTCAAAAAAAAATGTCTAATGATCATCCAAAGAAATTATGAGTTTTAAGAATATAATTACCTTTAAATATTTTCTAATATTGTGCTTTTCATGAAACCGAAATAATTTTAATATATTTTTAGAAATTTTTCTGGAAACTTATAAGATTCTATTTAAAAGAAAAATATTATGTCAATAACAAAATAAAGTTATATGAATTATATTAAAATGATATTTTGGTACTGCAAGAACTATAAATTAATTATTCTTAAAATATGTCTGAAAATAATATGTAACTTTTTCTAAAAAATGTCTAAAGGTTATCAAAAGTAATTATGATTTATAAAACTAGAATTGCCTTGAAATATTTTTTAATATTGTCTTTTCCATAAAACTGAAAGAATTATGTATTTTTAGAAATTTTTCTAAAAACTAATCAGCTTCTTTTTAAAGGAAAATTATTACGTAACAAAATAAAATTATATATATTACATGGAAATGAATTTTTGATACTACAAAAACTATAAATTAATTATTCTAAAAATATGTGTGAAAATGCAACTTTTTCCAAAAAAATGTCTAATGTTTATCAAAAGAAATTATGAGAAAAAAATAGCTTGAAATATTTTCTAATATTGTGTTTTCCATAAAACCGAAACAAATATAAAATTTTAGAAATTTTTTGAAAACTAATAAGCTTTTTTTTAAAGGAAAAATATTACGTGAGTAATAAAATAAAATTATATAAATTATATTAAAGTAACTTTTTTCCAATGCTAAGGAAACAGCAAAATATAGTTAAAAAGTTTTGCAATAAAATGATAGAATGTCTCGAAAATGGTTTTAATATAAACTTTTACTCAGCTTGGTAAGTTAAAAATATACTTACATATATACAAATGTATGTATGTGTATGTATATAAAATTGTTAAATTTTAGGATATGTAGCATATTTAGCAAAAACTCTAATTAAAATTCTTAAAATATGTCTGAAAATAATATAAAACTTTTTCCAAAAAATGTCTTATGTTCATCAAAAGAAATTATGAGTTATAAAATAGAATTGCATTGAAATAGTTTCTATGAAAATGAAATAATAACAATATATTTTTAGATGTTTTTTGAAAACTAATAAGAATCTTTTAAAAGGAAAAAAATTGCGTAAGCAAAAAAAATAAAATTATATAAATTATTTTAAAATGATTTTTTGTACTGTAAAAATTATAAATTAAAATTTCTTAAAATGCATCTGAAAATAATATGTATCTTTTTCCAAACAAATGTCTAATTGTCATCAAAAGGAACTATGAGTTATAAAAATAGAATTACATTGAACTATTTTCTAACATTTTGTTTTTAATAAAACCAAAATTATTAAATATTTTTAGAATTTTTTCTGAAAATTACTATGTTTCTTTTTAAATTAAAAATATTACGTAAGTAACAAACAAAATTATATAAATTCTATCAAAATGATTTTTTTTGGTACTGTATAAACTATAAATTAATTAATCTTAAAATATGTCAAAAGTAATATGTAACTTTTTCCAAACAAATGTCTAATGCTCATGAAAAGTAATTATGTGTTTTAAGAATAAAATTACCTTGAAATGTTTTCATGAAACCGAAGTAATTATAATATATTTTTAGATATTTTTGTGAAAACTAATCAGCTTCTTTTTGAAGGAATAATAGTACCTAAGTAACAAAATAAAATTATATAAATTATATTAAAATGAATTTTTGGTAATGGTTTATTTGTGGATACAAAAATTACGGTACATACAGCAAAACAAAGCCGAATGTCCTTGTCTACTACATAGATTCTGGAAAAATTAAGACAAATAAAAACTAGTTTATACATTATTAGTTTTATGATTTCATTTCTCCTTTCATTTTTAATAATGTAAAAATATTTATGTATAACATAATTTGAAAATATCAAACCATATACCATTATATCTATTTGATTTTTCCTATTTATGATACTATTATAAATTTATCCACTAAAAATATATTTTTTGTTTAAAAAATCTTGTGGTTGCTATTTATATATATTTCTATTTATATATTTGTTTATATATTTCAATATAAAGTACGAAAAGTTGGTTAAAAAATTAAATAATATTCGATATATGGAGATTTAACTGAATAACTAAATTTACGCACAAAACGCCCACTCTCGGTACAATCCCGATGTGAAATGTACCCGCACACAATGCGTTAACATATGTGTAACATATACTAATATACGAACATATTTACATATACTAATATATGAGATCGGATTAAAGAAGATTTTCTTTAAAAATAGCACAAAGTGCTAACAACTTTAAATGTTCTTACGGAAATATGTAATTGTGTACACACAATATATATATACATATATATATATATATATATATATATATATATATATATATGTATATATATATATATATGTATATATATATATATATATATATATATATATATATATATACATATACATATATATATATATATATATGTATATATATGTATATATATGTATATATATATGTATATATATATATATATATATATATATATATATATATGTATGTATATATATATATATATGTAATCCATTTTTATATAACTCCTTCACAAGGAGAAAGTTCAACAGCTAGCATTCATAAAGTACAAAGATGCAGTCGGGTCTCATATTCAAGAGAACTCAGAAGTCTAATTTAAAACTTTATTTCAGAGCACTGGGCAGAAATCACATCTGTCCGTCTGGACAAAACACAATCAAAAGCCACAGAGTTCACTCTGTTCAGACACAAGTACACACCCAAGAGCGCTGACAACAAGAATTTTTCCACAACAAAAACAGCTTAATAGGCGAATTAAATGCAATATCAGCAAAACACGAACACATGTTCCACGAACACCTGGGAATTGCTGTATAGACAGAAAGTTTACAGTTTTAGGACAGAAAGGAATGTTAAGTGGAAAATACTTCGTTGATTAAACCATTTAGAGGCTGATAAAGACATTTAGATGAATTAAAATAGGAGAGAGGAGGTTTTTTTGAAGAAATATTAAAGTTAAATAATTTTGATATATTACAGATCCCCCCGAAAAAAGAGAAAATCGTCTCGCTGATGGGTGACATTTTCACAACTTATAATAGTACAAATATATGATTATCAAAATTTTTTACAAGAAATTGTAACATTAAACGAATAAATTTAGTGTAGAAGAGTCAGAACTGTCTTTCTAGTGTGTCAGAATTGGAGACATCAGGGTTACAGAGTCAGAAGCTTGGTCTGTAACTCATCATAAGTAATTCCACACCATCACATCAAAATTTAAATCTATCAAGTTATACCGTTCCTCTGACTCTCCTGCACCATCACAAAATCTCTATACAGAATCAATATATAAACAACTAAATAATGAAAAGATAATATACAATGAATATAAACAGAAACAAAATAATACACGCAAATGAAGGTTTACAGTAAACAAGTATTTAAGAAAGTTTATCATTATGAAATTCAATATTTTTCCTAAGCAAAACTTAACTCAAAATGTTCAAATTATGCTTTATTAAAATTTTACTGAAATAAACTTTGGAGAAGGAAAATGGCTGTCCTCTGTGGTGACCAACGTGAAAATTGTTAGTGACCCCGAGGGTGCTCACACAAAACGACAAAAGGTTCATCCCTCTGTGGGAGGCGACTACCTATTGTTTTTGTGACAGGGCTCTCCGACATTATATTTGTGAACAACATTTTGAAACCTTTTATTTCTTTTTTCTCTACCAAAGATCAGAGGTATGCGGGTAACAGTTTCCCACATCTTGATCAGCTACAAACGTTACTCATCTTCAGTGTGAAAAAACCGAAACACAATAATCAGATTGAACTTCAAAAATATCTCGGAGAGTGGAAGGGGCTTGCCTCGAAGGCGATGACGGAATGACCGTTCATGACCTAGAGAAAGCTGAAGAGCAAAACGACAAAGGACTCGCCTAAGCTATCCCTTGACTTTGCAGAGGGTCTCTCCGGAGTTAAATATTAGAAAAAATTAATTCCACACTGAAAATCAAACTGAACTACTCTTCGAAACATTGTTCATTTGTAAGTTTTAACTATCCTGTATTTAATTCACATTAGGAATTTAGACGTAAAAACTGCATTATCTCTTAAATTTCAATCAAATTTTCATACTTAAAATGAAAACATTACCTATTCTATGAAAATTCTCCTAATTAATCAAATTAGATATTCCTTGTATTGTAAACATTCACTTACTATTTTTGAAATAACACACCATGAATTCAGAGAATAAAAAACACATTTATAGTTATTATGAGAAACTACGAATATAAAAATGTAAAAATATAAAATACTTGAACACTTTAAATCAAATAATTTTTGCAATTCACTTTTGGAAAGTAGGATCTCAAAGTTACTATGTCTAAAATTTATATTATCAAGATTCTCAAAAACATATGTTTAGAAATAATAGTAAAATATGAAAGTCATAAAAATATATCAAACGGATTATTTTTTAGATTCACTGCAATTAATAACAAGCAAAACTAAAAAACGATGAATTGCAAATTGGCTAAATATAAAAAGTGAGTACTATAATAAAATATAAAAAACACAGATATCTAGAATCGTCAAGTTCGTAATCATCAGAGCAGTCCTTGAAATCAAACCCGTAATCCCAAAACACACTCAACAAAAGTATCAAAACAACGATTCAACTCACGAGTGTCAACACATCTGTTTACTACTGTATAAATCCCGTTCGCAATTGCACCGTCAAAACAACTCTTACATTTTGCGTTCGAACATCACATGAAAGCATTTTAAAAACTCCTGTACTTCAGGTCGAACCGAAACTGCCACGTCATGATAATTTAGAGGTCAAAATCAAAATTTACAATGTGCAAGTGCTTTTTCGCTTTCCAATTTCTCTATTGATCAAGGTTACAGACACCCAATTCGTTGGACTGAAAGTTTTTCATTCTCTCGTGCTATCGAATTTTAATAACTTTATTTACTTCGTTCTTAAAAAAATCGCACATCACAATATACTATTTAAATTCACCTAAAATCAAAATTTTAAATTCCTAACCAAATTATTAAATTAACCTGGGAGTTAACACACAAAATTTTCAAACTACATTTAAAAATAAAAATGTTATTATATTTTAGAATAATTTTATGTAAACAAAATTTTTAAATGAAACCACCGAACATCGTAAATCACTAATACAATATAAATATCAATTTCTAATTTAAATATTTTTCAAAATTTTCAATGAATTTCAACATGAATTTTAAAATCAAATGCAATCAATAATTATTAAAACAATTTCTCTTAGAAACGGTAAATAGAAAAATAATTGAAAGTCCTGCTGTTTGATTGTTCACAAAATTAAGTTTCTTGATTCTTGTTTACGCATAATTTGCACAGCAAAATAAACAAAAATTATTAAATTTTTACACTGTTAACATAAAAATAAACAAAATAATTCTTAAATCACTTCTTTAGTATTATCAATCAAATGAGAGAAACAATCATAAACATTTTTTTAAGAATTATTACATATCTAGAAATATTATTCATTTAAACAAATTTTGATATTTTTTAAAGAACAGAAATTTCGAACTATAAGTTCTAGAAATACAATTAAATTTTAATTTCAAAATTTTACCTTCAATGACGAGAATTAGTAGTAGTAGTTTTTTCCTATCCAATAACATTGCATATTTTATCCAGCTTGTACTTTAATAACTTTTAAATTTTCAAATTTCCCAAACATTATTTTTAAATGTCACTGAAAATTTTACCGAGAATAAGAATTTTAATTTTGAAGCATGTCCTGGAAAATTGGTGGGTTGATATATCCTTGTCCGAAGAGTTCGTTTGGAGGCTTGAAACGGAACACGGCACGAACTCGGCGATCTCGATGCGGAACGCGCATTGTAGGGAACTGGATGCGGTGGCCACGAAAACAAATCAAATTGGCTTTTTGGAGTTCTTGTAACTCTCTCTGCAGTCGACGGTAGGCTGCCATGGTCTTGATGTTTATCAAAGGTAGTACAGGACTGAGCTATCTTGGTAAGAAATACTGATGTTATTTTCGATATTCACAGTCACTAAAACTTCGGAAGATTTTGTCCGTATGGATTTGAAATCCATTGTTGTTTCACCATAATTTTAAAATATTATCCACAGTTGTAAAAAAAAAAGTTAGCAAAAGTTCACGAAGTAACTTCCACAAAAAAAGTTCTTTGCCATAGTTTCACGAAAGTGGGTTTCCACGCAGATAAACTCCTGCCGGCTTAAAATGTAATCCATTTTTATATAAAACTCCTTCACAAGGAGAAAGTTCAACAGCTAGCATTCATAAAGTACAAAGATGCAGTCGGGTCTCATATTCAAGAGAACTCAGAAGTCTAATTTAAAACTTTATTTCAGAGCGGCAACATCACATCTGTCCTTCTGGACAAAACACAATCAAAAGCCACAGAGTTCACTCTGTTTTCACACAAGTACACCCAAGAGCGCTGACAACAAGAATTTTTCCCACAACAAAAACAGCTTAATAAGCGAATTAAATGCAATATCAGCAAAACACGAACACATGTTCCGCCACACCTGGGAAATTGCTGTATAGACAGAAAGTTTACAGTTTTATGACAGAAAGGAATGTTAAGTGGAAAATACTTCGTTGACCAAACCATTTAGAGGCTGATAAAGACATTTAGATGAATTAAAATAGGAGAGAGGAGGTTTTTTGAAGAAATATTAAAGTTAAATAATTTTGATATATTACATATTATATATATATATATATATATATATATATATATATATATATATATAAATATATAATATATATATAATATATATATATATATATATATATATATATATATATATAATATATATTTATATATATATATATATATATATATATATATATATATATATATATATATATATATATATATAAATTTAATCGCCTTCTCTTAACCGAGAAAACATACCCCCACACAATGTGTTAAAATATGTCTGAAAATAATATGTAACTTTTACCAAATAAATGTCTAATGGTCATCAAAAGAAATAATGAGTTATAAGAATAGAATTGCCTTGAAATGTTTTTCATGAAACTGAAATAATTATAATATATTTTTAGCTATTTTTGTGAAAACTAATAAGCTTCTTTTTAAAGGAAAAATATTACGTAAGTAACAAATTTACACTTTTATTAAATTATGAGATAGCGTGACTCGCTGTACTTACAACGATTCTCGGACCAATAAATTTTTGTTTGAAGTCACGCAAACTTTCCGGTTCAGATTTAGGTAATTGTTTCATCACCAAAGTAAATACCTGGGACACTTACAAAGGAGACATTGTGTATTGTGGCTATTCATTGGAAAATGAACAATTCAAGTAATTTGTTTAACAAGAAATGACAGCTCATTCGTGAAAAGTGCTAATTATTTTCGAGATAAGAGGGATATTTTTTACTCTTGACACCATTATAGGGCGGATAATGAATTTTGATGGGCCGGTAGGTACAAAAGGATGCGTTTTCATCGAGGGCATAGAGTTATTTCCTTGCGAAAACATGATTTTGGATTTTAATTATAGTGGAACTAATAAGCTTGAATGTAAGTCCAGGTAAGTTTGTATTAATATTTATAAATAACGTTAATAAATGTTTATTCATGTATATCATATTAATGTACTCATATAGTAGAATACATTTTAAATGTAGATCAGAAATTAACTTACAAATCCTAAATTATGAAATCATATTAAAGAAGATAATACAAAGTGATAACAATTTTAAATACTCTTACATAAATTTGAAATTATGTACATACATTCAGGTATAAATAAATAAATAAATATATATATATATGTGTGTATATATATATTATATATATACACACACACACACACACACACACACACATATATATATATATATATATATATATATATATATATATATATATATATATATATATAAATATAAATATAAATATATATATATATATATATATATATATATATATATACATTCATGTGTGTGTATGTGTATATATATGTATGTAAGTATGTATATTTATACATAAATTTGTATATATGTACTGTATGTAAAACTGTATATATGTACACAATTACAAATTAATTTATTCTATTATTTAATATATTACTTTTTGAAATACAAAAAAAAGTAGGTTCAATCGGATAAAATTTATATATCGTTCACAACCTATGAAAAGTTCATGAAAAACTATTAAAAACTTTTTGAGATAACATGAGTGTTACATGAAAAAGGCATAATTTAAGGTTTTAAATCAAGTATATATATATATATATATATATATATATATATATATATATATATATATATATATATATATATATATATATATATATATATATATATATATATATGTATACATACATACATGCATATATGTATGTATTTATGTATATATATATATATATATATATATATATATATATATATATATATATATATATATATATATATATATATATATTATATATATATATATATATATATATATATATATATATATATATATATATACATATATATACATATATATATATATATATATATATATATATATATATATATATATATATATATATATATATATATATATATATATATATATATATATATATATATATATATATATATATATATATATATATATATATATATATTTATTTATCTATTTATTTGTACATTCCTGTATATATGTACACAATTATAAATTATTTTATTCTATTATTTAATATATTTTTTTGTGAAATACAAAAAAAATTAGGGTCAATCGGATAAAATTTATATATCGTATACAACCTATGAATATTTCATGAAAAAATGTTAAAAACCTTTTGAGATAACATGAGCGTTACATGAAAAATGCATAATTTAAGTTTATAAATGAAGTTAAAATTTTGTAAATTAAGTTTCTTTACAGTAAACAGCTGATAATTTTTATTCATAAGTTTTCTCAATCTTGGAATTTTTTTACGTGGATTGTATTAAAATGTTCAGAACTGAAATATTTTTCTCATATACTAGCATATAGTCCGTCATAGTAAGGAATCAGTTAAATGCTTATCTTTCCAGAATTGTAAATTACCCTATGAGGCAGGTAAAAATGGTCTGTTTTTTTGGCTTAGAATTATCTGATACACGCTCAATAATTTGTTTATCTTCATACTCCTCTAAAATTTCCCGATACTGTGAATGCAGTTTATAATCCCGTTGAATTCATTTAGAATAGATAATTCATAATTTTCTTATCTACGTTAAAATTATCGTTAAGTTTTTTCAACGTTTTTGCCACAATAATTAATGGAAATAAAGGAATGAAGCTAGCATTTCCACTACACCCTGGAGGTAGATACAATTTGATGTTAATACCGGTGATAAAATTTTCATTGCAACAAAAAGTAATAATCGATGATAAAATTTAAAATTATCACATATGTACCAAATCTATTATTTAAGCCAAATGTAAAAGAAAATTATTTATGAAATATCTAAGTTCAGTGATAAAAGATATGAAAATAATGAAGACGATATTTAAGTAAATTTATATAAGAAATGATTAATTGATACAGTTAAAGCTACGACGCCAAAATGCTAGAAATAATTGTTACTCTACCTGTTTATTATGGGATAAATTGATATATTTATTCGCCTGCATTTAACCGGGAAAATAGGGCTTGAAATTATGCCATTAAATCCTCAAAAAAAGGGGAAGGGGTGGATTTCGAAACTTTTGAAGACGACAGTACATTTCGCTGTGATATGAAAATATTTAAACCAATTTGTTTTAGAAACTATAGATTAGAATATGAACTCGCTTTGAATTTTGCCAACCCTAACTCATGAAATATCCAATGTGGATGCCTTTGCCCATTCCAGGTTCAACCCCTTTTTAAATTCTAAGACACACAGACAAATAGCTTAGACTATTACTGTATAGGGTTTTTTTTCTTATTTTTGTCTATTAAACAGGCTTATGATTCCTTAATTGTGCTTAATTTGCTCAAAGAGCATCAAAACGACAAAAAACATATCTTAATAATTACCAACAAATTTATATATTTAAAACATATTAAAATGCTTCAATTTGTTACTCTGGAGCTTAAAATGTTATACCAGTAGAAAATAATTCGCAAGAAACAATTTTGTTAAAACTGTTCCATCCACCTCTACACTTCCTTACATATTAAAATAAATACGCTTATTTTCTGCGTATTTTGTAACACTACAAAACGAGATTTGTGACTTCTCGACATAATTATTCCGACTAACAATGAAACAACAATTTTGGTTCTGACAGAAAGCAGAGCAATAGAGCAAAATAATGGAAGAGAACGCAAAATTATTATCCGCAATTATTCTAGTTATAGTTGGAATGCTTCGTCGAATGAATTACAAACGGAGAATTTGGACAGCCTAATAACAGATTTAGTAATAACATTTATTCTTCTTAAGTCAACATATCTTTCGTATTATTTTCTTTTCAAAGCATTATTAAAGCATGACTAGAATTAATTGTTTCCGAAATGCTTAAAGGGATATTTTTTTCAATCAGTGTATGGAGAAATATTATCTAGGAGTCAGTTATTGAAATTCCTGTTGCAGTATGATATACTTAAAATATTCGTGTAAGTAGTGTCCAAATTATGTATTTCTCATTCTTATTTTATTTTGTTTTTGATTTATAAACATTAATAATTTAATTATTAACTCATTTTTCATCATTATTTATGCTCTTTATATATTTTTATAATATTTATCAGTATCTTACGAGAAGCGTTTAATAGGTGTAACGTATTGTAAATTTTGAAGACTATTCTGTATTTATGAAATACAGTGATTTCATAATTATTTTTTTAAATTTAAACTTGACTACAGTGTAAATTATTACTGAGAAAATTGGGAAATGCTGTATAACACATAATAATTGGGATTAGAAATTGTTTGGTAACAAAAACCAAGTAGTTCAAAATTTTACCTTCAGAGGGCAATACGTTACATATTTAAACAACATTTACGCTCATTAAAATTTTATTACAACAAGACATCTTAATATTCATCATTCGTTTCATCTAGGATTTGAAATTGTAAGATAGAATTTTCTACAGTAGATCACAATGTGTCAGAATAATGCTGAGAAATGTTGTTAAATGTTATGTATTATGTTGGCCCAATTTAAGGTACCATTTGAAAAAGTAAGATAGAATGTTCTAGAGTTCTCCTCAGTGTATGTAATTAATGGTGAGAATATATCGTCAGATGTTATGTTTTATGTCGGCTATCATTTTCAGCTACGATTTCAAATTGTAGGATACTATGATATGGTTTGGTTTGGTTTGGAGTGCTAAGGTCTACTTATTTGCAACACGAGAGCTAATGAGTCCAAGACCTACTGCTTAAAGCTGATTCCGAAAGGCTACGAACATTCATGCCACAGTGGGATTCGAATTCACGAACACCGGTACAGAAGGTCAGCACCCTTACCCTTCGGACAGCGCTAGGCTTTAGCATGTTATGGAGTTGACCGCAGTGTGTCCAAATAATGCTGACAACATGTCGTAAAATGTTATGTTTCATATCGACCATCAATTTCACCCATCATTTGAAATTGTAAGATAGCATTTTCTACATTTGACCGCAGTGTGTCAAATAATGCTGAGGACATGTCGTCAAATGTTGTTTCAAATTGGCCATCAATTTCAGCTACCATTTGAAATTGTAAGATGGCATGTTCTGCAGTTGACATCAGTGTGTCCAAATAATGCTGAGAACATGCCGTCAAATGTTATGTTCTTTTCGGCCATCGATTTCAGCTATCATTTGAAATTGTGAGATTGCATATTCAACAGTTGACCGCAGTGTGACCAATTAGTTCTGAGAACATGTCGTTTAATGCTATGTTTCATATCGTTCATCAATTTCAGCTATCATTTGAAATTTTCAGCAATTATTCGTAAATTTTAATTTGAACAATTTCAGCTATCATGTAAGATAGCATGTTCTACAGTTGACCGCAGCTTGCCAAAATAACGCTGAGAACATGTAGTGAAATGTTATATGTTCCATGTCCGCCATCGGTTTCAGCTACCATTGAAATTGTAAGGTAAAATGTTCTACAGTTGACCGCAGTGTGCCCAAACAATGGGGAGAATATGTTGTCAGATGATATGTTTCCTATCGGCCATCATTTTCAGCTACCATTTCAACTTGTATGATAACAAGTTATGGAGTTGACCAGAGTGGATTCAAATAATGCTGAAAACATGTCGTCAAATTAATGTTCCATATCGGCCAACATTTCCATCTACTATTTGGAATTGTAAAATAGCATGTTCTACAATTGACCGCAGTGTGTCCATATAGTGTTGAGAACATGTCAAATGTTATGTTTCATGTCAGCCATCATTTTCAGCTACCATTTGAAATTGCAAGATAAAATGTTCTACAGTTGACCGCAGTGTGTCCGAATAATGCTGAGAACATGTCATCAAATGTCATGTTTTATGTCGGCCATCAATTTCAGCTACCATTTGAAATTTTAAGATAGCATGTTATGGAGTTGACATCAGTGTATCCATATATGGTTGAGAACATGTCGTGAAATGTTATGTTTCATATCGGCCATCCATTTCAGCTACCAATTGAAGTTGTAAGACACCCTATTCTACAGTTGACCTCAGTGTGTCCAAATAATACCGATAACATGTCGTCAAATGTTATGTTTCACGTCGGCTATCATTTTCAGCTTCCATTTCAAATTGTAAGATAGCAAGTTCTACATTTGGGCGAAGTGTGCCCAAACAATGGTGAGAATATGTCGTCAGATGTAATGTTTAATAACGGCCATCATTTTCATCTACCATTTGAAATTGTAAAAAAGCATGTTCTACAGTTAACCGCAGTTTGTCCAAACAATGGTGAGAACATGTTATCAGATTCTAAGTTTCAGATCAGGTAAAGTTCTTGGATTTATCCAGATAGACTAGATGTTTGAAATTCCTGCAGAGACAAATAAAGCAGGGGTTGAGGTCTGAAATTCGGTGTGGTCACACATTAGGAAAGTGGCGGCTCATGACACGTTCTCCTAAAAAGAGATAATGAAAAAAACAGAATTTAACAGAATTTAACTTCAATAAGTATAAGTTACTGTTTTAATCTGATTTATAGATTAAAATAAACAGTGATATCAAATTAAATAATCAGTGATAAATGTGTAATTATTTGAAAAAATGTCAGCAGTCGTGAGATTTCGAAATAATTGTTTTATTTGTTTTAACTAACTCCCATCTTTACTTTGTCTTATACAATATTTCATATTTTTCTTCACAATAGATTTGATTGTAGAGAATTTTAAGCAATAGCCACCCTATATAATGTATATTTAATCATTAAGTTCAGAAATTCCCTGTATTAGCGGCCTTACTTCTTAAAATAGTTTCATTATATAAATTAATTAGACTTCTTTATAAATTCATTTGATACAAAAAATATCATTCATGTATATTTTTCAATAATTTGTTTTAGTAAAAGTGAATGTTGGTATCATAATATGTTAAAAATTCACTTAACGTCCAAAACTACAATTTTAGATGTTTGCAAAACAAAACGAGTAAAAAATCAATTTTGAAAAGGCCATGGTATAATTATACACTTTGCAATGTAACAAGCCAATTGCGGTCGCCTATACTTGTGAATTATGAAAATTACTGAAGATTAATTATCAACTAATAAATAAAGTAAAGAAAAATAGCTGGTGACCGAAAAGCTTATTAATAGTTACTGTTAATATTGAAAATAGTAGTTATTTCATTTATTTTGATTTTTATTTTTTAATATTCGAGATCTAACACTTTGATGATAGTAAGGAACAAAATTAAAGAGATAAATTTCAATTTTTGGAAGGCGTTTCTTAAATATGATTAAAAAGGGTTATTAACGCGTTGCCATTTGCTTTTAAGTCGTGTTTTAATGGTCATCTTGTATTTGTATTACAGTGCAACAACTCTGCAGACAACTTATATTAATATTTTACAGTAGAAGTGAATTTTAGATACTAACAACGAAGAACTAGACAAAAGAGGTAGAGAATGAAACTAATATAAAAGAAAAACATCCAACTTGGTTTTCAAACAATCATCTAATACATTATGGCACATTATTTTATTCAATATTTTTTTCTTTAATATGATAGACTAAAAAACCTTTCTAAAAAGACTATAATGGAAACGAGATCATATCCTCAGCCAATCAGCGAATGGTTTTTTATTACATAAATCCAATGAGGGGTGTTCAATACTAACTACACCATAATCAACAACTATGTGCATCCTAAACGTCTGGTTTATAAGGTCCATATATTGTTTAGATACAAAGAGTTACTTACTTATCATCAGCGTTGACTCAGAAATGGGCTAATTATTTATATATAATGATTATAATTTCAAGTAATATATCATTTTAACAATTTTAACAATTTAATCAATTTAACATTATCAATATTTAAAAAAATCAGTAAATATAATAAATAAATTAAATATGTGTTTTGTTTTAACACAAAAATTTATAAAATATAACAGGATTTATTAAATTAACAATTTACATACAGAATCAAAATTTATTGCAATCAAATGGAATAAATTATCGATTTGTAACAAAAATCTGGAAAATAACATTTCAGAAATTTATTCAAACATTCATATTATTTTCATTAATTAAAAAACATCTAAAAAACATAGGACAGAATAAAAGTATCTGTTAAGATGACTGTAGAATAAATATTTACTTGAGTCATTTAAAATGTAGTGAAGAGAAAAACCTTTTAAATTCAATTCATAGCACTTAAATGTCAATTATTTTCAATACTATTTTCGCTATATCTATACATTCGTTTCAAATTTCTTAAACTTTACTTGTATTCATTCATAAAAAGAAAAACAACACGTTCTCGTTATTATCAAATGGTGTCATTCTCTTCATTCTGTTTAAAATCTCGGTAAAAAGATTTTGTTTCGAAACAGAATCCATTCTGAAATATGCTGTAATAAATTCCATTACAATAGCCACTTGAAATAATTTCTTAAAGTTAAATTCTGTAATTTCTTTCTTCCACCTTTAGTGTGATTTAAATAAAGAAAGACGTAACAATAGAAAATAATACTCATATATTTTGAAAGTTTTTTATGTTCTGCTTTTAGCTATTCTTCAAATATATGAAAGTCTCTTTTTTCAGAAATATTTCTGTTTGCATATAATTTTAAGATTTATTTGCAAATTTAATACTTAAATGAAATTGATTCAGTTTTGCTTCTTTTGATAAAACATTTATACATTTTATACATTTTATATATATATATATATATATATATATATATATATATATATATATACTATATATATATATATATATATATATATTTATTTTATTATATATATATATGTTATATATATATTTTTATATATATATATGGTATATATGTATATATATATATATATAAATTATATATATATATGCGTATATATATATATATATATTTTATTATATTTATGTATTATACATATATATATGTGTGTATATATTTATATATATACATTTATATATATATATATTATATATAATATAATATATATATATATATATATATATATATATACAATAATATGTGTTAGTATAAATGACACTCAGCTTTTAAAAATAAATTAGCAATTAGATGAAATGGTAACTAATCTGTTAACTGTTTTATATTTTTACATGTTTTTAATACAAAATTAATTATAAAATTACATAAAACTATAAAATAAAAACTACATAAACTAAAAATCACACAACAAATAATTACATAACCAATTTTTTCTATTTTTCATTGATAATTAAAATAATATATGGTTACATTTAATATGTATGTTTTAGTATAAATCACACTGACCTTTTAAAAATAAATTAGTAATTAGATGAAATGTTACCTAATCCGTTAACTGTTCTACTTTTTTACATGTTTTTATTACAAAATTATTTATAAAATTACATAAAAGCATAAAATAAAAACTACATAAACTAAAAATAACACAACAAATAATTACATAAACAATTTTTGTCTACTTTTTCTTCATATTTAAAATGATAAATTTTTACATGGAATATATATGTTTTAGTATAAATGACACTCATCTTTTAAAAATAAATTAGTAATTAGATGAAATTGCACCTAATCTGTTAACTATTTTATATTTTTACATGTTTTTATTAAAAAATCATTTATAAAATTACGTAAAAGTATAAAATAAAAACTACATAAACTAAAAATCACGCAACAAATAATTACATAACCATTTTTTTCTACTTTTCTTTGAAAATTAAAATAATATATGGTTACATGAAATATATATGTTTTATTATAAATCACACCCAGCTTTTAAAATTAAATTAGTATTTAGATGAAATTGTACCTAATCTGTTAACTGTTCTATATTTTTACATGTTTTTTATTACAAAACTATTTATAAAATTACTTAAAATTATATAATAAAAACTACGTAAACTAAAAATCACACAACAAATAATTACATAACCAATTTTTTTTCTATTTTTCATTGATAATTAAAATAATATATGGTTACATTTAATATGTATGTTTTAGTATAAATCACACTGACCTTTTAAAAATAAATTAGTATTTAGATGAAATTGTACCTAATCTGTTAACTGTTCTACTTTTTTTTACATGATTTTATTACAAAATCATTTATAAAATTACATAAAAATATAAAATAAAAACTACATAAATTCAAATAACACCACAAATAATTACTTAAACAATTTTTTTCTACCTTTCCTTGATAATTAAAATAGTATATGGTTACATGGAATATATATGTTTTAGTATAAATGATACTCAGGTTTTAAAAATAAATTAGTAATTAGATGAAATTGCACCTAATCTGTTAATAGTTCTACTTTTTTACATGTTTTTATTACAAAATTATTTATAAAATTACATAAAAGTATAAAATAAAAACTGCATTAAAAATAAAAATCACACAACAAATAATTACATAAAAATTTTTTTGTCTACTTCTCCTTGATAATAAAAATAATATATGGTTACATGTAATATATATGTTTTAGTATAAATGAAACTGACCTTTTAAAAATAAATTAGTAATTAGATGAAATTGTACCTAATATGTTATCTGTTCTACTTTTTTTACATGTTTTTATTAAAAAATCATTTATAAAATTACATAAAAATATAAAATAAAAACTACATAAACTAAAAATCACACAACAAATAATTACATAACCAATTTCTTTCTACTTTTCCTTGATAATTAAAAAAAATGATTACATGAAATATATATGACACTTAGCTTTTAAAAATAAATTAGTAATTAGATGAAATTGTACCTAATCTGCTAACTGTTCTACTTATTTTTACATGTTTTTATTACAAAATCATTTATAAAGTTACATAAAAGTATGAAATATAAACTATATAAATTAAAAATCACACAACTAATAATTACATAAACAATTTTTGTCTACTTTTCCTTTATAAATGAAATGCCTATCCAATACACATAACACCAATACTACATTTAATAAAGATTTTCGTTTTATGCTAACAATTTTCAGCATGAAGACGAAGACTAAGTATTACAATTTGCTTCTAATTTAGAAACCTGCCTTCAGGCTTTTACGCTTACCTTGTTTTTCTTTTCAAGGGAAATTACTTTATCATCACATGATATTATGTAATGAAAAAAAAGGAAAATAGAAAAAAAAACGTATTTCGAAATGAATTCTGAGACATAATAAGTTTTATGACATTAACTGACACATAAAATTATAACATTAATTTAAAATATCGAGGGAATACCTCAAAAGCATAATCTTCGAAATAAACATATTGATCCGTAATAACCAAAGTTCCAATCTTCATAAGTTTGACATTTATCTTCCAGGCAACAGAAACTTAATTAAAACATCGATTTCCAGAGAATTCTTTCATCGGCAAATAAAACATTTATGAGAAAAAGGAGAAAACTGGCGAGTCGGATGCAGACATATTTAAAATTAAGCACTCAAAGGGATGTTTGCATAGAAAATTCCGAAAATGAAGTTTAGAAATAAAAGGGATGAAAATATTAAATATGTTTCCTTTTAGACCGCTAATGTGCTTAGGGTGTTCAAGAATTAAATTCCCTTTTCATCAGAGGACCTGCGTTAATTGAACCCAAAACTGTTCAATAAAATTCTTCCCTTTGGCTACGAAAGTTTTCAAAGAATCTGAGATGGGAATTTCGAAATATTGACTGTAAAAATATTATGTTGTGACGTGATATATTGATATCCTTTTTGTGTTTCTAAAGCTAATAACTATCACTTTTTGATAATTAAATTACTGAAGTATATATACTTGTTAAATTCAAAAGGAGATGTGTAAATATAAGGGAGACAGTGCACATAAAAGATCTTATCTTAATTTATATTAATCTATTTTCAGAAATTTTGTTTATTAAATATTGGAGCTTGGTAAGTAGATGTGGAATTATACATAAAATATCAGCAAATGAGAATGTGTAAACAAGTCACATTATATATTGTGTATTTTTGTATCGTAAATTTTTCATCTTCTTTTATTAATTTATTTTCAGAAATTTGTTTTCATTCAATATGGGGTTAAGTAGATGTGGAATTATATATAAAATAGCAGCAAATGAGAATTATGTGTAAACTAATCATATTAAATATTATGTATTTTTGTATCTTAATTCTTCTATAATTTAATTTGTATTAATCTATTTTCAGAAATTTTGTTTATTAAATTTTAATATATGTGGAATTTATATAAAATAGCAGCAAACGAGTATTATTTGTAAATTAATCATACTAAATATTGTGTATTCTTGTATCTAAATTTTTCATACTTTAATTTTTATTAATCTAATTTGAGAAATTTTGTTCATTAAATATATGGATTTGTAAAGTAGATGTGGAATTATATATAAAATAGCAGCAAATGAGAATTATGTGTAAACTAATCATATTAAATATTATGTATTTTTGTATCGTAAATTTATCATATCATTCTTTGTATTAATCTATTTTCAGAAATTTTGTTTATTAAATAATGGAGCCTGGTAAGGAGATGTGGAATTATATATAAAATAGCAGCAAATTAGTAATATGTGTAAAGTAATCATATTAAATATTGTGTATTTTTGTATCTAAATTTTTCATATAGTAATTTGTATTAATTTATTTTCAGAAATTTTGTTTATTAAATATTGGAGCCTGATAAGTAGATGTGGAATTATATATAAAATATCAGCAAATAAAAATTATTTGTAAATTAATCATACTAAATATTGTGTATTCTTGTATCTAAATTTTTCATATCTTTAATTTGTATTAATCTAATTTTCAGAAATTTTGTTATTAAATATTGGGAGCTTGGTATGTAGATGTGGAATTATAAAATAAAAATATAAAATATAAAATAGCAGCAAACGAGTATTATGTGTAAACTTATAAAATTAAATATTGTGTATTTTTGCATCTAAAATTTTCATTTATTTTTTATTAATCTATTTTCAGAAATTTTGTTCATTAAATATAAAGATTTGGTAAATACATGTTGAATTATATATAAAATAGCAGCAAACGAGAATTATGTGTAAACTAATCATATTAAATATTGTGTATTTTTGTATCGAAATTTTTCATATCTTAATTTGTATTAATCTATTTTCAGACATGTTCTTCATTCAATATAGGGATTTGGTAAGTACATGCGGAATTATATATAAAATAGCAGTAAACCAGAATTATGTGTAAACTAATCACATTAAATATTGTGTATTTTTGTATCTAAATTTTTCATATTTTAATTTGTATTAATCTAATTTCAGAAATTTTGTTCATTAAATATAGGGATTTGGTAAGCATGTGGAATTATATATAAAATAGCAGCAAACGAGTATTATGTGTAAACTAATCATATTAAATATTGTGTATTTTTGTACCGTAAATTTTTCATATCTTAATTTGTATTAATCTATTTTCAGAAATTTTGTTCATTAAATATAGGGATTTGGTAAGTAAATGTGGAATTATATATAAAATAGCAGCAAACGAGAATTATGTGTAAACTAATCATATTATTTTTTTTGTATCTTTGTATAGTAAATTTGTCATATCTTAATTTGTATTAAATTGTTTTCAGAAATTTTATTCATTAAATATAGGGGTTAGGTAAGTAAAGTTTAATTATATATAAAATAGCAGCAAATGAGAATTATGTGTAAACTAATCACATTAAATATTGTGTATTTCTGTGTAGTAATTTTTTCATATCTTAATTTGTATTAATCTATTTTTAGGAGTTTTGTTCATTAAATATAGGAATTTGTTAAGTAGATGTGTAATTATAAATAAAATAGCAGCAAACGAGTATTATGTGTAAACTAATCATATTAAATATTGTGTATTTTTGTATCGTAAATTTTTCATATCTTAATTTGTATTAACGTATTTTCAGAAATTTTGTTCGTTAAATATAGGGGTTAGATATGTACATGTGGAGTTATATATAAATTAGCAGCAAAAGAGTATTATGTGTAAAGTAATGAGATTAAATATTGGGAATTAATGTATCGTAAATTTCTCATGCATAGACACTTTTACTTTTATGATGAAGATTCGTAATAACAAATGGACAAAAAATATCAGAATGTGTTATAGAAATATTTACCGACCGATTTTGAAAAAAAAACTTTAACCCGTATTTATTTGTAGTTTCACTTTTAAGAGGGATAAAATGTAGTTTTATGGAAATATATATTTTATACTTTCATGCAATATAAACATAAAATACTTGAATACATTTCTACTCATAGTTGAATTAATGTTACATAATTTGTTGATGGTAATAAAAACTAATGCATTATTAATTGCGTCGATACCCACTTTATTAAAGAAATGAATGATTGTATCTCAGAATCAAATAGGATTTGCTGCATTTCAATGCAGAAGATATTGTGGCTAATACAATAAGTGAACATTTTCATTGTGTAACCATACCGTATATATTACCGTATAAAAAAGTACATATATCGAAGTCAATATTTTGAAAATCTGGAATACATTTGCTTTATATAAGTTCCGTATTCATATCATTTCATATGAACTGCGATTGTTCTGTGCAAATTTTCCAAAAATGGTATCATTGGCAGTGTTATATACTATTACAGATTAATTTGTATTCTTCTATCTTTTAATATGTTAATCGGATCATATTTTATGTAATAATAGCAAGAATTCCAAATAAATATAATGAATGTGGTTTACAATAAGTCTATTTGTAACTGCATATATAACTATTTCCTTGTTTTTTTTCTGTTAATTAAGTCTGTATAAACAAGTATTCTTTCTACCTTTTAATATAAAGATAGAGATGTATTCAAATAAAGCTCGAGCTGTTTGTTCAGTTATTGCACTGTTGCATAACATTTTCTAACAAGCTATAAGTGTATTATATTATAAGTTTTCATTTGTTTATTATTCTGAATAATTCATTATGTCTCATATCAAGCATGTAAATAAATATTTGCGCGTAAATTTAGTTATTCAATTAAATGTAATTAGATCTAAAATTATTTAATTTTTTAACCAACTTTTCATAGGTTATATTAAAATATATAAACAAATATATAAATATAAATATATAAATAATAACCATAAACTTTTTGTAAGAAAAAAATATATTTTTAGTGAATAAATTTATAATAGTATCTTAAATATGAAAAATCAAATAGAAATAGTAGTATATAGTTTTTTCGAATTATGTTATATATATATATATATATAGATATATATATATATATATATATATATATATATATATATATATATATATATATATATATATATAAACATATTTACATTATAAAAATGAAAAGAACATTCATAAAATAATAATGTAAAAACTGTGTGTGTGTGTGTATGCTTGTATTAACTAATCACATGGTACTGTTTCGGATCTCTAATGTGGATTAGAAAAAAGATTAGTAACTTCCATTAGAGGTATGTGATCAGAGGAATAATCATTCGTACCCAGGTGTTTCTATTTTCTCTATTTTGTATGCTTATCTTACTTCCGTGCTAATATCTTATGCTGCTTTATCTTATATAAAAGGAATCCCTAGATAAGTGGAATACATTCATTGTTGCTTAAAAGAAACATCTTATATAATTCTTTTGGAACATATAATTGTTTTTATAAAACAATTTTGTATTTTATTCAACTTTTCTTTTTCTTCTTTTATAATACATAAAATTATGTAACACATTGCATACAACAAACGTTAAAAAAATAGCTATGTACATATATAATTATTTTAAACTGTCTTATTTATTAAGAATTCACTGGCTTTTGATTGTACATTTTATTGGATACAAGAGTGTAAGCCTTCGATTTATTATTTTTAAAAGAATCAGGACATTTCTAAACAAAATAGTTAAATCCACAT
This sequence comes from Pardosa pseudoannulata, assembly GCA_032207245.1. NCBI lineage: Eukaryota > Metazoa > Arthropoda > Arachnida > Araneae > Lycosidae > Pardosa > Pardosa pseudoannulata. The sequence goes on from CM063509.1 coordinate 60,432,324, forward strand.
AAGGAAATTTGCAATAATCCTCAAGTTATTAGTTTTTTTTGATTACTACTTCCATTTAAACAGCTGTTATAGTATGTTTAAAATTTGTGAGAGTCATGCTATTAGTAGTTTGCTGTTTGTTTCTTGTTGTGATTTTCTCCCAACATTTTCTAATTTTTAAACTGTATGTCGAGATACCCCGTATTCTGTGAGATATCCTTATGTGTACGTGTAAAGAAATGCAACAGAGAAAGTGTATCCACCTTCTATTTTATATAAAACGAGTTTAGTTTTAACGACTTACATTACCATGTCATAACCATGACTGTATTTGTAACTTCTATTAACAGCTCAGTCATTATGTTGTAAGGATCGGAAAACTTTAGATCTTTAAGTACCTCTTTATATATAATTGTTATTTGGTTGATAAATAATTATATGAATTTAAAATTTAAAAGATAATTCTACATATTTATAAAATAATACTCAGACACTTTTATTCTATTAATACAAAATTCACAAATTAAAAGTAAAAAAAAAGTTATTTTGATTTCACAAATAGACACTTTACTGCTGTATTACTGATTTTTAGTTGGATGTATATTCTTAGTTATCTGTCCTCCTTACGTTGAGTCTCCAACTAAATCAGTGCAAAAAGGATATCTGCATTTTTTCCAAGACGATTATGATACAGAAAAATAAGCCCTTCAACTGTCCTTGTAAGAATATTTTTAGTTCATTTAACAGAGTAAAAACGTGTGCCAGGTATACAACTTTAGCTACTAACTCCTCGACAGACAAGAGTTGTTGAAATTTTATATTATTTTGTTGATTAAAAAGTAATTTAATTTCTTCATGCAGGACAAACCGTTGGGTCAGTATTTTGCCTGAAAAGTAACGTTAACTCAGCGTAATGTAAAATGTATTAGTATACAGGGAACTATGTCTTCACCACATGCTTCAAATATTCGAAAATCGAGACCTTTGTGTCGAATTTCCTTTGTGATTTTAATAACATTTGATTATACTTCTTGTAGTCCTGGGAATAATAAAAAGCTTAATTCATTCTAAGTTCTGTTATGTTTAATTTTTTATTGTGAATGTTAAGGAAACTTTTAGTAAATTGTGTTGCAAATTACAGTAAATAAAGGAGCTTAAAATAAATAAAACATCTTTTTTCTGTGGACCATCTAACATTTTTCAAGCAGAAAAATGTTATCAATGGTAGTACATGGACCATCATTTGGCAATTGCAGATTAGAGCATCTCGTGTAAAAATCCTTTTTACACATACGAGTTAAAAAGAACGAGATATGTCAGCTTTGAATACATAATAGGAAATAGAACTACTGATAACATATCTTGAGTTAGAACTTGGTTGCATGTTCAAAAATTTCGAAGCAAAACATGTATGCTACACACAATACCATATCAGATTTTGTTATACTAGTAGCAACGGTTATTAAGTTATTTCTATAAATAACCTTATGCAAATATTAAATTAACCTTCGCTTTTTTCTTTATATTAATCATTATATCTATTTACTGTTATTAATATCAAACTTATGCTATAAGGGACAAAGGATCTTGAAATAAAAGATTTTAACCAAGAATATGAAATATTTTTTTGTTCTAAATAACCCAAATTAGGTATGCGCTTCATTATCAAAGCACATATTTTGAATAACATAATTACTTTTCTGAGATGAAAATGTTTAAAAGTTTAAATGTAATATATTTCAGTTTGTTGAATTTTTTTGTAAAACAAGTATTTTTTAAATGTTCCAAGTGCATTATTTTTGTGAATTTCTTGTTCAAAATTTTGTAGATTCTCTGTTAACGGGTTTGTTTTATAAAAATTGATATACATTTAAAAATACCAAAGTATTTTTTCGCTTTACAAAAGATTTAATAACCTAAAACTGAAAAATTTTTAAAATATTTTTAATGACTATATTTTAATGAATATATTTTAAAATTTTGTATAATGAATTTTATATACTGAATTATATATAATGAATTTTATATAATGAATTATATATAAGGAATTTTATATAATGAATTATATAAAATAAATTTTATATAATGGTTTACATATAATGAATTTTATATAATGATTTATATAATGATTTATATATAATTAATTTTATATAATGAATTTTATATAATAAATTTTATATAATGGTTTATATATAATGAATTTTATATAATGATTTATATATAATAAATTTTATATAATGATTATATAAATTTTATATAATGAATTTTATATAATGATTTATATATAATGAATTTTATATAATGATTTATATATAATGAATTTTATATAATGATTTATATATAATGAATTTTATATAATGAATTATATTGTATCTAATGAATATATTTAAAAAATGACTTATATAAATAGCGTTAATCGTAAGTACAAATATATATCTATTATTATGGTTTAGGAACATCTAAAGTTAATATGAAAAAATAAAATCAACTGTTTAGTATGCTGTGCATTACATGCTTAAATATAGTCTGAGAAGACAGAATTTTTATCAAATTGTCTCCTATTTCAATCAATAATACTTTAAGAAAACATATTTGTGTTTGCTATATTTCATGTAATAACTTTATACCGTGTTAATATTAAAAATATCTGAAAATATTAAATATTTAACAATCTGAAATTCAGCATTCTTTCAGACCTAAATTAAAGGTATAGGATTCCTCTAGAAAGTAATATAATTTTGCACTACAATGTCCGTAAAATTCAATTGGACACTAGAGACTGTTTAGTTTGTTTTTCATTCCGCATTTTTGTAGGGAATGTGACAACTTTCGGGAATTTTACTTATATATCCATGTTCATTACTCAGAGAACATTTTGTCGTTCTTGGTATAAAAAAATGTTTCGTTGGCCTAGTGTTTGAGAAAGAAGAAATTAAAAGTCATTAAAAACACATGGACAAATATGACTTGATTAAGTAATTTTATATAATTAGATGCCTATGGAATACAACCGGAATAATACATCTTCTCATTTGTAGATATCGAAGACTCCTCTCGACTCGGTATCAGGCCTAAAAAATGACACTTGATTCTACTTTTTCCCGTGTCCATCCAAAAAAGTATATCCCTCAAGCAGCGGATGTGAGCAGCGTTCACCCTCTTCTTTCCTCTGCTAACAACCTTGTCCTCTAAAAAAATCAGACGGTCCCCATGGAGAAAAAAATAGGGGTCCATTACAAGAGCGGAGGGGTCAGAAAACCACCAAACCAACTGGGCCTTCTATTGGTTGGGAGAAGTCTGAAGTTTCTTTCTATTTCAAACCGGTCCTGTTTTATAGGGCTTACGAGAAGGGGTAAAAAAAATCTGAACCTAATGTAACTTATTATTACATCACCTCCGGTCTTTCAAAAAAAAATGTTCATACATTTAAGTATAAAAACGAGGAAGTGAAGATCACAATCATATTCTTTATGACAGATTCGATAAATATTTGGATGTGATGAAGCAGAGACACCCTGGTATCAATAAAGAAGTTGCAAAGAGTTATATACATCAAGTTGATTTATGCAGGTATTTTCTTAGGTATGTTTGGGGAATATTATACAGGTATTTCTTTAGGTGTTTGTTGAATAATAAATACAAAATTTTTTGTGCCGTGTTTCATAATGAGCAATTTTAAAAATGCATGAACCGAATTAACTTATTGTTATACTTGGTTAATTGAGAGATATTTTACTTCTAATATACCCCGAATGTCAGCTGTTTTCACTTCGACAACAAGACAATCCATTATTATAAATAGCTGTACATCAACAAAAGATAGTTCACTAAGGACTGGTTTCACCAATGTCGTTTAACGGATAATAGTGATTTACCCATATTTCTAACCAATCGTGAGATGCAATTCTCCGATTAAACAGAGATTAATCGGAAACACTCATTATCTCTAAATAATTGTAATTATTTTGTACAATATTCCTTTATAAATATTCTAAATATCTATCCCGATATTTTTTACTTAGTAGCGATTATTGAAAAAGAAAACAATTATGAAACAAAAAGAAATATTTTTAAATAATTTAAAATAATTTCAATAAAATAGCTAACTAACCACAAATTATTTTCTGCAAATCAATAAAGACAAAGACTACAAAGATAAAATTTCATACAGTGATATGATTTATTTTATAATGAATTTCAACAAAATTTTGCTAAAATGTGTCATTATTTTTTATACAGAGCAAATATGAAGTAAAAAATCACTAATATAAAAAATTAATTAAATGATTAAAGTTTTAAATATTGAACAAAAACTTTACGTTTTGTTTTGCATTTTTTTAGTATAAAAATATTTTTTTCAAATCAATACCATCATATTATTAAAGCAGCAAAGAAGTGCGTAAATAATTCGGTATTATACTCCTATATTTCTAGATTCATATCTTGTTCTATCCTGTCGAGTATAATAAGCAAGTACAATAATCGAGTACAGTAAATTGAATTTAAAACATTTTCAATACAATACCTAACCAACCACAAACTATTCCTGTAAATCAATAAAGAGAAAGTCGAGAAAGATAAAATTTCATACAGTGATATGATTTATTTTATACTCAACTTCAACAAAATTTTTCTAAAACGGGCCATTAATATTCCTAGTGTCTTAAAGCATACAGAGCAAATACGAAGTGAAAAATTATTAATGTAAATAAAAATTAAACTAAATGATTAAAATTTAAAAAAATAAGCAACAATTGTACGTTTTGATTTGTATTTTTCATAAAAATTATTTATATAAATCAATACATCATATTACTAAAGCAGCAAAAAATTGCGTACATAATTCGATATTATACACCTATATTTCTAGATTCATATCTTGTGCTATCCTGTCGAGTACAGTAAGTGAGTATAATA
>CM063509.1:60437319-60439819 GCA_032207245.1 Pardosa pseudoannulata
ATTTCTAGATTCCTATCTTGTGCTATCCTGTAGAGTACAATAAACGAGTATAATAATCGAGTATAATAAATTGAATTTAAAACATTTTCAATAAAATAGCTAACTAACCACAAACTATTAACTGTAAATCAATAAAGTCAAAATCGAGAAAGATAAAATTTCATATAATCATGTGATTTATTTTATACTGAATTTCAACAAAATTTTGCTAAAAAGTGTCATCATTTTTTTAATGTCTTAAGGCACACAGAGCAAATACGAAGTAAGGAAATCACTAATGTAAATAAAAATTAAACTAAATGATTAAAATTTAAAAAATTAAGGAACAATTGTACGTTTTGATTTGTATTTTCATAAAAATATTTTTATAAATCAATAAAATCATATTAATAAAGCAGAAAAAATTACGTAGATAATTCGATATTATACACCTATATTTCTAGATTCATATCTTATGCTATCCAATCAAGTATAATAAACAGGTATAATAATCGAGTATAATAAATTGAATTTAAAACAATTTCAATAAAATAGCTAACTAAACACAAACTATTCCCTCTAAATAAATAAAGAGAATGTCAAGAAAGATAAAATTTCATACAGTGATACGATCTATTTTATATTGAATTACAACAAATGTGCTAAAAAGTGTCATTATTTTTCTATTCTCTTAAAGCATTCAGAGTAAATATTAAGTAAAAAATCACTAATGTAAATAAAAATTAAAGTAATTTTTAAAATTTTAAAAAATCAGCAAGAATTGTACATTTTGATTTGTATTTTTCATAAAAATATTTTCTTAAATCAATCATCATATTAAATCATAAAAAAATTGCTTATATTTTTTTTCGATTTAATTCAATATTATACACCTATAGTTCTAGATTCTTATGTTATGCTATCCTGCGGAGTATATTAAACATAAGAAAATTCAGTCTTCAGTCTTTAAATTAAAACCTTTATCCTGAATTTTTTCTTGCAAACCTTGACTTCCATGTATAAATAAAATTAGTTCTCGATAAAAGAAATTTATGTCGCTCATTTTAAGAATCCCAGATAAATCCAGAAAATTGCATTAATCACAGATAAGGATAAAAAATTCGTTGATGCATCTCCCTTGTAGAGTTAATATTTTACGGTAATTTGAAGTTACAGTGTTTTTATATATTTTTCCTTGCTTGGGGTTTGAGTTGAACATTAATGGAAAGAAAGGATCTTGATTTTTATATGACGTAAATTTGAGTATCGGTAGTCTTCATTAAATGTTCAGAGAAGATTCTTCTGGAAAGTTACAGAAAATTACCAAAAAATTAGAGGAATGGATATTTTCTTAATTATTATATATGGTGATATTTGTTATAAGAAACTAAAGAGTATAAGGTCCACCACATGTGGTCAAAATAAGTTACTAACTTTTACATCTGATGGCAACAATTTAAATCTAGATATTAAATATTTTTTAGGTTTCATTGTATGTATGATTTTATTTATTTTAGATTTTTTCGAAGAATAAATCTAAATAGAATTTATCCGTTATTATTTTTTATTGTATTTCATTGCATTAAAAGGATATTTTTTTCCCGTTTTTTGTATCTGACATACATGTTAAGTTGTAATAGTGATTTACTAAGAAGTATAGAATAAAACATATTTATGCAGTTTGCAATGTTTAATTTATTTTTATTTACATTAATCTGTGTTAAAAAAACTATTAAATGCCATTAACTTTTCCTTATACGTAAAATTAACTTTTACGAGTTACTTTTGTACATATCCAAAATATCTATCCGATATTTTTTATTCCAAAGGATAAATTTGAAATAAAAAACACTTTTGGCACAACAAAAATTTTTTTTTTAATTTGACGGAATTATAAGATTTTGAATAAATTACCTGATCAATTATAAGTTACTCATTGAATTTCAAAAATAGCAGAGATCCGAAAGGAACAATTGTATAAAATGGTATGATTATATTTTATTTTAAATTTAAGTAAGATTTTTTCTGAGGCTTACGCCTAAATCTGATGAAAAAACCAAATAAAAAAATATAAAAAATTATCAAAATCAGATAAAAAATAGTAATTAACTAGTTATCAAATATTATATTTATGCTGCTGACAATATTTAATTTATTTTTTATTTGCATTAATCTGTATTAAAGCTGATAGATGGTATTAACATTTCCGTATACTTAAAATTAATTTTTTTGTAAAATACTTTTATAGATATCAAAAATACCTATATGAGGTTTTTTATTCGAAAGGCTGTGTTGGAACTAAAATTAATTTTGAACAAAAAAAATTAGAAATTTGAAGATATTATATGAATTGGAATAAATTATTTAATCAGTTATAAAATACTTCCTGAATTTTAAAAATAACAGAGACCTGGAAGGTACAATTTGATACAGTGATATGTTTTTATTTTATTTTAAATTTAAGTAAGAGTTTGCTTTAAAAAGTATCAGTTTTTTTCTTCGGTTTTAAGCATTAATCTGA
>CM063509.1:60449819-60452319 GCA_032207245.1 Pardosa pseudoannulata
TCTATAAACGTAACATTATATTTTATAGTCTTAAGCCTAAATCGGATGCAAAGCCTACATAATATAAAAAATTAGTGTCACGAATGCTTTAAAAAATTATTTGTTTACACTTGTTTGGTTTATAGACAATATTTTTCAAATTAATACCATCATGCATTACTAAAATAGTAATGAAAATTATGTACATATATATAAGTTTAATGAAAGGAAAAGAACATTATATGGCATAATTTTGAATATCTTACATTATGCTTTTAAAGTTATACAAAATATATTATTAACTAAAACGTATTAGACCTAAAGTCAATTTTCGAACAAAAATATCGATATTTGAACAAAGAAGAATTTTAATAAAATAGTTAATCATTCATTAATTATTCCATGTAATTCAAAATTAACACAGATCTGAAAGCTAAAATTTCATACAGTGATATGCTTTATGTTATTTTAAATTTAAACTTGTTTTCTATAAACGTAATATTATTTTTTTGTAACCTTAAGCCTGAATCGAATGCAAAGCCAACACAGTATAAAAAAATTAGTATCACCAATATTAAAAAAATTATTTGTTTATATTTGTGTTGTATATAAACAATATTTTTGAAATTAATACCATCATGCGTTACTAAAGCAGTAAGGAAAATTATGTACATAATTTTACATTATAAATTTAAATAATAATAGGTCCATTGGATGTTCTTCCCGGTTTAGTATAATAAACATAAGGATATTCAGTCTCACATTTTTAATTAAATCACCGACTACTGCAAATTTTAATGCATTGCTTTTTTTAAATGAATAAAGAACCTTAAAACTCTATAAAAGAAATTTATGTCTTTTATTTTAAGAACCCCAGATAAACCCAGAAAATGTGAGTTAATTACAGATAAGGATCGAAAATTTCTTGGTGTATGCCCTTGAAGAGTTAATAATTTACGGTAATTTAAAGTGTTTCATATCAGGTTTACTTAATTTTGGTTTGAGTTAAATCTTAATGAAAGGTAAAGATCATTATAAGGCAATATTTTGAATATATTTAAAGTGCTCTGATTAAATGATCAGTGAAGAGTCTTCTACAAAGTTAAATGAAATTGCGGAAAATTTACAGGGGTGGAGATTTTTCAAAAATTGTTATACATGGCAGTATTTACTGTTTAAATAATAAATATTTTAAGATAACAAGGACTGCCATATGTGTTCAAAATATATTTGACTCAATATATGTTTTTAATTTTCTTTATATATCGGGGCAAAAACTTTTATCTATATGTTAAATGTTTTTAGTTTTTTTTTGTATGTATGATTGCATTAATTTTAGATTTTGTAAATAAAAACACTAAATAGAGTATATTTTTCTGACAATTTATGCATAAAAAACTAAGTTATTTCTCATTTTTCGTATTTCACATTTAAGTTCTAGACTGTAATTAATTTAATTAGAAATATGGAAATAATATATGCAATTCGCAATATTTAATATATTTCTTTTTTATATAAAACTGATTTAAAACTCTTTAATTTTATTCTTTTTCAACATACGTGATGGTAATGTTTTTCGTAATATACATTAATAGACAACCGTACAATTTATACAGAATATTGTATTTAAAAGGCTTTATTAGACCTAAAATCAATTTTGAAATAAAATCATTAATGTTTCAAAAATATTCTTAGATTTTCAGTAAACTAGCTAACTAGGAATCAATGACTAGTATTCAATGACTGATCTCTGGGACACAAAGTCACAAATCTTAGTGCTAAAATTGCAAAAGGCGTTAGGATCTAATTTATTTTAAATTTAAACAAGAGTTTGTTATATATGTGTCAAAAATTTTCTATATACTTTATTAAAGAGCTTTCAGAGCTAACAAAATAAAATAACAATGTAAAAAACTGTCAGGTTTAGATTTATGTTGTTCATTAAAATAATAATACTAAACCTACTTGTCCTTACCAAAAATTTAAATATTCATAGACTCATATCTTGTACTTTACAGTTAAGTATAATAAATATAGGAATATTCAGTCACCAGTTCTTAAATTAAACCGCCAACTACTGCAAATTTTGATGCAGAGCTTTACTTCCATGAATAAAGAATGGTAGATCTCGATAAAAGAAATTTAAGTCTTTCATTTTAAGAACATCAAATAAACCCAGAAAATGTGCGTTAATCACAGATAAAGATCGAAAAATCTTTGATGCATCCCCTTTAAGAGTTAATAATTTACGGTAATTTAAAGTTACGGTGTTTCTATTCAGATTTTCTAGCTTTATGTTTGAGTTAAACCTTAATGAAAGGGGAAAATATTATATGGCGTAATTTTGAATATATTTAAAGTGTCCTGATTAAATGATAAGTGAAGACTCTTCTAGAAAGTTAATGAAATTACAGAAATTCAAAGTTACGGTGTTACTACTCAGATTTTCTTGCTTTTGGTTTGCGTTAAACCTTAATAAAAGAAAAAGATCATTATATGGCATAATTTTGAATATCTTTAA
>CM063509.1:60462319-60477319 GCA_032207245.1 Pardosa pseudoannulata
CTGATTATTTTTCTATGAATTATAATCTTGATAGCGCACATTCTTTTCTTTTTCAATGAAAAATTACAACGCTCACAAAAAAATATTCTATCTATCAAATAGATATTTTCAAGATAAACTTATCTCTTCTATATATAAGAAAAATAACATAAAATGTAAGTTACAGTTACAAATTCATCTAAATTGCATTGTAAGAGATATTTGTTAAGTTTTATAGTATAATTGTTATTTAAAATTAATAAAAATTAAAAAATCATTTTTTCAAAAATTTTAAGGCTTTTTAATAATACATTTCATTTCCACTGCATGATCTCAATTAATTATTTGGAAAAAGTTTAAATTACTCTTTCAGTACGAAGTGATATTTTTCATCAGAAAAGTGAAACCACTTAATGAAGAAGTTAATGAGTTTTCGAAATTTCTAATGAGTTATGTAAGAAAACAGACATTTTCTGAAGAAAATTAATGACTGCTTATGTTTAGCAAAGCGTAATAGTCTAAAGCTCATTCTTGATAAATAAACATGACTTTTAAGCATGTATTCTTGCTTTACGTTACTAAATTTTCATTTAGTCGTAATTAGCTCTAGAGACCATCATTAGCTTTATATAACCGGTAATTATAAACAGTAGTTATTTGCTGTACCGTTAAAAGAATGTAAAAAATTACTATTATATAATGATTATCACTAACTTTTTAATTATAAAATACCTGTTAGAAAATAAGTTGTATTATTACTCAAAATAAAAGGAAGTCAAAATTATACTGTAGGAAAACGGAAATTCTTTATTTTTTCAAAAAAATTTTCTTAAGTGTTATAATTGCTTCACGAAATATATATATATATATATATATATATATATATGAAATATTACACTATTTATAGGAAAAAGTGACAAAAAGTAGTACAATCTGTCACACTCGTTTCTATGGAATTGCCGATATAAAGAGAATATAATATCGTTAAAAGAGTGAAAAATTAAAAACTGACCAACTTTCTCACGTATTTTAAGGCTTTTCGTTAAGGTAATACATTTCATTTCCATTGCGTGATCTCAATTAATTATTTGGAAAAATTTTAAATTACTCTTTCAGTACGAAGTGATATTTTTCATCAGAAAAGTGATACCACTTAATGAAGAAGTTAATGAGTTTTCGAAATTTGTAATGAGTTATGTAAGAAAACAGACATTTTCTGAAGAAAATTAATGACTGCTTATGTTTATAAAAACCTAATAGTCTGTTTGGCGTTTCTAAAGCTCATTCTTGATAAATAAACATGACTTTTAAGCATGTCTTCTTGCTATACGTTGCTGAATTTTCATTTATTCATAATGAGCTCTGAAGTCCGTCATTAGCTTTATATAACCCGTAATTATAACCAGTAGTAATTTGCTGGGCATTAACAGAGTGTAAAAAATTAGGATAACATAATGACTATCAATAACTTTTTAATTATAAAATACCTCTTAGAAAATTAGTTGTATTATTTACCTAGTATAAATATCCGTTAAATAATAATTAATACTCGAAACGAAATCATATGTGTTCCTACCTAGACTGACATGTTTAAGCTCAATATTTTAATCAGAAATTAATTATTAAATATTCTTAAATATACTATAAATAGCATAAGTGTGACTTGATTTTATTTTAATAAAAAAAAAGTGCCAAATTACAACAAACTGTAAACCAAACTTTTCTACAACCTTTAATACAGTGAAACTTTTCCTAGCGGCCACTCTTCTAAACGGCCAATTTTTCATGACATGGATTTTTCGACTTATAGACCTAGTGGTAAAATAACCTGTATCAGCTGCCACCCGAACTCCTCTAAACGGCTATCACGTCGGATCGTCCATTTCATTTTTCGGGAAATGCTACTCACTAAGCTTTAATTCTGAGAAGAAAAATTCAAGGTCAGGTTTATGGTCAGATATAAGATGAAGGAATAGCTTGAGAAGCCCATTCCCGGTTTTCCCCCTTTCTAAAAAAGGTTAAATCTGTTATCTCTTTTGTATTCTCCACACACCCTTCAGATTGACAATCCCTAATGCACCATCCATAGAATCTGAGGGAGGAACTGGACAATCAAGCGTTGAGGGTGTCCTAGGGCCTTTGTTTGGAATTTCAATCGGTAAAATTAAAGAAGAATTGCACTTCTGTCAGCAAAAATATCATCCACGCCAGTTTCATTCCATTAGTTGATCAGTGATCTGAGTTGCAGCGAAGTCGAAATGCGATTTTTCTAAATTTGGAGCAGAGCATTGAAGTTCTGCGTGAATATGAGAATGGCAAATCGACAAGAAAGGTACCTGAATGATTTAACTGCGGAAGAACGCAAATCAAAAAAGTCATTAAAGGAAAGAATTTGATTTTGAAGGAGTACGAAGAATACAGAACAAACAGAAACAAATTGTAGCCTTTAAAAAATGTAAAGAAGCATGAAATAAAGTACTATTTTCTCTTTAGATAAGTTTTAAAATTCATTTACATAAGGAATATATGTCAGACTCTTTTATATTACGCATTATAGTAATTATCTTATAATAGTAAATAAAACCCTTCAGAGCGGCCATCCCCTCGAAGCGGCCATATAGTTTCGTTACGGTGGAATGGCCGCTCAGAGATTTTTCACTGTATTATGTTATTACTGGTTGGTTTGGAGTACTACGGTCTATTTTTGCAACACGAGGACTAATGAGACCAGGACCTACTGCTTAGAGCCGATTCCGAACGGCTACGAACATCCATGCCACAGTGGGATTAGAACCCACGCACTCCAGTTCCGAAGGCCAGCACCCTAACCATTCGTCCATTGGTCGGCATGTTATTACTGATTACAACAGTGCAGGGTGGAGAGGGTACTTGCTCTTATAATTGCTCTTGCTCTTAGCATTCTCCTCTACTAGCCACGGATATTTCTTAGTCATTTTATTATGGGTAAATCATATATGAATTGTATTTTTTCAGTAATATAAATATGCATTGAACGATAGTTGAAACTCTAAACAAAATCAAATGTGTTCCTACCTAGACATTCATGTTTAAGCACAATAAATTTAATCATTAAATTATTATATATTCTTGAAGAATTACTATACAATGCTTAACTGTGAGAAAATCTGAAATAAAAAAATTTGCTAAATTTCAAAAAACTATAAATTAAAATTCTATGAAATCTTTATTAAGTTGTAATTATTTCCAAAGTTGCTGCACTTGTTCTTATAGCATTTACCTCTACCAAGCAACTTGTATTTGTTAGCCATTTTATTGTGGGAGCACCATATTATGTGGCTGATATTACTTCGTGGGAAAACACAAACAATCAAAGTGGGTACACTTGATTTAGAAATAGGAATCAAGCAGAAGACTCATATGATTTAACTATCAATTACAGGTATAATTTCGAAATTTAGAGAATGTTGGAAAGATGAATATATTTTACTTTCCCCACCTTCTATCTATCAACATGCAGATCTTAGTCCAACAAGTACCAAACAGAAGACTCTCAGGTTTTGATTATTACTTCAGAAGTTGGGAACCTAGAGGACGTTGCGACCATGAACATATTTTGCTATCCCAGCCGCCATCATTCAATATGGCGGATCTTAGTCAGAGTTCAACCTCAAGCAGGGACCAAGCCGAAGACCCTCAGGCTTTGACTATCACTTCCGAGGTATAGTTTAAAAACTTAAAGGATTGCAAACATGATGATATTTTACTTGTCGCAGCCACCATCATTCAGTATGGTGGATCTTAGTTAGAGTTAAACCTCCATCAGGGACCAAGGCGAAGCCCTTCAGGCTTTGATTATCACTTCCGAGGTATAGTTTAGGAACCTAGAGGACGTTGCGACCATGAACATATTTTACGTGTCCCAGCCGCCATCATTCAATATAGCGGATCTTAGTCACAGTTAAACTTCAAGCAGGGACCAAGTCGAATACTCCCTGGCTTTGGCTATCACTTCCAAGGTATAGTTCTGGATCATAAAGGACATTGCAACCATGATAATATTTCAACATGGATCTTAGTCCGAGTTAAACCTCAAGCAGGGACCAAAAAGAAGACTCTCTTTGATTATCAACTTAGAAGTATAATTTAGGAACGTAGAGGACGTTGCGACTATAATAATATTTCACGTGTCTCATCCACCATCATTCAATACAGCGAATCTTAGTCAGAATTAAACCTTAAGCAGGGACCAAGCCGAAGACCCCCAGACTTTGACTATCACTTCCGAGGTATAGTTTAGGAACTTTAATTACATTACAAACATGATAATATTTCACGTGTCCCATTCACCATCATCCAATACAGCTAATCTTAGTCAGAGTTAAACCTTAAGCAGGGACCAAGCCGAAGACCCTCAGGCTTTGACTATCACTTCCGAGGTATAGTTTAGGAAATTTAAGGACATTACAAACATGATCATATTTTACATCTCCCATCCACCATCATTGAATACGGCGGATCTTAGTCAGAGTTAAACCTCAAGCAGGGACCAAGTCGAATACTCTCTGGCTTTGACTATCACTTCTGAGGTATAGTTCAGGATCTTAAAGGACATTGCAACCATGATAATATTTCACGTGTCCCATTCACCATCATTCAATACGGCGAATCTTAGTCAGAGTTAAAACCTCAAGCAGGGACCAAGCCGAAGACCCTCAGGCTTTGACTCTCACTTCCGACGTATAGTTTAGGAACTTTAATTACATTACAAACATGATAATATTTCACGTGTCCCATTCACCATCATCCAATACAGCTAATCTTAGTCAGAGTTAAACCTTAAGCAGGGACCAAGCCGAAGACCCTCAGGCTTTGACTATCACTTCCGAGGTATAGTTTAGGAACTTTAACGACATTACAAACATGATAATATTTCACGTGTCCCATCCACCATCATTCAATACGGCGAATCTTAGTCAGAGTTAAACCTTAAGCAGGGACCAAGCCGAAGACCCTCAGGCTTTGACTATCACTTCCGAGGTATAGTTTAGGAACTTTAATTACATTACAAACATGATAATATTTCACATGTTCCATTCACCATCATGTAATACAGCTAATCTTAGTCAGAGTTAAACCTTAAGCAGGGACCAAGCCGAAGACCCTCAGGCTTTGACTATCACTTTCGAGGTATAGTTTAAATAGATGTCAGTCCCTAAAAAGATGGTGACACTGAATTAATATCCTTTCAAATTTTCTAAGTGCTAAAACAGTCTTTTGTTTACTATCAAAGTTTTTTGTCACTGTCGAGGTACCAGTCTAGTTTAAAATGTTTAGTTTTGACAAAGTGTTGTAATCCACAAATTTGATGAGGGAAGGAATTTATGCTTCGTATAATCGATCGACCAGTTTGGTCCAGTACAACATAATCACACTAAAAAGTTTCTTATTCACATTTTAGAAGCTGAACTGAATAAGTATATATATATATATATATATATATATATATATATATATATATATATATATATATATATATATATATATATATATATATATATATATATATATATATATATATATATATATATATATATATATATATATATATATATATATATATATATATATATATATATATATATATATATATATATATATATATATATATATATATATATATATATATATATATATATATATATATATATATACATATATATATACACTTATACACATATACACACACACATATATATATATATATATATATATATATAATATATATATATATATATATATATATATATATATAGAGAGAGAGAGAGAGAGAGAGAGAGAGAGAAAGAGAGAGAGAGAGAGAATAGATACTTAGAATAATGATAATAAAGGGAACAATAAAAACGTTGAGGCTATCTTGTTTAAAATCTTTATTTTAAATATGGTGTTCAGGATATTAGATGCAGAAGCACTTTAAAATAATATGTTTTAATAACTGTTCTTTTGCTTTTTTATATAATTTTGTTTTTCTTTTTTTATTCCGTTTTTCTAAGTAAAGACAGTACTAGCAAGTTCCAGTGCGCAGATTTTAGAGAAATGGATTATTATGACCTAAAATTGATAGATTTTTACGATTTCAAGTGTTACGTCTGTATTTAGTACATGAAAGCGTTTATTTAATAAATTTAAATTTCTATTTGGATTATAAACTAATTATAACTAGTTTAGTCTTGAAGTGTGTACGTAAGTAAGTATGTAGCATTATTTTTCATGTACGTTAGTATGTATAAAGCATACGTTTAGACGTTGAAGGTTGAAATTTTGATCATTTGACTAATATAACTCCGATCTGTAAATTTATCTTTGTGTTGTAATCTCCACTATACATGCCAAACATTTTAATTTAATGCAAATTAATGCTGTGAAATATAATTAAAAATCGGATAGTCGTACAATGCTATAGATTTTTTTGTGTTACTATAATATCTAGATGTCCTATTCGCCTTTTGATTGCATACTGTACACTATATAACACAAAATCTTGACATAACGGCTCTTAACACTAAGGTTCTGCCCCCAATAAAACAAAATGCAATAAAAGATACAATTAAAAATTAAATTCATATGATATTGTAATAATGCTATTTAACCATTTGTCTGTCTTGTTTATCGAGGTATAGTTTAGGAACTTTAATTACATTACAAACATGATAATATTTCACGTGTCCCATTCACCATCATCCAATACAGCTAATCTTAGTCAGAATTAAACCTTAAGCAGGGACCAAGCCGAAGACCCGAAGACTTTGACTATCACTTCCGAGGTATAGTTTAGGAACTTTAAGGACATTACAAACATGAGCATATTTTACATCTCCCATCCACCATCATTGAATACGGCGGATCTTAGTCAGAGTTAAACCTCAAGCAGGGACCAAGCCGAATACTCTCTGGCTTTGACTATCACTTCTGAGGTATATTTCAGGATCTTAAAGGACATTGCAACCATGATGTTATTTCACGTGTCAGATTCACCATCATTCAATACGGCGAATCTTAGTCAGAGTTAAACCTCAATCAGGGACCAAGTCGAATACTCTCTGGCTTTGACTATCACTTCCGAGGTATAGTTTAGGAACTTTAATTACATTACAAACATGATAATATTTCACGTGTCCCATTCACCATCATTCAATACGACGAATCTTAGTCAGAGTTAAACCTTAAGCAGGGACCAAGCCGAAGACCCTCAGGCTTTGACTATCACTTCCGAGGTATAGTTTAGGAACTTTAAGGACATTACAAACATGATAATATTTCACGTGTTCCATCCACCATCATTCAATACGGCGAATCTTAGTCAGAGTTAAACCTTAAGCAGGAACCAAGCCGAAGACCCCCAGGCTTTGACTCTCACTTTCGAGGTATAGTTTAGGAACTTTAATTACATTACAAACATGATAATATTTCACGTGTTCCATCCACCATCATTCAATACGGCGAATCTTAGTCAGAGTTAAACCTTAAGCAGGAACCAAGCCGAAGACCCCCAGGCTTTGACTCTCACTTTCGAGGTATAGTTTAAATAGATATCCGTCCCTAAAAAGATGGTGACATTGAATTAATATCCTTTCAAATTTTCCAAGTGCTAAAATAGTCTTTTGTTTATTATCAACGATTTTTTGTCACTGTCGAGGTCCCAGTCTAGTTTAAAATTTTTAGTTTTGACAACGTGTTGTAATTCACAGATTTGATGAGGGAAGGTATTTATGCTTCGTATTATCGATCTACCAGTTTGGTCCAGTACAACATACACTAAAAAGTTTCTTCTTCGGCTATCTTTAGTATTGATGTTTAACCCTCCGAGTGGAACACATCGAGGAAAGAAAAGTCTCCAAAAATACTCCAAAGGTTTACTGTGTCAGTGGCCAAATTTTTCTATGATTTTTTACTTCACCCTCAGTCGATTAGAATGGAACACATGAAACCCACCCTCTTTATTGTCCTTTTACTTCCGATTATAAATAGATATTATAGAATGTTAAATTTTAATACACATAAGGCTCGTCAAGTCTTGAAGATCATCCCATAAGAAATGATGGATTCTAAAAGTACAAATAAAAGTATTCTTTGAGAGACTTATTTATAGCTTTTATTGAAGTTATCCAAGATATTTAAATGGCGGAATTAGAAATACATCTGTTACCGCAGAGGAAATACTTCGAAATAGAGATTTACAAAGCCATGAAAAGCTATCATCGTCTTTGTGCCTCAGGGGTAGAGGTTCATCCCTCAATAAATGTTAGTCAAAGAGGGGTGCAGTTCCTAAACAATCGACCTGACCCTCCTACCACAAAATTCATGGGGGAAAGTGATGGCAGAAATGTACACTGCATCCATTTTTGGAGCGTTTTTGGAGGTCGAAAATTGTATGTGACAACCGCTTTGAAGACATCATCGGTTTGGCGGAATTGTACGTGCGAACCGCTTAGAGGGTTAAAAGTATGTTTTTGATCTTTTGTGGTGTTTTTACATCACCGAGTAATCTGGTTAACCTACTTTATCAAACTTCATAGACATATATCATTTTTATATTATCCCATATTCCAAATTTATTTCTTTTAACCAATTACTTTTTATATTTTAAACGATAATAATATAAATAGTAATGTTATTTATTTTTAAAATTTTATTTCCATTCATCCATTTTTTTTATAAAAAACAGTTTTGCAGAAGAAGTAATTTATAAAGTTATTTAATATACATTAAATGCTATAAAAGAATTTAATAAAAACAGATTTATATATTTCCTTTTTTGTTTCAGCTAAATATTTCCTTTATTAATTGACATCAATTTCCTATTTCCATTTGACTGAGGATAGTTATGAAATTCATGAACTAATTTGAAACCGATTGATATAAAAAACATATGTTGATACATTTTGATAAATTTCTTTCCTTGTATTTTTTTTTTCTTTTTTGAAAAAAAAAAAACTCATAGTTACTTTGAAATTGATTAGTTTTATTTTTTTCTGAAAAGAACAATTGAGATGAAAACGAAAAGAAAGAAGTTTAATGTATTATGATGTAAGTTTGCAATTTAGTGGAGAATTGGTGATTTTTACAATGAACGTTTTATTTTATTCTAGGAAAAAATTCCAGATTCAAAGAAATATATTGTTTTTTTTTTTCGTTTTTTTATCAATTTAAAATTTATAAAAATACAATATGTAAATTTAATTTTTTAGGGGTATTCATTTGGATTGATTAGAGTAAATGTGTTTTAAATTTTGAATTCTTTGAAATTTCGAAATAAATAATCATATTTAAAGGTTATTTATAAAATCGTTTTTCTATTGCAATATTTTAATTGGTTTGTAAGCTCTATATAAAGTTACAGTTAAGTAAATTAAAGCATAATTTTCTTAAATGCTTAAACATATAAGAAAACAATTTTTATTTCCCTTTGCTGAATACCAAAGTATTAAGTAAATTTGATTAATTTATTGGTTGATAGGTTTTTGATAAGTTATCATGAATTTTAGAGAACAAGATTAATTTTAATTCTTTATGTTTATGTTTGACAATTTCTATTAATGAAAATATTGTTACATAAAATGTATTTAGGAAGTACTTTATACATACGGCACTGAGAATGGGAGTTTTACAGGAAGTGAAGCATTTATTAAGATTGGTGACGACTTTCTTGATCTGGTTTGAAGCGCTACGGTCTGCTGTTTTACTCACGAGGGCTAATGAGACCGGTAAGTACTGCTTAAAGCTGTGTTTTACCTAAAAGAACCACGCACCCGAAGGTCGGTTGTAGGGTGTTGAATTGCTGGTTTCCTATATCAGTCCGGAGGCATTGCGTTACGCAGGGAACTAAGCCAGTCTACCGACAATACAAATAACCCTCCGAGTAGAACACACCGAGGAAAAAGCCTCCAAAAAATACGCTAAAGATTTACTGTCTCAGTGGCCAAAGCGTTCTATGATTTTTTCCTTGACCCTTTGTCGACTAGAATGGAATACGGGAAACCCACCCTCGTTATTGTCTCTTTACTTCCGGTTATAAATAGATATATAAATAGACATTATAGATTGTTAATTTTTAATACACATAAAGCTCGTCAAGTCTCGAAGATCATCCCATAAGAAATAACGCATTCTAAAAGTACAAATAAAAATATTCTTTAAGAGAATTATTTATATTTTTTTACGAAAGTCATCCAAGATATTTAAGTGGTGCAATTAGAGATACATCTGTTACCGCAAACGAAATACTTCAAAATAGAGATTTACAAATTCATGAAAAGCTATCAGCGTCTTTGTGCTTCAGGGAGTAGGGGTGCATCCCTCAATAAATGTCAGTCAAGGAGGGGTGCAGTTCCTAAACAATCGACCTGATCCTCCTATCTCAAAACTCCATGGGGGGAAAACACTGGCAGAAATGTACATTAACTCCATTTTCGGAATGTATTTGAGGCCGAAAATTGTATGTGAAAACCGCTTTGAAGACATCATCGGTTTGGCAGAATTGTAGGAAATTTGGCGGAATTAGAGGGTTAACCAATGAAGTTTCCGGAAGATCGGGAATCCTCCGCAGGAGTCTTCCCTGTTTAAAAGTCCAGTTGAACCGATGTGCCACATGGACATACATTTCAACTTCCTGACATGGAGTATGTGTTGGTGTAGGAAAACTGCTGCTTAAAGCTGATTCTGAATGACTACTAAAATTCATACCATCAGCGAGATTGGATCCCACGAATTAGGTACCGAAACACAGCGTTCTACCATTCGGTCATCATTCGGCAACACTGACAAAGAAGATATATTTGTCAATAATTGGAATAGAGTTTACTGTCCTGTTTTCTTCTCTGGATTGACGGTTATTCATAAGGCTCTTGTTTGCGTTAAAAAGAGACATATTTATGGAGAAATTTGAATTATTCGGATAGCTGAAGTACAATACCATGCTTGCAAAATTGAAGACTTAGGTCCTCACCAGAGTCGTTTAACTTCTAACTGCGATTAATTTCTATTTAAAAGAAGAATTGCATCCTACCATTAGTGGGAGACATGGGTTAATCGTGGTTAACAGCTTAACTCCTTCGTTGATACTGACCCTTTTTACGGATTAAAAGGAATTAAGATTATAGAAAAACTGTAGACCCTGTCCAGTTTTACAATCCTTCATATATGACGTTTCTTTCCCATGTGAATTAAAAATATATTGATACTGCGGATGGATAGATTATAGGATACTCTACAATCCCTAACGTCTTTGAGAATTTCTAGCATATCTTCAATTTTGTTCAATAATTAAGGCGTCTATAAACATCACTTGAAAGCAGCTAACATCATATCCATTACATTCTAGTGGCTGTACTAGGGTTTTAATCTTTTTTGATTGTGAGAGGAGTGACCTAACTGCGTTGGATAAGTTGGGTTCAGGGTATTTAAAAACCCATCAGGTATTTCAGTTAGGTTTTCAGGTATTGACAGCTTCCCTCGTCTGTATCAATTCCTGATAAACTGCCTCAACTTGGTACTTGGGGATTTTTTGAGCTAACTTTCGTCCTGAATGTACTTAAAGCAAACAATCTCATAGCTTTGATCTTACTCAGAATACAAGCTTAAGAATGAAGAAGAAAAAGGAACTACCAGAAAAATAATGTTTTCATTTTTGTACTATATTATTATAAGAGATGTTATTTGGGGAAAAATCGTATAATATTTATATTCAATTATTCACATTTTAGAAGTTATACTGAATAAGTATATATATATATATATATATATATATATATATATATATATATATATATATATATATATATATATATATATATATATATATATATATATATATATATATATATATATATATATATATATATATATATATATATATATATATATATATATATATATATATATATATATATATATATATATATATATATATATATATATATATATATATATATATATATATATATATATATATATATATGTATATATATATATATATATATACATATATATACATATATATATATATATATATATATATATATATATATATATATATATATATATATATATATATATATATATATATATATATATATATATATATATATATATATATATATATATATATATATATATATATATATATATATATATATATATATATATATATATATATATATATATATGTATATATATATATATATATATATATATATATATATATATATATATATATATATATATTATATATATATATATATATTATATATATATATGTATATATATATATATATATATATATATATATATATATATATATATATATATATATATATATATATATATATATATATATATATATATATATATATATATATGTATATATATATATATATATATATATATATATATATATATATATATATATATATATATATATATATATATATATATATATATATATATATATATATATATATATATATATATATATATATATATATATATATATATATATATATATATGCGTACTTAGAATAATGATAATAAAGGGAACAATAGAACAATAAAAACGTTGAGGCCATCTTGTATAAAATCTTTATTTTAAATAGGGTGTTCAGAATATTAGATGCAGAAGCAGTATAAAATAACATGTTTAAAAAAACTGTTCTTTTGCTTTTTTATATGATTTTTTTTTTTTATTCTGTTTTTTTCTAAGTAAAGACAGTACTAGTAAATTCTAGTGCGAAAAATTTTAGAGAAATTAATTATTATTATGACCTAAAATTGATAGATTTTTACGATTTCAAGTGTTACGTCTGTATTTAGTACATGAAAGCGTTTATTTAATAAATTTAAATTTCTATTTGGATTATAAACTAATTATAACTAGTTTAGTCTTGAAGTGTGTACGTAAGTAAGTATGTAGCATTATTTTTCATGTACGTTAGTATGTATAAAGCATACGTTTAGACGTTGAAGGTTGAAATTTTGATCATTTGACTAATATAACTCGTAATTGTGAATTTTTCTTTGTATTGTAATCTCCAATATACATGCCAAATGTTTCAATTTAATGCAAATTAATGCTGTGAAATATAATTAAAAATCGGATAGTCGTACAATGCTATAGATTTTTTTGTGTTACTATAATATCTAGATGTCCTATTCGCCTTTTGATTGCATACTGTACACTATATAACACAAAATCTTGACATAACGGCTCTTAACACTAAGGTTCTGCCCCCAATAAAACAAAATGCAATAAAAGATACAATTAAAAATTAAATTCATATGATATTGTAATAATGCTATTTAACCATTTGTCTGTCTTGTTTATCGAATATGATATACATAATATTGTATATGAATTTGTTTATGTATAGCATATGATACATAATGAAGTATGTTTTAAGCTAAAATTATTTTGGTGAAGCTTCTTATATATAGCTATATTTTTTTATTAGACGTATGAAATATGTACGAGATATAACTATTCTCTTTTGTTTGAACAGCCAAATATTTAGACAGTGGATGTAATGATTTAATGTTAGATTAATCAAAAATAAATATAAAAATATATTATTTGTCGAAAATAATTTTGAATTTTACTAATTGTAACTGAAGAAGTGTAATCGAGAATAATTTTAATTTACAATAGATATACATATCTGTATACATAGCTGTTATACAATTTTATACATATCTGCTTAAAAATGGCAGAACATAACGAGGTGTCACGATATGTATCTTTCCAAATAACCTTGACTGAGCTTTACTCAGACAACATGAGAATTATTAGACACAAAACCTTTTTTGAATCTGGAGTATGTGTAGACAATAATTCTAACTGTAATTCCAATGTAACAGAAATGCTTGGCTAGAGTGTGCTTGGCTAGGTGTCACGATATGTATCTTTTCCAAATAACCGTGACTGAGCTCTACTCAGACAACATGAGAATTATTAGACACAAAACCTTATTTGAATCTTGAGTATGTGTAGACAATAATTCTAACTGTAATTCCAATGTAACAGAAATGCTTGGCTAGAGTGTGCTTGGTTATGTGTCACGATATGTATCTTTTCCAAATAACCGTGACTGAGCTCTACTCAGACAACATGAGAATTATTAGACACAAAACCTTATTTGAATCTTGAGTATGTTTAGGCAATAATTCTAACTGTAATTCCAATGTAACAGAAATGCTTGGCTAGAATACGCTTGGCTAGGTGTCACGATATGTATCTTTTCAAAATAACCGTGACTGAGCTATACTCAGACAACACGAGAATTACAAGACACAAGATATTATTTGAATCTTGAGGATGTGTAGACAATAATTCTAACTGTAATTCTAATGTAACAGAAATGCTTGGCTAGAGTGTGCCTGGCTAGGTGTCACGATATGTATCTTTTCAAAATAACCGTGACTGAGCTATACTCAGACAACACGAGAATTACAAGACACAAGATATTATTTGAATCTTGAGTATGTGTAGACAATAATTCTAACTGTAATTCTAATGTAACAGAAATGCTTCGCTAGAGTGTGCTTCTTCAAGGATTCTCTAAAATATATGTTATAAAATTTTTCAATTAAGGTGATTCATATAGTCCGTAAAATACAGTAAAGGCTCAACTAATAGTGTACCTTTTATTCATGCAACTTTTGAAAATAAAATATAACTTTGTATAACTTTTGAAAATAAAAATTTTATAAAACCCTAAATTACTTGGAGCAAATAGTTACAATGTAGAAGCTAGGCCCTAATGAGCTGTAATAACGTATCCAATTTGGTGTTACTTCAAACATACCTATCTCTGAATAATTTATAGCTTACATGGTATTCAGGATTTATCGTGATAAAGTAGTTTTCAAACATCATGAATGGATTCGACGTGAATTAAAAATAATGCAAGTTTAAAAATAATTTACTAAGTAACTCAAAACTACATTAACGCAAGGAATTTCCTTGCTAATGACTGCCAGCTTTTCAATGAA
>CM063509.1:60482319-60487319 GCA_032207245.1 Pardosa pseudoannulata
AATAAGGACTTTAAAACGTCAAAAGCTATAAACACATAAAACTCAAAACTTTAAAGTATTTACTAAATTGTCTTTTTATGTACTATGGTAAATTATTATTCTAATAATTGCATAAGGCCAGTTTCCTGTTAAGCATCTGGTTTCCCTATTTATAAATTAGTTATCAATGTAAGGAGTGTGTAACATCACGATAAACAAGTAACACTTTCCACAAGTATAAATATTTTTTTTATACTTGTGGAATAATATATGTTCTAAGTAAAACAAATAAAATTATGAGCCGAGTTTGGTTATTAACCCTTGATTCTGACTTATAAATGCGCACCAACAGCTAAATATAACAAAAGCACAAATGGTCATAGATTGGATATATTCTTAGAATGTCTACAAAATACCCAACTAGAATAGTCCTCATGTAATTCTCTGACGAGAAAAGTAAGAGAGAGCTGGTGTCAAATGGCCATCCAGGAGATTAAGAGGCTTGGCAAATCAATAAGTCTTTGATTGGGCAAGCTAAGGGAGTGCCAGAGAGGCGGCATTAAAAAAGAAGGTATGTAACATTACACTGACTGCCGCATGTGCCTCTGGGCCTTAGGAGACAGAAGAAGAATGCTGTTTCAGATATTTCAATTTTCCACTGATCTAATGTTAATCTTAAAATTATATTCATGCAGTACACTTTATATGGAACCTGTTACTAAGATCACTGAGTTGTACATAATAGAAGTTTCACTAATGTTTACAACTTATTTATTAAGAATATTCAATGAACATTTCAAATGTAATATGAATGTTATTCTAATTTTTCCCACTTTCGGTAAGATTTAATTACTACAACTACAATTTTTGAATTCAAATGTTAGAGTAGTATACTATATGGTAGTACCTCATGTAAAATAAGAAAGGAAAAAAGTTCTTGTTTTTTCTAAATTAAATGTCTCAGAAAATTAATAACATTAAATGGCCAAAATGGTTTTATATTCTGACTTATATATCCTGACTATTAACAAAACTAAAGAAAAAGCATAAATGGTCATGGATTGGGCATATTCGTAGAATATCAACAAAGTACCCAGCTAGAATAGCCCTCAAGCGCTCCATTGATGGGAAAAGGGAACAGAGGATGCACAAAGCAGACCTGATATCAAATGGCCATAGAAGAGAATAATGCCTTTATTGGCCAAACTAACGGAGTGCCAGAATGGCGGCATTAAACCAGAAGGTATGTAACACTACTCTGGTTGCCTCATGTGCCCCTAGGCGCAAGGAGACAGAAGAAGAATGAGGTTTCAGATATTCCAAAATTTCCACTGATCTAATGTTAATCTTAAAATTATATTCATTCAGTACACTTGATATGGAACCTATTACTAAGGTTACTGAGTTGTGATGTTTACATCTTATTCATTTAGAATATTCAATGAACATTTCAAATGTAATATGAATGATATTCTAATTTCTTCCCACATTCGTTAAGATTTAATTGTTTCAACTAAAAATTTTGAATTCAACTGTTCGAGTAGTTATACCATATGGTAGTACCTCATGTAAATTAAAAATACAGCAAGAAAAGTTCTTAATATTTTTCAAACTAAATGTCTCAGAAAATTAAAAAAGTAAACGGCCGAAATGGTTTTATATTCTGACCTACATATACGTACCATTAGCAAAACTATAACAAAGGCAAGTGGTTATGGATTGGGCATATTCGTAGAATATCAACAAAGTATCCAACAAGAATAGCCCTCAAGCGTTCATCTGACGGGAACAGGAAGAGAAAGCACCCAAAGCTGATTTGGCATCAGATAGCCTTCCCAAAGAACAATGCCTTGGGTTTCCCAAGCTGAGGGACTGTCAGAGAGTCGGCATTACACTAGAAAGTATAGAACACTACACTTCCTACCTCATCTGCCACTGTGCGTTAAGTGACAGAAGATGAATGCGGTTTCAGATATTCCAAAATGTCTACTGATATAGTGTTAATCTTAAAATTATCTCCATGCAGTACAATTTATACGGACCTGTTAATAAAATAACAGAGCTGCACGTAACTAAAGTTTCACTCATCTTTACTCCTTATTCATTTTGAAGATTCAATGAAACTTTAAAATGCAATAATGTTGATGTTCTATTTTTTCCACATTAGTTACGATTTAATTTCTATAACTAAAATCTTCAATTCAATAGATAGAGCAGTTCTACTATATGTTAGTACCTCAGGGAATACAAGAAAACATCAAGAGATGTTCTTGATAGTTTCCAAACTAAATGCCTAAGAAAATCAATAAAATTGTGCCGGCCAAATAAAATTTCATATTCTGACCTATATATCAGCACCAATAGCGAACCTTTAGCTCTAACAATAAAAAAGCATAGATGGTTATAGTTTGGACATATACTTAGAATGTCAACAAAGGACCCAACTAGAATAGTCCACATGGTCCACTAGCGAAAAGAAGAGAGGACGCCCAGAGCTGACATGGCGTCAGATGGCTATCTGCGAGAGAAATGCCTTTGACTGGCCAAACTGGGGGAGTGTCAGAGGGGTGGCATTAGAACAGGGCATTAAGATAAAACACTATACTGGCGCCCCAAAACGCTACAGGACGTTAGGAGACAGAACGAGTTTCCCTTATAGAAAACTGCTGCAGTTCTAACGTTAATCTTAAATTTAACTAGTACATTTTATACGAACGTTTAATAAAATATCTGAGCTGTGCATGAATGAGGTTTCACTGATGTTTACTTCTTACTCATTGAGAAGACTCAATGAAAATTTTAAATGCAATATGTATGATATTCTAATTTTTTTTCAGCATTCGATAAGATTTAATTACTACAACTGAAAATCTACAATTGAACTGTTAGAGCAATTTCACTAAATGGTAGGAGTTCATGGAAAATACAAAAATATAAAATAAAACTCCTGATAATTTCCAAGCTAAATGTCTATGAATATTATATAATTATACTCGCCAAACAAAATTTCATATTCTGACCTATATATCCACACCAATAGGAAAACTATAACAAAAGCACAAATAGTCATGGATTGGGCATATTCTTGGGATATCATCAGGTGACCCAACTAGAATAGCCCTCACACAGTTCTCTGACGAGAAAAGGAAGAGGGCACCCAAAACTGGCCTGACGTCAGATGGCTATCCAGGAGAGAAATACCTTTGGCTGGATAAGCTGGGAGAGCAAAAGAAGCGGCATAAAACCATTAGGGATGTAAAGCTGTACTGACGGTTTCAAGTGTAAATGGGAGTTAGGAGAATGTAGGAGGTATAGAAAAATGTTCCTCCTATATAGAACATTACACTGGTGCCCGCAGGCGACACTGGGCTTTAGGAGACAGATCAAGAAAGCAGTTTCACTTAGGCCTAAAATTTCTGCGGTTCTAGTGTTAATACTAAAAGTATCTAGTACATACCTTTAGCTTCGCAAGCTAAGGGAGTGCCATAGAGGCAAGAGGATGAATTCGGAAGACATGGAAAACTACATTGATGGTCTCATGCACCAATGGGTATTAGGAGATAAAAGAAGAATGTGGTTTAAGTTATTTCAAAACTTCCGAATATCTAGTGTTATTTTAAAAATTATCTATATGCAATACATTTTATACCAACATGTTAATAAATAACGGAGCTCTACATAACTAAAGTTTCACTGATTATTACTTCTTATACATTGAGAAGACTCAATGAAAATTTAAAATGCAATACGACAGATATTCCATTTTTTCCACATTCGTTAAGATTTAATTACTCCAACTTTAAACAAAACGGAACAGCAGGATATGATGAATTTCTTCAGTGCTTTCTCTTGAAGAACTGGATAAAAAAATAACATTAAGAAACATTTTTCCTTTTCTTCCCATGAATAAAGATTCCTAAGGAAAGAGCAATTACACACAGAAAATTGTGGCATGTAATTAAAATCCCTTATGATTTATGACTTATAATTTCTATCAAAACTGACAGAGGATTTTTTTTTCTAACTGGACTCAGCATTTTTTTCAATATAATTTTTCTGGTATCTAAGAATCCAATTTTTACTAATGACTGAAAAAAAATACAATATAATAAATGTAGTATCAAATAAAGAAAGATTATTTTCCTTCTACATTGAAATATTTTGGGATATAATTGATAAGTCGTCATTAATTTTATATTTATCCAAAAGTTATGGATATGGTCTGCACATAAACCATTATAAAAATTTCGTTTCTAATAATAAGATTTTGATTCAAATGATTTTTTTCTGGTCATATGAATATTTTCATCTTTTAATTCTCTTATAAAATGTATTAATTTAATAAGAAATGTGTTTTTTATTCAAAACTTGAAAACTGCATGCTGTTATCGTGAATTATAAATTCTTATGATTATATTTTTTAACAAAAGAAAAAAAATTAAACTGATACAATCATATTATATTTTTCAGCAAAAGAAAAAGAGTAAAATAGAAAATCCATTTAATATCTAAGTCATTAGTAATAACATATCTACTAATCCAAAAAAAATAAATAAATAAACCTAGCTGTAATAAAAAGGAACTGTTCAAAAATAATAGAATTATTGTTTCCATTTAATAATGCTAAGCTTTATAATTTTCGGGAAATGTCTGAAATTTCTTCTATTATTAATATTTCAAAAAGTCAAAAAAGTATCTTAAACGTACATAAATTTTAATTAAAATTCAGAAATGAAAAGAAACATTCCATTCCCTTGAAATGCATATATTTAATCTCTATACTATATAATCTCTACCGAACATAGTATACTTTTCCGATTATACGTTCTGATATACTTTTCATCGAAAAAAAGTATAGGAGTACATAATACTTCATGTTATTCCTTCAAGCTGTAATAAAATTGGGAAAATATTCTTAAGAGATATAAAATGGTAAAATATTGATGCAAATATATTTTACATTAATAACAGACTTCCTCACATAATTTTAATTTTTCATGTACTAATGCTAAATGCTAGAA
>CM063509.1:60492319-60494819 GCA_032207245.1 Pardosa pseudoannulata
CAACGTAATTAACTCCCAAAAATTAGTTACTTTCATTAATTGAGTCCGTATAAATCATTAAGCTACATGTGCTCCTTGGGTGGGATTAATGCATAAAAGCCTCTAAACGGTGTCTGAAATAAAAAAGTATTTGTAATGCCAGCTGCTTTAGAAAAAATATATTTAAACATATATTTTACACTTAACAAATTGTTCTTAACGATTTAATATAAGTGCAGTTACTATTTTAAAAATTATGGAATACAACTTAATTAAATCCCAAAATTTAATTACTTTTATTAATTGAGTCCGTATAAATCATTAAGCTACATGTGCTCCTTGGGTGGGATTAATGCGTAAAAGCGTCTAAACGGTGTTTGAAGTAAAAAATATTTGTAATGCCAGCTGCTTTTGAAAAAATATTTACAAACATACATTTGCACTTAACAAATTGTTCTTAACGATTTAATATAAGTGCAGTTAAAACTATTTTAAAAATTATGCAATACAACGTAATTAAATCCCAAAATTTAGTTACTTTTATTAATTGAGTCCGTAAAATCATTAAGCTACATTTACTCCTTTATTAATGCAGGGTAAGCCTCTAAAAACGGTGTCCTGAAATAAAAAATATTTGTAACAGCTGCTTTTGAAAAAGTCAACACATAAGGACTTAACAAAGGGGGCGATTTAATATGAGTACAGTTAAAATGATTTTAAAATTATGCAATACAGATTTGAACTCGTTTATAACGAGCACAAAGGTATTACATTTACTAAATCAGGTGCTTTAACGGGCTTCAGGTTTTAGAACTTGATTGATTTAAAATTATTAATACTTACTTTCTTAATTTAATGACATTACTTAATTTAATGACAATTACAGCGAAAAATTTCTAGTTGCGCTACAGTCCTTATACGAAAGAAACATTAAACGGAAAGAAAAACAAAGGAAAGATTCTTAAAACATTTATTTTTTTCATTAATCTATATATTTAAAATTGTAGTTTGTCATCTTACTCTGAACTAGTTTCCTGTCTCATCGGAGAAGACTCATCGCCCGGAAAACATCATCCCTGACATCCCTCGCTTCAGAAAAGGTCTGCATTTTTTCAGCGAACTCCAAATCGTAGAACAAGTTGGGGTGGTTCACCTTTCTTTATATTCATCATTGCCCTCATCGTCACGTTTTTCCGCTGAATTCGCTAGTACGTCAACTACAATATCTTCTATAATCAGTACATCTAAGGTCATCATTTCGTCGTCGATGGATACATAGTTTTGAAATTCTTCTTTGGTCTTTTCCAAATTTGCAGTTTGTATGAAATTGTCAACCACTTCTTCCTCAGTTGATTGACCATCTTGACAGCCCTACAATCCAGCTTTTTGGAGACACTTGATGATGCATGTTGATGTGACATTTTCCAAGCAACCTTCATCAAGCGTATTGCTTCCAGTACATTGACATTGGTATATGATGCTGTTCCACTTGTATTTCTTAGGTCCGGAATCATCAAAATCAGTTGGTTACTGAAGTGGCACTTGAAACTTCTTATGACTCCTTGGTCCATTGGCAGGATAGCACATGTAGAATTTGGTGGCAAAAAATCAATTGCACAGGATTTGTGAACCCTCCCTATTGACATTGGAGGAATTTTTCCTACAAAAGTATTAAACAGAAGACAAGAAAAAAAAAGATAAGACAGAAAGACTAGAAATATGAGAAAAAAGATAAAAAGAAAAAAAAATGTTGCTCGTTAAATCCAGGTCTTGCTCGTTAAAAGCGACTTCTCTTTAATAGATTTAAGATTGATCCAACCAAATATTCTCGCTTCCCTCCGTATATCTATCCGAAGTCTCGTTAAATCCAAGCTCGTTATAAACGAGTTCGACTGTACAACGTAATTAACTCCCAAAAATAAATTACTTTTATTAACTCATAATTTAAAATATCCAAACAAAAAGCATAAATGGAAAAAAGTAGAATTGTGTATTCTTTTAAAAATATGCTTCTGTGTTTGACAGTCGCAATCTAAAAGTTCCCCCGAAAAAGTGCATAAAAAATGCAAACAGTCTTATTCTAAACCCTTTAGAAAAAGTCGGTTTAGGTGACAACTTCTTTTAAAAATTCTTTATGCATGACTGCTCTAAGCTTTTTATCGCATTCCATCAACAGGGTCTTAAATGAAAGAAAAATATTTTTCTAGAATATTCGAGGTAAATATCGTTTCCTTGAACGTAGTTTTTGAATGAAGAATGTATATTCAGTAAAACAGATTTTGAATAATAGAAATTCTAAAATACTCTAGGATATTTACTTTTTACAGATAATAAAAAATATTCCATAACCAAACAGGAATTAATCTTTAACCTTTATTTCATACTTTTTATAATAAGATCTAAACAATACAAGGACAAATAAATATGTTAAATAAATTTTTGAAAAATGTATTTTAAATTATTCTGGTTTGAGAGGGCTAAATCAATATTTTTCAACATAAATAATTAATTTTTTATAAAT
>CM063509.1:60499819-60534819 GCA_032207245.1 Pardosa pseudoannulata
ACTACACGACTATCAACAGTCACAGGCGTACTCAGGGGGGGGGGTGCAAAAGGGCATATGCATACCCGAAATTGTTTGTCGAAACTGAAAAAAGGAGGAAAAAATGTAATTTTTTTTAAGTTTAGAAATGCCATAATACTACAATAATAACATTATTTTTTAACGTGTTTTGGATTTGTAGGAGAGATCTTGGGTTAACTGTTACAGAAGAATTACAAGACTACACTGTAGAATTTGTCCCGAATATTCATAAACTGTTAAAAATTTGAGTCACTTTGCCAGTTACAACATGCACAGCTGAGAGATTGTTTTAAACAATGAAATTATGTGTTTAAATGGATTCTTTTCCTGTATATCTAGAAAAATATTCCTGTAACTGAAGATAAAGTGTTAAATATTTAAAAAAAACAAAATCGGAGAATAAACATAAATTTGTAAAAACTAATATGAATAGATATTTTTCATTGCATTGTAATCGAATATTTTTAACCTATTTTTTTAAACTGCAACTGCTTTTTACAATCACTAAATGATATTTTATCAGTTTTCGATGATACAGGATACTATCAATTCTGGTAAGGAAAACATTTTATTCTCATACTATCTCTATTTTGTTAATTGGCCATATTTTCCGATTTTTTTATAACTTGGTAAAAATTATATCAGTTCATGAATAGTTTTACAACGGAGAAATGAGATTGATATAATGTATTCTTTAGTTTTTACATAATGATAATACTAAATTAAAGAATTATTTTTTCATGGTAATTATAGCAACCTATATGTTTGTTTGGTTTGGAGTACTACGGTCTACTTTTTGCAACACGAAGGCTAATGAGACCGGAACCTACAGCTTAAAGCCGATTCCGAAAGGCAACTAGCATCCATGCCACTGTGGAATTCGAACCCACGAACTCTGGTACCGAAGGACAGCACCCTAACCAATCGGCCATCGTTCGGCAGAAGAAGCCTATATGAGAGAATTTAGGAGTGGGGGTGTCTGAGATAAAAATGTATGTATACATGTGTTATATTTGCATATTTAAGTATTACATTTAGTTTAAAGAACTGATTTTACAAAATAGGGGTCTGGGAGATCTCAAGCACCTACTGAACTTTCCAAATGCAACCCCCCCTAAAAATGTTTTGGGGGGTAGGATACTGTTAACAGTATTCATTTGGTTTGGAGTGCTACGGTCTACCTGTTTGCTCACCAAGGCTAATGAGACCGGGACCTACTGCTTAAAGTCGATTTAGAGTTGCTACAATCATCCAGGCCACAGAGGGATTCAAAACCACGAACTCCGTACACATCACCTTTCAGCAACTTTAAATGGAATTTTTTTTTACTTAATTTTCCAATTATGTTTTATAATTATCATAAAAACATGGGATTTTCAGCACTGGTTGTACAATCCTATTTAACCCCTTCCCCGTTCTTCCCGAGCTGAACTCGGGCAAGCCAAATGTACCATCCTGGCTCATCACGAGTGTAACACGGACACTAAAATTTTACACTGTGCAATCAGTCTTTCCCGAATTATTTCACATGCGTTTTTTTATGTTTCGAAGGCTTTTGTTTATTTTTCTGGCTACTATATTATTTGCTGCTCAAAGAGAGACAATGTAGGGAAGAAGGTAAGGAGAGAAACAAGGTTCTACTGCCCAGATTGCGATGTTGGACTCTGTGCAGTACCGTGTTTTCGATTGTATCATACACGACCAAATTTTAATTAATAATGTCACTCATTTATATGAATGCTTAGGATATAAATAAAATTTAATTCAAGATAAAAGCTAGGTATTCTAAGCTTTTTATTTATAGTTAGTATGAATTCACTCCAAAGTCTAATGATTTCTGCCGTACAGAAAGCCAACTATAGAGGTAAATTACTCTTTATTTAAATTGGTTTTTTACATTAATTTTTGAAATTTTTGTATGTGAAAGATGCTAAAGGCTATGTATGTATAAAAATAAGAATAAAAAATTGACATTTTTTGACCCATAATTCTGAAATAAAATGAACCTGGAAGGGGTTAATTAATTTTGAATAATTTACTTTATTTCTATAAATAATATTTTATAACAAGTTTCAATTCATATCAAAAAGTTAAAAGTTTTCTGACAATGTCCGTAGTTTTTCAACAGTTCAAAGGAAATTTCATTAATAATTTGTACACTATTAGGTATAATTTTCCACCTAATTTTTTTTTATTATTAGATTTGCACTAGGGGATTGAATTTTCAAAAGAAATCTAAAATGTTTAAAAATTTGATTACAAATAATAAATGAAAAAAAACAACGAAACAAATAAGTAGTTTTATTGTAGATCTATGCAAAGATCTACACTAGGCTCTCTTAACATTTTACCGACAGGTCGTCGATTAATCGACTTTTGATCAACAGCGCTTACCGACCGGTAGTCGATTAATCGACTTTTGATCATTCTGTTAGATTTGGTTAGGTTAGATTGATAAGCAGTAGGCATTTCGCATTCTTTATTCAAATAATCGGTACTTTTTTTCTACGCTTTAGGCATTAGAAATGAATGGAAATGATAGTATCGGCGAGATTTATCTCGACAAACTGTCAGATTGTCTTGACTGCCGTTCAGCAAGACGAAAGTGATAGCAGTAGTATAGCCATTCGAAAGCGACGTCCTGTACCGCTAATATACAGTGATTCAGAAGACGAGGACATGAATAATAATGCTAAAGACAACAATGATACATGGTCAACGAACGACAAGAGTATAATTTTGGAACCTTTCGATGGCAGCTCTGACGTAAAAATTAGGCCAAGTTCCTCCGAAAGCTTAATAGATATTGTGAATTCATTGGAAGTGACTTGATTGAGCACTTCGTGAGGGAGATATCACTATCAAATTGTGAAAAAAATATAGAATTACATCAAAAACGAAAAAATAGAAAGACGTCGAGTTGACTGAAATGAAGAAATTTTTTGTCCTGATCATTCTCATGGGACAAGTGAAGAAGGACGGTCTCTACGATTGTTGTTCTAGAGACCCATCTATAGAAACGCCGTTCTTCTCGGATGTTATGAGCAGGAACAGATTTTTACAAATAATGCAAAGTTAGCATTTTTGTAATAATGATATTTCTCCCAATTCGCATAGGCTGGTGAAGGTCCAGCCTGTCATTGAGTATTTCAAGAAAAAATTTAACAACGTATATAAACAGTATCAACAATTGTCTCTAGATGAATGTTGAATTCCGTGGTGAGTTAGACTGTCATTCAAAACCTATATCCGTAAAAATTACCGAAACTGAGCCGGAGTCTCGGATGATCTGCTGCTGAGCAGACGGGGAAAGGGCATAGTATGCTCAAAACGCTACCGGTCGATAAACTGTTAAGATAGAGGAAGCAGAGCTATTCCAAATTACGCGAATAGGAAGCACCATGGAGAAGCGTTTTTTTAGTTTTCTACCACTGGTAACAGGAGAAGGGTAAATCGCAGCTGGTGTGACAGCTGACAGAAAAGCATGGTGATGATTATATACTGGAATGCTTGGACATTCTTTACTATTTTTTGTTCAGTGTTTTTAAATGTTCAGTTTGTTTTAAAAAAGGATGATCATTTACAATAAATTTGACTTATTACCGCCTAAGCACTTACACGATGGAAACAAAAACGATTTTAACCGTGTATAATACATTTTTACTGTGAAAATTTGAAATCCATTTGCTGAAAAATATTTTTATTTACATATACTTGCGCGTTATCATTGATATCAATTTCTTTACCAACAAAATGTCTCAGATAAAAATATTTCTGTTAGAAAGTTTTAAGAATGCGTAAAATTGATAACTTAAGGAATGAGAAGTCAAAAATACTTTGTTTTTTACTTTGAAGAGCTTTATGTATCCTTAAATTGGTTAAAGCAGATTGTGAAGTATTGCAAACATGCAAGGCAATCAACGATATGGGAAATTAAATGACTATGGTAAATTTGCCGTCGTACCTGAATTATTCATTGTCATTCAATTATAGAAGTAATAACTTCTCAATAAGTAGAATATTTAACATAAGTGTGCAAATATAAAGGCTGTACAACTTTGATATACCTCCCAAAAAATTACGCACCAAATCTGACACTTCCTACGGACTTTTTATTTTGGTGTTGCCAATTTAGGTTTTCTCAGCTTTTATGTTTTTGCTGTTGCCAAATTTAGTATTTTCTTGTATTTTGCACCATTTTTTTTAACTTTTTGCGACAACAATTTTTGGATTTCATATATGTTTTACCGCCATTTCATTCATTAGCCATTTCTTTGTGAAGTGATCAAGCGGATTTCTGACTTGCTGTATTTTGGTGCAAATCTGGTTGTATATTCCAATTATATTTGTTTCTATTAATTTTTTTTAATCTTTTAATATGCATACTATATATAGTGTTGAAAAGTTTCCGGGAATTTTGAGTCGAAAAACTGATAGTTGTACTTCATTTTCGTTACCGTGCGATGAACATGTTTCGTAAATCATGTTTAGAAGCTAATGTTGATTGTTTCAATATATTTATTGAAATTGCTGCTGGGGTAAATTGTGAGTAATTCAAACTTTCTGTATAAGTAATTCATTTATTAGATTGTCGACACTTAATTTCAATTGTATTTGTTAAAATTTTTGTGTAAATTGCATATATGTTATTCAGTGTCATTTATTTCTGCTTTTTATGTATTTACTGTATTTTTTAGGTATTCTTTTTTGGTATTTAATGATTCCGTATTTTTTATGTATTAATTATTTGTATTTAGCGAGAAAAAAAGGCGCCAAAAACTGGTATTTTGCTTGGCGAGGAAAAAAGCGTCGCCAAATTTCCGATTTGGGGGTATATGGCTAAGGAAGTTTAAAGGTTTTAGTCATTTTACATGCTTGTAAATACAAATTTGATACACAATTTACTTTAACAAAGATAGCCAATACAAGTATATTTCTAGCTATTTCAGAGTCATTAAAATATGGTACTTTGCTACTTACATAAAAAGGTTTCGACCTCATGTAACAATTAGAATTTTTGCTATATATGCTCATAAGAACAAAACGGTATAAAAGTTTATTTCGTCGCTTACCATACTTATATATACAATTCAAAGCACAACTTTGCCTAAGGGTACGTAAGAAATAAAAAAACAAATAAACTATTTAAATGTATTTAATGATTTCCAGCTTACAATAACACAGATTTGTCAATTGGGTAAGAATAATTTCTTTACAATATTAAATCAGAATTATTAAACATCTTAAACTCTCATAATGATTCTTTACATTGCACAAGTTTAGAAGTAAACTAAAATCTTTACGGCGCTTAGCATTTCAATTTATTTAAAAGCCAAGTTTACAGATTTAAATAAGCTGTTTTAGGTGTCTGTAGAATATTAGTTATTTGAACATGTGCCCATGTATTGTTTAAACATTCGTGCCTTATTTGATACTGTTGCATAGCAATATTCCCACTGTTTTCAAGTAATTGTCCAAACGTACATTACCTTAGTTCAAATGTAAGAGAATATCTAATAATCTTATATCATTTTATAAATATGAAGATAAATGTGTTTTTATTCATAGTGACAGCTTTTTGGAAGAATTCTTATTATAGAAAAGATGAATGCCCCAGTTCCAAATGAAATGACTATAATACAAACTAAACTACAAGCTATACTAGTATGCTACTAAGTTTTATTACAAATATATACTAATTTTTACATATTTAATTTGCTAAAAACTAAAATAAATAACTATATTAATCTAATTGAAAAGCATGGCCATGCTCCGATTATAATATCCCCAGTCCTCATTCTATTTTAATTTCATCTTATTGAGCAAAACTTAATCAGTTTCTATGTGTTTAATTCTACTTTTGGGTCTTGAAATGGAAATATAAAATACAGTATGTGTAGTTACCCATCTCACCAACTGTGTGTAGTGGTTAAATAAAGACACAGCACACAAAACAGTATAATATGAAAAGAAAATCAAAAGTCCCCATCTATAGCCTAGAGGGGTAAGTAGGTAAACAGAATATGTACATTACACAACATTTAAACAACGCTTTGATCGACAGTAAGCAAATTCGACAGTATGTCTTTAAACTAGCAATTAAACATAAACATCGTACTGTAATAGTTGTACCAATGTCCACAAAGTTCTAATATACCTCTAGAGATGGTAGGGCAAGCCTGATGGCCTACTTTGTTTCTGCTTCAAATATGAAGATCCATTTAGGCAAAGTCTCTTTCAAAGTCGTCTGTAGCGGTTTTCAAGCAAAAAGGAGCTCCTTTCCTCACAATATATGTAGCTCACGTGCCTGGCTCATACAAGTCACAACACCAACAACCTTTTACCGAGACTTAACTTCATCCACAAGTCGTCAAAGAGTTGCAGTCAGTCTTCTATCCATATCTCTCGACTAGAATGCTATTTCGTACTAGAGTCTGCCTGAAGCCTTTTGGGTCTACAAAATTGTCTTCGATGATGTACAAACCTGGAAATTTCACATTCAGTAAAAATTAGTCAAAATAATTAAAAAATATATGTACTTTTAACTCATTCATTATCTAATAATAAAGTGAACTACAATTATCCTACAAGTATTGTCTTACGACCCTAGACAACTAGTTCAAAATCACTATCATAAATTTACCCCTTGCCTGTGTCACTCGAACTCAGTTTGGACAAGCTAAATAGGTGAATATTTGATTTATTCAACTTAAATGAGAACGCAAATACATTCTGATAACTAACTAAATTCAAGAAAAGATTTCCATATTTGACACGTTTTTATCACATATGGACACGGGCAAGGAGTCCAATTTTTACATGTATTTTAAAGCAATTATTACATACGATTTTAGAACGTTTAATATAATATAAATACAGAGCAATAATATAAGCATACGCTTATCACAGAGGGGCTAAGATTATTTTTTAAAACTTTAAAACCGTTATACGATGTTCTTGAGTACACAGAGCATTTTTACTATGCCTAAAACTTTAGATTTCAGCCCATTGCTTTACAAGTATATTTTAAAACTGAAATTTTGATTCGATTCATAATATTTAAACCTATTTAGCTGTATCAGGTTATCTACAGATGCATTTTTAATGCACTAAAGCATCTAACTGCTTTGATGGTTGGTTGGTTTTATAGGATTTATTGGCAACTGAATCCTCTTAGGACATATTGTGCCAAACAAATAGTTAAGATTAAAAAGACTACAATAAACAACTAATTAAAAACAGCAGGCCAAGAGAATGCCAGAAGATAAGAGCAAATATAAAAAATATGCAATGATAGTGTATAAATAAAAGCCATGAGTTAATGACCTTAAATATAATGCATTAAAAACCAATGTTTTTTGAAAAATTAAAAAGATTCGAATGAGGTGGATCATGAAGCAATGAACTTAGGGATATAGAATGAGATTTAAAATGATAAAACGTTGGCGGTAAAAATTTCGACATTCTGTTAGTATGTATTTTACAGTCACAGGTATTTTACAAAGTTTGCAAACAGGGGCAGGTTTCCCCGAGCAATAGCTTGACAATGGGTAAAGCGGGTATGCCCTATACGAAGGCTAGTAAGAATGACGTCATGCTTCCCCCTGGAGTGTATTGAAGGCCAGAGTGATAGTTCATTATTTTAATGCATAAAGCTGTTAATTTGTTGGTTCCAAATATACTGCCATTTTTTTCTTGCTAATTTAATCACATAATCTGAAAAGTCAGGGTACGGTAAGTGGAAGTGAAGAAGATTGGTAGCGGATCTGGCAGCTTTATCTGCTCGCTCCTTCCCAACATGTGAGGGAACCCAGCAAAACATTATACAGTAACCCCTCAAAATTTTTTTAACTGCTTTGAAGTGATAAATTTTTAGAAGAAGTGAATACACATTTTTGCAAGTTTTATAATGTTTGATTTACAGGACTGGAAAAAGGGTTGTACACAAGGAACTGCTTTAAGCACTTGTTTGTCACATAGAACATGATATAGAATATATACAAGTTTTTATATAAAAGCTCATTTTGTATCCTGCGATATACAAGCGTATAATACATTAGATGTGTATATAACGTGGTGTACAGCATAGGAAAAGGGTTAAAATAACCGATAAAGTGTCAAAATCAAAATACTCTAATTACTTAACATTAAGTAGCATTTGCAATCTGTCATGGAGGTTAGACATTTCAAGAGATTCTATTTTAATTCTTAAAAATTCAATTCAGGATAGCAAGAGCAAAAAATTGCTCTTCATTGTAGTTGAAGAATACGTCTTGTATCGAAGTACTTTTCCCACTGTAATCTGCACGTGCATGCACAGCTGTGGGTGAGATTTCCTAGAGGAATTTAGGACTCCGATTGTTCACGTCGAGTTTATTGAGATCTATACCCCTGCAGAGAAGGTATAGATCACGGAATGGCAGCGTAACAGTCAAGCTCGCACAGAGACGTAACCGTGAGTTATGGGGGCAGGGGCTAAAAATAATGTCAGCTTGCACAAAAGGGGCTACTTTAATGAGCCCACCTGCACTCCCGAAGGGGGTGCAGATGTGGGAAAATTTCCCGAAACAAGCGATTGGAAAGGAAGAAAACGGGGCGTTAAAACAGAGGTGAAAATTGGGAAACTAAGTTAAGAACAGGAGTTGAAGTCGGGATTCGAGAATATTGGGACATAAAATCCGAAGCCTCGCTCACCAGAACCAACTCGTCCTGTGAACCTTGACCGACACCGCATGAGAAGAGCTTGCCTGATCCTTTGGATCAACTGAAGGGATGACACATCGCGTGAGGAAAGCCCCTCCCTCCTCCCACTGTGCCTTTAATGGAGGTAAAGATAAAATATTTACAGTCACTTAGGCCTCTGTTAATAATTTAACCTTGTGATTGAGTAATAGATCATTATAAAGAGAATTTAATAATTATGGTGTAAATATAAGACATAAACAATTGATGATTATGATATGATAACCAAGAATCAATTTGTAAATGAATGTACAGAATGTCTGAATCTCAATATAAAGTATTATATTCTTACTGTGTTTCCCCTTTGTAACAGAACACTGGTGTTAAGGTTGTAAGTATATTATAACACATATACAGAAAGATTTGTTTTGAATTTAAACAATTCTTACCTTTGCATGCGATATCCACATTCTTTCCGTTTCCCAGTATTCCAGGATTATAATCCTAGTGAGTTGTTCCAAAATTACGTCTTCCGTGTGAGGCACAAAGGGATTCCTATTGGACATCTCTGGGACTGTCTTCAGATATATAAAATCACCTCCCTCTGTTGTCTGCCCTTAGGATCAAGACTGTCATTAGAAATCCAAAACTTGATGTTTTGGTTGAAAACTTCACCGAAGTCTTCGATGCTTCGACATGCCACTTTCCTCTATACAGCTTGAGGTACTTGTTCACCTACTTCCAAAACGGCTCTTTAGCACAGCTAGGACAGTTTAAAATGTCGCATTTCATTCAAAACGAGTTAAAATTCCTTACCTATAGCGATTGGTTTTGTACGCTATGTATACAAAAATGCAAGATACCTTTCAGAATGATTTATCTAAAATATTCGAAATTGTGTCTTGTTCAATAGTTTTGTGACTGTACTGGCTTGTTCGCGTCAGACAAATTTTATTAGATTTCTTATAATACCTAAAATAATGAAATTCTAAAACTGGTTGCGAAAGCTTTAATTGTTATGTCGAGGATGAAAATTTAATTGTAACAAGTTCAAATATCAGAATTATAAAAATCAAACTGAAATCAAACAATAGAATCAAACAAACTAGATAAACCCCTTCCCGGTTTTTCCCCGAGCTGAACTCGGGCAGGCGAAATATACCATCCTGGATCATCTCGAGGTATCTCGGGCTCTGTGCAATTTTACACTGTGCAATCAGTCTTTCCCGAATTATTTCACATGTGCTTTTTATGGTTTCGAATGCTTTTGTTTACTTTTCTGGCTACAAGATTATTTACTGCTCAAAGAGGGACAGTAGAGGTAAGACAGTAAGGACAAAAACAAGGTTCTACTGTCCAGATTGCGATGTTGGACTCTGCAGTACCGTGTTTTCGATTGTATCATACATGAACAAATTTTGATTAATAATTTCATAATCATTTATGTAAATGCATAGGATATAAATACAATTTAATTCAAGATAAAAGCTAGGTATTCTAAGCTTTATATTTATAGTTAGTGTAAATTGACTCCAAAGTCGAATGATTTCTGAAAGCGAACTATACAGGTAAATTATTCATTTATTTAAGTTGATTTTTTGCATTAATTTTTAGGTAATTTTGTCTGGGAATGATGCTATTATGTTTAAAAAGCTATGTATGTATAAAAATAAGCATAAAAAATTGACATTTTTTGACCTATAATCCCGAAATAAAATGAACCTGGAAAGGGTTAAACTTTTAGAGACAACCTTGGCTTATAGAAATCTGCAGTGCTACAGAAGAATCTAAAGAGTGCTCAAGCTTCCCAAAATTGGAGTAAACAGTTTACTGGCACTTATTTCATTATTTGCATGGTATATTAAAAATATTTTTCATGTTAATTTTTTACATCATTATATTGCATTTCGAATGCAGGAAACAAAACAATTTTTGATTGTCAATCACATGAACAAAATCTTAAAGAATTGACAACTGCCTACGAATATACCACCAAAAACTTTCTAATAGAATAGTCATAAATCTAAATATTGAGAAGTAGGAACTCTAAAAATCTTTCCTTGGAATTAGAGCTTAATTTACCGCCATTCCTATTCTTCAATTTACATGAATATACCAGGTTTGACAGAAATTTCAATTAAATCATTTATCTAAATCTATAAATTTTGCTACTCGTTTTTGGGTATTTAGAAATTTAGAGAAAATACAGGATAGAAAAAATAAATTTACTGTTAGTCCCCCCATCTAAAATAAATTAATTCCCACCCCAAAAACGAGAAGATTGAGATTTTATTTCAAAATGGTTAAAAATATTTTTTTCTTATGCCTATAGTTAGCCAAAGAGAATGTTTCACAATTACTAACTTAACATTTATTTCCAACTGTCAAACCTGATAACACCTTGCTTAGAGAATGTTTTTCTTTACGTTTAAATTCTTAATTTTGTATTTTCCATGAATTCGATCCATGAAATGTCACTTTTATCTCATTTTTGTTCATTTTACATTTGTAAGCTGAAAAGTGTTATTGTAAGTTATTTATAATTATTTCAACCCTCTCGCTGCGCATCCCGCGATTTCCATGGGTAACATATGTACCAAAATTTGGGCAACCCGCGATTTCCGCGGGCATGTATTTTAGTCGTCTATTTAACTGTGCAGCCCGCTCTTTCGAAGTTTATTCTTTCATTTTGGCTTTACAGTGATTTTTTATTGTTTATTTAGCTGTAAACTAGCAGATTGCTTAATTGTCCACAATTCTGCGAAATATAGAATTTTTTGTAGCATTTTGAGCGCGCTGTTCACAACCGAAAGATGTCTGGCAGGAAGCGTTTCGCGAGTTATATAACCTATACTCCTGACGATATTTCCGACACTGATAGCACTTTTGACTCTGATTTCAAGTATATTGAAGACAGTTATAGCGAAACTGATGAGAATTTCTCGGATTCCTCCGCGGGTAGTGATGAATCTGAAAATTATTTTTCTATTCAAAATGTTCGACAGTGGTGCAAAACTGATAAGCAAAATATTCCACCAGCACCTGCTTCATTTCCTTTCATTGGAAATCCCAGACTAAATTTCACTTTGGAAAGT
Organism: Pardosa pseudoannulata; assembly: GCA_032207245.1. NCBI lineage: Eukaryota > Metazoa > Arthropoda > Arachnida > Araneae > Lycosidae > Pardosa > Pardosa pseudoannulata. Next base: position 60,511,618 of record CM063509.1, read on the forward strand.
AATGCAACTGTTTTGGTCTATTTTGAACTTTATTTTGACAATGTTATGTTGCAAATAGTAAAAGAGACCAACAGTACATGACAGTAATAGACCCATGAGACGAACTGCTCTACACTTTGCAAGCCATATACACCCAAATCCCATCAAGAAAGAGCCTCGTAGATAGTGTGCTGTCTGTTAAAAAACTGAAGGTGTAACGAAAACTTCGAAAAGAAACTCGAATTTGGTGCAAGGATTGCGAGGTAGGACTTTGCCTCGAGCCTTTTTTCGAAATTTATCATACAAGACTTCACTTCTAATAAATGTTTTTAAGTCTTTTGCATTTTTAATTAGTGTGTACGTTTTGCTTTTGTATTTTATAAAATAAATAATTTAACCAAGATTAATTTTCCAAATTTAGCTTTTATATTATTCTTCAGTTTCATTATTCTGAACACTTATTTAGGATCTAATTCTATATTAAAAAACTCATTAGCAAAATTTTTTTGTATATTTTAACTCTAAAATGTATATAGAGTTCAAATATGTAATAACAGAAATATGCAATTTTTGAACCTATTTTGATAAAAACAAAATAAGCAGCGTGAGGGTGAAGCATGTATAACAGCTTTTTTGCAGGAAATAATGCTTTATCTGGAAGTTGTTTTTCCTCACTCATGTACGCCAGAAAAGGAAGTTACGTTCCCAATTGTGTATATAAATGATATAAATATTTTCAATTAAAATTAATACACAATTATTCTCGAATGCAAGTACTACGAGTACATTTACTTAACATTTTTTCTAATGATCAGATTCAGTCCAGTGTCGGTCCTGAACAAAAATTTCTAGTCTTTTCCAATTTTGCAGCTGTCATTTTCTTTTAGTGTACACACATAGCATTATTTTGCATGTGTTTTTTTTTTATTTGTAGATGAATTACCTCAAGAAAGTTTCTCTCGGTTAGACTCCCAAAAACTCTAGCCAAAAACTTTAAGATACAACTTGATTAATGCAAAACCTATGAGAAAGCCCGTGCTTTTAACTCAAAGAGAATACTATTCGAAAACTAACATCTTGTTGACATATATACTACTAATTTGACAGTAAAAATACAAAAGATACGGCCAAAACAGTGAGAACGACAAAAAAAATCAGATTGCCCGTACGCCGTATCAACAAGATCATTAAAGGCAAAAAGATCAACAAACCATTAAAGGCATGGTAAACGAACCCGTATGGTGTACGTGTGAAACAGGGAAAGGGTTAATACTGAATTTAGGGCACTTTTAAATTCCTTTTAATTTTTATGTTCATTCCTGAATATTTCCACGTCATTAGCTTGATGACATTCTCAATAAAATAATGCACAATGAGAATTTTTTTAAATAGACTCGAAATTTGAAATGCGACATTTTTCACCGATTCCTTTAAGCAGTGCCAAACCAGTGAATATTTAAATCTGAAAGAAAGAATTGCAATAATTACATTCATGCCCCTAGTTCAATATTATCTATAAATTGTCAAAATTTTACAACTGTTTCGCGCTTTTAAACAATCTTAATATTGAATATTAATACATTGTATGCGGGAAACGTACTGTTACTTTTCTGACGATTGATACTAGAGCACGGGTCACGTACTAGTACGGGTTAGAGTAACAACATGGTTTGTTGGTGGGTACAAAACGGTATATACAGGAAAACGAAACCGAATGTTCTTGTCTACTACATACATTCTGGAAAAATTTATACAAATAAAAACTAGTCGTTACATCAGGCGATGCAGAACCATAGAAGGGGAAGTTTGATTAAAAAATCAATTTAGATGTAAAATTGATTAAAAAAATTTATCCTTTTTATTTATTCTTGCAAAAATGATATATATTTTAATTTATATATTTGTTTTTATATATTTCAATATAAAATACGAAAATTTGGTTAAATCAAATTTTTGATCTATTGAGATTTAACTGAATAAACTAAATTTAGGCTCAAAACGCCCGCTCCCGGTACAATTCCGATGCGAAATGTACCTGCACACAATGTGTTAATAAACTAGTAAATTAAACTTAGCGATGTAACTAGTTCATTTAACTTCTAGTTAGACAAGCAGTTTCAACAAAAAATTCTTCAATAAAACAAATTTACAATTATTTCATAAAAGTGATTTTCACATAAAAACTAAAGTTCAGATTAGATACATAAAATGCATTGATATTAACATAAAATTATTACTACAGATTTAGATGCAGCTTCAAAAATACTTTAAAACAGAACTATTAAAAATACTGTCCCTTACCTTCTATTGAATCCAGTTCCTGTTCAGATTATGATGAGAGTGCATGCTGCATCGGTCGATACGTATTGCTGCTACTGCTTAGTTTTTATTTTTAATCATCTTTATAAGGAATCTGATAAAATTCTCAAAACATACATCCCGATTTTACACAAGTGTTTCATCATTACTTGTTCTGAACTTGTTTTGTGTCACCTAAATCACCTATAAAAGTTGTTTAAAATTATTGAATATCACATGGGGAATTTGAGATAAGTAACATAAAATGGATTAATATTAATAAGCTTATTACTGCAGATTTAGACGCGGCTTCAAAAATACTTTAAAACAAAAACAACTAAAAAATGCTGTACTTTACCTTCTTTTTGAATGGGCGCTGTCCACTGATTATGTTGAGATTGTATGTTGTCTTGGTGGATACCTACTACTGTTACAGCTCGATGTTTAATCTTCATACAAGGAATCCAATGGAACTTTTATAAAAACGGCACTAACTATCCACAAGTATTTCCCTATTACTTGGTTTCACCTAAACAAGTAGTTTTTGTCACTCAAACCACCTATAAAAGCTTTTTAGAACTATTCAATACTTCAGGTCACAACTGCTAATCTTTCAACTATGTATATACCTGTATAAAGACAGAAAGTTGTGTAGTATCTGATACTTAAAACATCCTGTTAGATAAAAGAAAGTTCAAAATAATTCAAATTAACGGTTTAACACATTATACAATAGAAACAAGCGGAGTTCTAAAATCAACACTGTTTTTGTAATTTTTAGAATATTAGAAGTATAGTTTTACTCTTTCTGCTTAAATACATTTGTTAATTCAGCCAATTACTGCGGCTATAAGTTTGACATGAAAACTAAATAGAGGCGGCGGGCTTAACAGCAAATTTAAAAATAATTCATTAATGACTGAAATAAGCAATTTTTTGTGTGCAAGAAAGTATTTTTGGAAGATTTAAACGAAATAATAGTTCATAAACAAAATTATATAAAAAATAATTATAATTATTACACATTTTTGGTGTGGAAAACGAAATTCATAAAAAAATTGTTTCCGAAACATGACACTAGGTTTCTACTTGTATGACGGTAAACGCACATTTGTGCCGCTATAGCCGTAGTACCTTTTTCGTTTTGGACGGCAATTGCCCTCACGCCACATAGTGAACTTCGCTTTGACGGCTATAAACGAAAGGGTCCGTGAACGTGTTAAAAGGCAATTTCACAACAAAATAATTCGGATATTATTTATCTGTCACAGTCGTGTCTAGCAAAATACTCGGCAGGGCCTTTTGTATCACGAAATAATAGCTCATAAACAAAATTAAATAAAAAACAAAAATTTATTTTATAATTATTGCACATTTTTAGTGTGGAAAACGAATTTCATCATAAAAATTTTTAAAACATGACATATTTCTACTGTATGAAGTAAATCACATTTTCTCTAACCGTAGTGTCTAAAAACGATTTCGTTTTGGACAGTCAGCACATAGTGAACTTGCTTTGAAGGATAGAACAAGGGTACGTCAACGTTTAAAAGAAATCATAACAAAATAATTCAGATTTATAATTTTTCACGGACGTGTCATAAAATTATTTTGTATATAAGAAAAACTGAATTCTTATGTAAAATATAAAAACATATCAAGAAACCTATTGTTGTTACGAAGAATTAAATTATGCTAAATATATCAAGATTTTAAAATACATGCCTCGAGTTCAGAAGTCATTTTCACTAAATTTAAAACACTATATTACACCACATTCCTTTAGCAAAACATTAACTAAAATTTTGATTAGATTCGTGAAATTTGATAGAAAATAAATCAAGGGTTACCCATAAACATATGCTTGCTTTAAAAATGCCTCTATTTTTAAGACAGTTTCTTGTAGAAGGCAACACCAAGAAATAAAATTTTGTAAATTTAAAATACTTAGACTACTGATAAAATTTTAAAATCAATTATTTTCCAATCCTTTAGCACCGTATGTAATATTACACCGGAATTCGGGAATTTCAAAAGATCTTAACATTTTAAAGACCGGTCATCGATTAATCAACTTTTGATCATTCTGTTAGATTTGGTTAGTTTAGATTGATAAGCAGCAAGCATTTCGCATTCTTTATTCAGATAATTTGTGCTTTTTTCCAAGCTTTAGATCTTAGAAATGAATGGAAAGAATAGTCTCGGCGAGATTTATCTCGACGACCTGTCAGATTGTCTTAACTGCCATTCAGAAAGTAGTACTGATGACGAAAGTGATAGCAGTAGTATATCCATTCGAAAGTGAATTACCGCTAATATACAGTGATTCAGAAGACGAGGACATTAATAATAATGTTGAAGATAACAATGACACATGTCAACGAAGCAAGAGTATAATTTTGGAACCTTTCGAAGGCAGCTCTGACGTGAAATTTCCCCCGGACGTTCCTCCGAAAGCGTAATGGATATTGTGAATTTATCCATTGGAAGTGACTTGATTGAGCACTTCGTGAGGGAGTCTAACAGATATCATTATCCAACTGTGAAAAAAAAATATAGAATTACATCAAAAATGAAAAAGACGTCAAGGTGATTGAAATGAAGAAATATTTGGGACTGATTATTCTCATGGGACAAGTAAAGAAGGACGTTCTCTACGATTATTGGTCTACAGACCCATCTATAGAAATGCCGTTCTTCTCGAAGCTTATGATCAGGAACAGAATTTTACAAATAATGCAAAGCTGGCACTTTTGCAATAACGATATTTCTCCCAATTCGCATAGGCTGTTGAATGTCCAGCCTGTCATTAATTATTTCAAGGAAAAATTTAACATATATAAACCAGATCAACAATTGTCTCTAGACGAATGTTTAATTCCATGGAGAGGTAGACTGTCAATCTAAACATATATCCGCAAAAATTACCGAAACTGAGCCGGAATCTCGGATGATCTGCGACTGAGCGGACGGTGAAAGGGCATAGTAAGTTCAAACCGCTTAAAGTGTTAATTACCAATTCAATTCACGATATCAGAAAAAAAGCTCTCCATGAAGGAATTTAAGAATACATGTAAAGCAGAGTATGAAAATTAACTATAAGTATAAAATTTCTTTACCTTTGCAGGAGATATCCACATTCTTACTACTTCCCAGTATGTTTCAGCATGACACTGTTTAAAATCAAGTTTGTGGTACTAAAATTTCTATTCGAAATCCATGGAAAGTTGACATCAGTAGTTCCTTTCCTAGACGGTCTAGGTGTACCAAAGCATTAAGAACGGCATTAAAAATCAAACACTTTCCAATTTGGTTGAGAAACTTCTCCAAAGTCTGTTTTGGTGCCTAAGTGGCATGCCACTTTCTTCTATATAGCTTGTTCCACCTGTTTACATACTGGCAGCCTCAAAGATTCCCAAAAATTGCTTGCGTAGTATAAAATGGCGCATTTCATTCAAAACTTGAAGTCAAATTCATTGCCTATTGCGATTGTTGTACACAATGTACAAAACCAAAAATACTAACAACGATACATCTAATATACGAAATTGTATCTCGGTCAATAGTTTTGATTCTACGAACACTTCCATTTATAGTATACTTTTTATCTGAATACCACCGAAAATCGCGAAATTCTAAAAATGGTTGGAAAAAACCTTTCATGATTTAGGCTGGGATAAAAATTTAATGGTAAATTCAGATAGGAAGATAATATGAAAATTCAAACAAAATAAAACTATAATAGAACTATATAAATTAGATTTCTCTTCCAATTAGAGCATTTAACTTTTCAAAAATTAATATTAACTTTTTTGGAAAATTTCTACTAATTTATTTGTACTTTACATTAAATTGACTCTTAAGGTAAACTTAGTTTTAAATTTTGTTCTTCATTTTATTAATTTTAAAGGTTAGAGGGCAGGGAATAACATAGTTATTGATTCTCAAGCGACATATCAATGAAATCAGTTAAGGAACTATACTACATGTTCCTACGAATATTATAGCTTATAAAACTTTGGAATAGATAAAAAAGAAATCCAAATACTGGGAAGTAAGAATTCTAAGCACCGATCAGTATATTTATCGCTACATATCACCATTTCTACTTTTTCAATTTTTGCATGAATATCAAGTTTGACAGACATTTTATTAAAATCATTTACCTAAATCTGAAAGCACTGGTACTCGTTTTCGGGTATAGAGAAAGTTAGAGAAAATACAGGATAGAGAAAAAAAAATTATTGTTATTCCCCAATCTAAAATAAATTACTGATCCGAAAACGAGAAAATTAAGATTTTAGTTTTAAATAAAATTTAATATAATTTTGTATCGCTTTTATGCGTATAGTTTGCCAAAGAGAATATTTTGTAATAATCAGCTAACCTAACATTTACAATCTATCTGTCAAACCTGACAACTTACAGAAATTTGTGTCATCAGTTTTCTTTTAAGTTCTAGGAAGAGTTTTAAGCAATTTTAATTTTCAACTGAATTTTACATTTTATGAGTAATCACTCCTCATTAATTAACTTATTACTTTGATAAACTTTATAACTCCTTAGAGATTTTCCTTAAGTCTAATTTATAATACTAACGATTGAGTACTTTTAAATTTTCAAATGAATTTATGTTTTATCATTGCTGATTATTATAACGACTCATTCCTTAGCTAGATTCCTTAGAATCTTATTTCAAATGGGTTCAAGTTTTGTTCAAAATGTGACACCATTCTTAAAGATTCCTGCCATTCTTAAAGTCTCATTCATTAGCTTAAAACAAAATATTGAACCAGCAAGAATTCTCATCAAAAATGGATCCTTGTTCAAAATGCGACACCATTCAAGACTCCAGCCATTATTGACGACTCATCATTCATTAGCTGAAAACAAAATATTGAACCAGTGAGAATTCTCATCAAAAGTGGATCATTGTTCAAAAAGCGACACCATTTTCAAGACTCCCACCATTATTAACGACTCATCATTCATTAGCGGAAATCAAAATATTCAACCAGCGAGATTTGTCTCATCAAAAATGAATCCTTGTTCAAAATGCAACACCATTCTTCAAGACTAACGCCATTATTAACGACTCATTATTCATTAGCTGTAAACAAAATATTGAACCAGCGAGAATTCTCATCCAAAATGGATCCTTATTCAAAATGTGACACAATTCAAGACTCCCACCATTCTTGATGACTCATTTAGCTTGAAACAAAATATTGAACCAGTGAGTATTTTCTTATTAAAAACTGATTCTTGTTCGAAATGCGACACCATCCTTCAGGGTGATTTCTTAAATCTTCTGTCAGAAAACCAACAGCCAAAACTTTAATCTGTGAAAGAAATGGATGCAGCAGTTAAAGTTATGTAAATACTAGTCAATACAAGCTAGACACTCTTCTAATAAATGACAAAGTGTTACAACACTGTTAAACTTTTAAATAATATTAGTACGACTACCATTAATAACAAAAATAAAATAAACTTAGCCGTAATCCCAATGTTTTAGTTCACAATAAACGGGCAAAACATTTTTATAACTAGAAGGGAACTTTTAATTCAGTAGTGTTGTGAATTATATTATAAATGCACGAACGCAAGCACACACACAAAATAAATGTTGTATGTGCGTATATATATATATATATATATATATATATATATATATATATATATATATATATATATACATACATTGATACATTTTTTTAATGTTGTATATCCAATAAAAAATAATACAAGTTTTAACTTATTAATTCCAATAAAAAGTTAGATATTTGAAAAGTAATTCAATATTGGATAAAACTTGTGATGGGTAATTGAAACTAAATATATTTCTGCAACAACTGTACTTAAAATAACCCTAAACTAAGATTTTAGAAAGACCTGATTTCCTAGTTTATGAATCTAGAATCAATGGCTGTTTGTACTTACCTTCGAAGCTGCATATGGAAAATATTAAGTCCTTTAAGTTCTACACTTGTGAATCCTAACGCGTCTTACTTTTTATAATATTAGGTAAAAAACTGCTTTGTTATTAGGTTTAGCCAAAATATAAATGCAATTCAAACACACGAACTGTTCTTAGTTTGATTAAAGCAGTGCCTGATGTCCAGAAAGCAACACGCAACCTTTGAACTTTCTGCTACAGTTTGAGAGCGCCAATCATGGTGAAAGCTTCCTCGAAAACATGCAACCATGGCCCCGCAGTGGATGAAAATTTGCATTTTTGCAGTTGCCAAATACAAAGTTATATTTGACTGCTAATAATAATACATAGTATCTAGTTATGATAGCTACAAATTTTCGATATTTTTATCGAAATGTGGTAGCATTTTTCCCACATAAAAATAAATTTAACTAATTAATAAAAAATAATCCAATATAAAATAGTAGCCTAAGTTATCTGTCCGTCTGTTCTGGAATTTATGAAGCGGTTGTACCTGGAATGGATAGAGGTACCTGGAATCCATATTGAATTCAAATCCAATATTTCGGAATTTTCAAAATCCAGCCCTTCCCCCATTTTCTAACATTTAATGCCATTATTTCAAGCCTTATTTTCCCCGGTTAAGAGCAGGCGATTAAATTTATGAATTTATCACTTAATAAACAGGTAAAAATAGCATTTTTATAGCATTATGACGTCATTCCTTGAACCATCTCATTTAATCATTTCTTATTTTAAATTATTTAAAATCGTCTGAATTATTTTCATACATTTTAACACTGGACTTATATATTAGGTAAATCATTTTCTTTTATATTTGGCTTAAATAATAGATTAGGTACATATGCGATAATTTTAAATTTAATCATTGGTTATTTTTTGTTGCAATGAAATTTTCATCGCCGGTATTAACAACAAAGTCTATCTACCTCCAGGGTCTAGTGGAAATGATAATGTCATTCGTTTATTCCATCAATTACTGAGGAAAAAGAAATTCGGAAAAACTTAACGATAATTTCAACGCAGGTAAGAAAACTTTGAATTATCTTTCTAAATTAATTCAGTTTGAATCTATACTGCATTCGCAGTATAGGGAGACTTTAGAGGAGTATGAAGATAAACAAATTATTGAGCTTGTGCCACATAATTCTCAGCCAAAAAAACCTATTTTTTTACCAGCCTCATGGGCTACTTTGCAATTCTGGAAAATTAAAAATTTTACTTATACCGTCATGTGACGGGCTATATACTAATTATTTTAATAAAAAATAAATTGTCTTAGTTTTTAAAATCTGCTGTGTTGTCGTTAGGATTGCCAAAATATTAATGCAGTTCAAAGACAGATACTTTTCTGAGTTAATATATATATATATACATAAAATATATATATATATATATAATATAATATATATATATAATATATATATTATATTATATATATATATATAGTATACATATATATACATATATATACATATATATAACATATAAATATATATATTTTATACAATATATATAATATATATAAAATATATATATGTAACTATATATATATATATATATAAAATAATATATAATAATTTTATATATTTATGTATATATATATATATATATATATATTTATATATATAAATATATATATATATATATATATATATATATATATATATATATATATATTATATATATATATATACATAAATATATACATATATATATATATAATAAATATACATATACATATATATATATATATATACACATATACATATATATAATATATATACATATATATATATAATATATATACATATATATAATATATATACATATATATATAATACATATATTATATACATATATATATATACATTATATATTTGCAGTTATAAATTAAAAATATTATTATATATATATATATATAAATATAAATATTATAAAAAGTAAATTGATTATTTTTAAAATACTACGACAAAGAACTGCTGTGTTGTCGTTAGGATTGCCAAAATATTAATGCAGTTCAAAGACAGATACTTTTCTGAGTTAATGAAATGGTTTTGTTACTAAGCTGTGCCGCTCGAGAATATAAAACTTAATTAAAAAAATTTTGCAAATCTTAAGTTTACAAAGGAACCTTTTGATACACTCTAAATATATGTGTGATTACAGGAAAAAGTAAGCAATAAACAGTACTGTGAGAGTGCAGCAATGTTTGACATAAGATTTGAGAAACTGATTTGCTTGCCGCACTCACAGGTTGTGGATTGAAAGCCCAAGTTTTTTTCGCGACCCAGGAAGCGTGTGGTGTGGCCAGTGAAAATAATTACACTTAAACTTCACCAAGTTTTGGAGAATTGTGATTGGTCTGCAGGAGGGGATTCAGGACCATCCTTGGAATCCCAGTTCTTCTGGTCAGAGCCGAGAAAGGACGCATTGTAAAAAGGACAATGGAAAAACGAACACATCAGCACAGGATAATGGAAAAAATATAGGGTTGCCTGAGTAGAAAGAAAGAAGGAAAAGAATGCAGCGTTCTCTTGGTTTTGGCAATTTTTTTAGATCTAGCACGTGGAGTGCTTCTTTTAATTTTTAATATATAAATATATATATATATATATATATATATATATATATATATATATATATATATATATATATATATATATATATATATATATATATATATATATATATATATATATATATATATATATATATATATATATATATATATATATATATATATATATATATATTATATATATATATATATATATATATATATTATATATATATATATATATATATATTTATATATATATATATATATATATATATATATATATATATATATATATATATATATATATATATATATATATATATATATATATATATATATATATATATATATATATAATATATATATATATCTATATATACATATATATATATATATATATATATATACATATATATATATATAGATATACATTGTTACATAGATCAGTGGTATTATACTATAATTAAAGACGATATAAAGCAACTTTGGGTTATAAATGCCTTTGAAATAACAACAGCAATGTACCGCACCACAGCAAGTACACAGCAAAAAGTTAGCTTTACAAGTCTAAATATATTTATTTTTACCCGAAGAAAAAATTATATCTTATATAATAAATTGGGATTAAAATTTATGAAGATGGATATTAATATTACGAAAATAAAATATTACTAAGCATGAAGAGAAAAACATATTCAACGATTTTGCACCACAATTTTGTTTTACATCCCCTATATAATAATAACCTAAGTTGTCTGTCAGCAAATTTCTGTAGCGGTTGTACCTGGAATAGATACAGGCATCCATATTTTATTTTTCATGAGTTAGGGATAGCAAAATTGAAAGCGAGTTCGAAATCTACCCCATACCCCCTTTTCGAGCTTTTAATGGTATTATTTCAAGCCTTATCCTTCCTCTTATTCTATACAAAATTCATTCTTGATAGGATGGCAAAGGCGGAGAGTAATATTTAAATTTCTGGACTGTTTCTAGTTAAACCTTCATATACTCTAATTAGTTCGCTCACGACGTGAAGGCTTTGTACGTTTGGTAGAATATCCGCCCACTTGATCGCCGTACATCTCAGGTTGACGGTTCAATCCCCGCCGTAGCCAGTTTTTTTAATGTCTAATGAATTTAATATTTTCAAATGTTTCTTTTAAATTCTTATTACGAAAGTTGTTTTATTATTTTTAAAATAAATTTTTACTACTTTTTTAACTTTTTATAAGTTTTATTATTTTATTAAATTCACACATATTTTTTACGGATGTCCGTGGCCACATAAACATTTCATGTTGTGTATCCTTAAACTTTCTTCTCGTAATGTAAGAATAGCCTAAGTTATGTGTCCGTCTGTCCTTAAAGTTATGAAGCTGTTGGACGTTCAATGGATAGAGCATCTATACCAGATTTTTGATGAGTTACGGTTTGCAAAATTCAAAGCGAGTATAGTTTATCTTTTCCTAAACTATAGATCCGATTCTCAAGTAAATTGGAATGAATAAGCTTCATATCACAGCGAAAAAATACTTTCCAATTTAAAACGTTCGAAATCCACACCGTTCCCTTGTCGAGCGTTTAATGAGATTATATCAAGCCCCATTTTAAGAGCAAGCGATTAAATTTATCAATTTATTATATAATAAATAGGTAAAAATAACAATTTTTTCTAGCATTATGACTACATTCCTCTAACCATCTTATTTAATCATTTCTTATTTTAAATTATTTAAATGTTGTATGCATTATTTTCATACGTTTTATCACTGAACTTAGATATTACATAAATAATTTTCTTTTTTATTTGACTTAAATAATAGATTAAGTACATATGTGATAATTTGAATCGATTATTTTTGTTGTAAGATAAGTCTCAATCAAAAAACAAACCATTTTTTTACCTGCCTCATAGGGTTCTATACAATTCTGGAAAATTAAAAATTTTACTGATCCCGTCATATGACGGGCTATATGCTAGTAAATAATAATATCCATAATTTTACCACTTCTATTTCAACTATGTGTGGGTATTTTCTGACGCTTAAACTATGTGATCGGAGGCACTCATGTACTCGATATTTCTGTTTGGCTGCCATAGACAACTATTTAACCACGATGTACAGGATTTGCGAAAAGTTCTTTCGTAACAGTTCAATCCTGAATAAACTATATTAGTTTCGTCAAAGAATTCCATTTCGTCTTCAATCGCCTATGGTTCCTAGACTGCAAGCTGACTATACAATTTTGGAAAATTAAAAAATTTACTGATCCCGTCATGTGACGGGCTATATGCTAGTTAGAAAATATTAAAATAGAACAAAAGAAAGAATAAATAGACGTCAATTTTACCCATGTCGGGGAAGTAGAACCAGGATGGTTTAGTTCAATGACTTTGCATTGCACCTCAGTTTTCTCTAGAGCTAAAACTGTCTCTTGCAAAAGTTCGGTTAAATTCTTTTCCAGCGGTACCACTATCTAGTGGCACAATATCACATTACGTAATTTTATACAACCAAATAATTTAAGAATGAAACGCGGTTCGGATACATGTACATTAACGCAAATAAATATGATTTAATATAGAAAGATTTATTGCTTTTCTTTAAGTAAATATATTTTACTAAATCTCGCGAAGAACAAGTCCTGGGTATATTTGCTTCGGTTATTTTGTGTGATGAAATCATTTAGCGATTCTAGCTCAGTTGTCAAAAAATCAGCTCTGGAGGCTTTATGTTGCTTCTTTATAAACTGGATGAAGCACAGATGTATTTGACGAAAGCAATCAATAGTTCAGGCATTGTTAGTTTTTGTCAAAATGTCATTTAACCCTTTAAAGGTCACCAAAAAAATTGAAATTTAGTGTAGTTAGTTTACAAATGTTATCTATGAACCTTGTAAATGTAAAATATATAATAAGTTTTCTTTACATTCCTTAGGAGGGTTTGCCTTAGAGGTACCTAAGGAGGGTTTGGTATGGTTTGGTTTGGAGCGCTACGATCTACTTTTTTGCAACACGAGGGCTAACGAGACCGGGACCTACTGCTTAAAGCCGATTCCGGACGGCTACGAACATCCATAACCCAGTGGGATTCGAACCCACGAACTCCGGTCGCGAAGGCCAACACCCTAACCATTCGGCCATCGTTAGGCAAGGAGGTTTTGAGGAGTGGTTTAACTGACTAACCCCTCCCCTTGTACAGCTTGAACATTATACTTTTCAAAAGTTTAACTGTACTAGAAGAACAATAAATAAGAATCCTTAAAATGATATAATAAATAAATAGCTTCACAATTTATAAGTGGGGTTTGTATAGATACTTTTATTCGGGGTCATACGAAGGATAAGTTGAATTACTGACCTCTCAGGTACAGCAAGTTTAAATGCGTATATTTCAAAAGAAAAAATAAATTAAATGTAGAGCTATCATGGGTTGTAAATTTAAAATGTCAAAAACATAAAAAAAATTGAAAAATCATCCATGTCTCTAAAAAGTTTTTTTTTTTATTTTTATTGCAGAAGCTCTTGATTCTACATTATTGGTTTCCATACATCACAGATGTATGAGATTGGAGCTGTAAATAATTATACAAAGATAAAGTAAAGTACTCCTAAAAGTAAAGTTTAAAAGAAAAATGTTTAATGGGTGGTTTCGATACGAAACCACTGTCCGCTAAAGGGTTAACTCCATATATCGGGAGGTGTGTTTAGCGTTTTGTTTTCGAAACTCCACGAAGGTATCAAAAATCCATTCGATATAAGGAAAGGGTTGTCATTTGCTTAATAGACAGGAAAATCAAGTTGTTAATGTAAATAAAGCTGACATCCCGGCTTTTGCCTAATTAATAAACAAACAAAATTATTTCAGAAAATGCTGAAAATATTCAATTAAAATTTTATAGATTTAGTTGATATATAGCTGAAATATTTAGTTAATGGTAGATAATTAAAAATGTCAAAATCATACAGCCTTATGTAAGTTATATATTTAATTTTTTTCAAACAATTTTATTGTCAAATTCTAAATTAAAAAGCAGTGAATACAAACACTTAATTTTCTTTAATGTATTTCTCTGAAGTGTTTCGGTTTAGAAATCTAACTCCGACTTTAAATGCACAATGACATTTGAAGTATTTGATAACAGGCATTAAACTGTTATCTGCCTCTTTAATAAATCACGGTTTATTATAAACATTTATAATCGCAAATGTTTCCTCAAGCAATAAATGACAAAGTACTTAATCTTTAACGATGTGCTTACATGTGTGATACTTTAAAACCTATTAAAAGTAAAAATAATTTTAATGCTGAATAAATCCTTTTTTAAATGAAAGCGTAGGTTTTACTTACTTTAAAAATATTTCTTTTTAAATATTGTATTCTAGACTTATTTATAATGATAACAGGCGACAAAAAGTAATGTACTCGGATAAAGTAACAAGAAATCTCAGTCGGTAACTAGGCAAGAAAAAAGTTTAAATTTAGAAACTTTTAATGGATACAGATCTTTTCTTATTATAAATTCTAGTTTACAAGAAATTTGATTACTTTTAATTTAGAGGCAAAATAGATGATTGTAAAACTGCATTGTTGAAGTGCAGGGGCAATGAGTGACACATAATTTTAAATAAGCAGATGTTAATTTGGAGGGCAGCTGACTGTTCCGCAATCAAGAAAAAAAAACAAATATTTATCAAGAGATAACGTTATAAAATAGAGTATGATATTAGTCTGTTGAAATTTATCTTAAGACGCGTTTTTTTAAAGTTTAGAATTTAAAAAGGTGAGGAGCAAAAAGGAAATTTTAATATCAATTAATGTATAATAAAATATAAACACTAACAGCGTGTAAAATTATTACGTATACTTACAATTATTACTTTAAGTTTAAAATCTTTTATAATCAAAATTGTACTCAAATATACTCCAGTATGTAAACATTACAGATTCATTTCTAACTTTCAAAATTTTCCGTTTTGTGACAGGATCAGATTGATTTAAAGAATTTTTTTTATTGCCAGCTGTCCATCGGTAAGAATATTTTCAAGATTTGTTGATATTCATCCAAAGAAAGGCTATATTTTCATTTAAAACGAGTGCTTCCCAGTCACGTTAGAGTAATTTCATGTATTACCTCAAGCTTAAAGATTATAACAAATGCAATTCGACATTCGACAATTTCAGAGAATTTATTTGCCACAAAAATTCACTCATCATCTATTATCCTTTACAATAAGGTTGATTAACTATTAAAGCTGGCATCCCGGCAGTTCACTAATAAATAAAGAACAAAAATTATTAAAGAAAATATTGAAAGTAATTAATTAAATTTTTAAAGACTAAGCTAAAACATTTAGTTAAAGGTAGATAAAAAATGTCAAAATCATAGAAGTTTTTGTAAATTATATTTTTTTATTTTTGAAAGCAATTTTATTGTCAAATTCCAAATTAAAAAGTAGTGAATACAAACACTTGGTTTTCTTTGATGTAATTCTTTGAAGTGTTTCTGTTTATAAATCTAAATTCGACTTTAAATGCACAATGACATTTGAAGTAATTGATAACAGGCATTAAACTGTTATCTGCCTCTTTAAAAAATCACGGTTTATTATAAACATTTATAATTGCAAATGTTTCCTCAAGCAATAAATGACAATGTACTTAATCTTTGAACGCTGTACTTACATGTGTGAGACTTTAAAATCTATTAAAAGTAAAATTAATTTTAATGCTGAATAAATCCTTTCTAAATGAAAGCGTAGGTTTTACTTATTTTAAAAATATTTCTTTTTAAATATTGTATTCTAGACTTAATTATGGTTATAACAGGCGACAAAAAGTAATGTACTCAGATAAAATAACAGGAAATCTGAGTCGGTAACTATGCAAGAAAAGTAGTTTAAATTTAGAAACTTTTAATGGACAGAGATCTTTACTTATTATAAATTCTAGTTTACAAGAAATTTGATTACTTTTTAATTGCCAGGCAAAATAGATGATTGTAAAACTGCATCGTTGAAGTGCAGGGGCAATGAGTGACACATAATTTTAAATAAGCTGATGTTAATTTGGAGGGCAGCTTCCTGTTCCGTAATCAAGAAAAAAAACCCAAATATTTATCAATAGATAATGATATAAAATAGAGTGTAATATCAATTTGCTGAATTTTATCTTAAGATGTGTTATTTTAAAGTATAGAATTTAAGAAGGGTTAGGAGCAAAAAGGAAATTTAATATCAATTAATGGATAATAAAATATAAATATTAGCAGCGTGTAAAATTATTACATATCCGTACAATTATTACTTTAAGTTTAAAAACTTTTACTATCAAAATTGTACTCAAATATACTCCAGTATGTAAACACTACAGATTCATTCCTAACCTTCAAAATTTTAATTTCTCTCACAGAATCAGATTGATTTAAAGAATTTTATTTTTAATGCCAGCTGTCCATCGGTAGGAATATTTTCAGGATTTGTGGATATCCATCCACATAAAGGCTACATTTTCATTTAAACTGAGTGCTTCCCAGTCACGTTAGAGTAATTTGATGTATTGCCACAAGTTTACGGGATTATAACAAACGCAATTCGACATTCGACAAATTAAGAACATTAAAGTGACACAAACGTTCACTCGTCGTCTATTATCCTTTACAACAGGGTTTCTTAACCCTGTGGTTCATGGACCCCTTGGAGGTCCATGGGTCTTATTTTGGGGGTCCACCGACTGCTCCTAATTTTTAAAATTTTTGCATCAATATTTAAAAAAAAATTTTTTTTTGTCACGGGCAACCTCTGTAAGCCGTTTGTCTGCCATTTCCCAATAGAGACCTCTACAATACGAGGAACGGAACATACAACATATATATATATATAAAATTTTATATATATAAATATATATATTATATATATATATATATATATATATATAATATATATATAAAATATATATAAATATATATAAATATATAATATATATATATTTATAAATATATATATTACAAATACATATACAAATATATATGTATATATATTTATATATATATAAATATATATATATATATATATATATATATATATATATATATATATATATAAATAAATATATATATATATCCTTTATTATTTTTTTTAAGCTCTTGATTCTACAATTGGTTTTCCAAATATCCCAGATATATGAATTGGAGCTGTAAATAATTACAAAAGTTATAATAGAAACAAATTTTAAAAACAACTACAATAATGAAAAAGATCATTAAAAGACGAACATTAAAATAATAAAAAACATTAAACACAAATAAAATGATATTGTCAAATCAGACCTCTCTTGAATATATTATAGAGGTTTTCTTTCAAAGATATACACTCAAGATGGTCTCTATCCATTTCAAAATTTTTGCTTGAATATGTTATACAAAAATTGTATATATTAAATATATACTGAGAATATTTTAGAATATTAATTCCTTTAGAAAGATAATTCAAAATTTTATTATATTCGAAATTATGTTAAGTATTTATTTTTTGTATAGTAATTATAAGTAAAGGAATGAAACTATCATTTATACATATAAATATAAATTGTTGTTAATATATATAAAATTTATTGAAACAAAATTAATCATATTCAATTTTTTAAACATAATAAAAAAGTATATAAAATATTAATTTTATGTGTAAGTGGCAAAATTTCTATGATTTTTTTATACACTTAGTCGACTTAATAATACAGGAAACCCATACTCGTTATTTTTTCCTTTACTTCCGGTTTAAAATAAAATATAAATAGATATTATAAATTGTTAATTTTTAGTACATATAAAATGTCAAATCTCGAGATAAATAAAAAAATAATATTTAAAAGTACAAATAAAAATATTCTTTAAGAGAATGATTTATATTTTTACGAAAGTAATTTATTTAAGTGGTGCAATAGAGATACATCTATTAACGCCAACGAAATACTTCGAAATAGAGATTTACAAAGCCATGAAAAGCTATCAGCGTCTTTGTGCCTGAGGGTAGTATACAGTTTCTAATTAATACTATCCTTTAGAAAATTCCATAAAAGCACTCAAAAATATACATTACATTCATTTTCCGAGCGTTTTTGAGTCAAAAATGTACGTAAATTGAAGACTATCAATTTTAATGTATCGAATCGCTTAGATTAAAATTATCACATATGTAATAATCTATTATTTAAGCCAAATATAAAAGAAATATACTACATTATTTGTTTCCAAATATCCCAGATGTATGAGATTGGAGCTGTAAATAATTACAGAAAGTTAAAATAGAAACAAATTTTAAAAACAACTACAATAATGAAAAAGAACATTATAAGACGAACAATAAAATATTAAAAACATTAAAAAGTAAAGAAAATGATAGCTGGGTGTCAACTGCAGATCTCTGTTTCCTCACAATATCGATTATAGAGGTTTTGTTCTTTCAAAGATATACACTCAAGATGGTCAAGTACACACAAGACTATCCATTTCAAAATTTTGTTTGCACAGAGTGCACAAGGGGCTGTTATAGATGGCAAGGGGTTGTTCATACTCCTCTAAAGTCTCTCGATACTGTGAATGCAGTTTAGAATCACGTTGAATTCCTTTAGAAAGATAATTCAAAGTTTTCTTAGCTATTTCGAAATTATTGTTAAGTTCTTTTATATCTTTTTGTCATAGTAATTAATGTTCTTGATTCTACATTATATTGGTTTCCCAAATATCCCAGATGTATGAGATTGGAGCTGTAAATAATTACAGAAAGTTAAAATAGTCACAATTTTTTAAAAAATTACAATAATGAAAAAGAACATTATAAGACGAACAATAAAATATTAAAAACATTAAAAAGTAAAGAAAATGATAGCTGGGTGTCAACTGCAGATCTCTGTTTCCTCACAATATCGATTATAGAGGTTTTGTTCTTTCAAAGATATACACTCAAGATGGTCAAGTACACACAAGACTATCCATTTCAAAATTTTGTTTGCACAGAGTGCACAAGGGGCTGTTATAGATGGCAAGGGGTTGTTCATACTCCTCTAAAGTCTCTCGATACTGTGAATGCAGTTTAGAATCACGTTGAATTCCTTTAGAAAGATAATTCAAAGTTTTCTTAGCTATTTCGAAATTATCGTTAAATACTGTCCAATATTTTGTCACAGTAATTAATGGAAGTAAAAGAATGAAACGATCATTTCTACTACACCCTGGAGGTAGATACAATTTGGTGTTAATACCGGTGATAAATTTTTATTGCAACAAAATATAATAGATGATTCAATTTAAAATTATCACATATGTACCTAATCTATCATTTAAGCCAAATATAAAAGAAAATTATTTACGTAATACCTAAGTTCAGTGGAAAAACGTATGAAAATAATGCAGACGATATTTAAATAATTTAAAATACGAAAGGGTTAAACGAGATGGTTGAAGGAATGACGTCATAATGCTAGAAACAAAAATGTTATTTTTACCTATTTATGTGACAAATTGATGAATTTAATCGCTTGCTCTTAACCGGGAAAATAGGGATTCGAATAATGCTAAAAAGGAGGGGAAGGGGTGAATTTCGAACGTTGCTAACCCTAACTCATCAAGAATCCAATATGGCTACCTCTATCCATTCCAGGTACAACCGCTTCATAAATTCGAGAACAGATAACTTAGACTATTATTATATAGGGGATTTAATTATACCCGCTTTAGCTCTGGTAAAAATGAAATATCATGGGCCTCTTTAAGGTCTCTCTCTAGTGAAATCTTTACAAATACACAATATTGAAAAAATGCTTCAGGTCATAAAGAGATTCATATTAGTGAAAGACTAAAAAAAAGACTAAAACAATTTTTAAGTCTAACTTATATTTTTAAAATTATTTAACGCTAATTACAATAAACAAAATATAAGCACAAATCAAAAGTAAGACGTGAAAAAATGTTTTGACATATGACTCCGAAGTATTCAATTTTTCAAGACTGAAAATATTTCAGCACATAAATAAAAATACTAATATGCAAAATTATTCAGATGACATTGCATTAACTTTTTAATTTTTTTTTCTAATAAATCTTAAGGAGATGAAAACAAAACAATCAGTTTATGTTTTTGTATACACTCGAAGAGTGAAAAATAAAAATTTTCTGATTAAAATCAATAATTCTATGTAACATTAGAAATCTAAACTGCAAAAGGAAGGATTTTATTTCTTTGAATATTAGTTTCTTGCTTTATTTTGAAGTAGATAAGAAAGAAAACTTTTAAAATATAAAAGTATTTTTTTTAATCTTTTGTTTTAAATGGTGATACTTTCAATCTTTTTAACACATTCGCTGACTAAAAATGAATTACCATCCTCAGAATCATTACAAACAGGGTTTTAATGGTATAAAGTTCGTTATATTTTACTACGAAAATCAGAAAAACGAGAAACATTTTATTTTCTGTTTAGGAGAGCGTTTTTTTCCGCCTGGAGCGTCAGTGGCACACAGACTCAACCTCTCTTCGTGAGTGCCACTGACGCTCCAGCGTCTGATGAATATTCTCAGAAATTACTGGTATATTGCATAAATAGCAGTTAAAAGGAAAAAATGGAATACCGTTCATATATACGTTCATATATATTCATTTATTCCATTTATGAAACAATACTGAAAACATACAAATAATAAGCACAATATACAGATATTGGCATTGTTGAATTATTACTTCTATTTCTAGATGTTCAAGCAAAATAATAATTAAACATAATAATGCAAAATTACTATCAACTCTAAATATTAAATTAATGTAGCAAAGTATATATAACACATAAACGATATAGTAAAAAAAAAATAATGCAAACAAAAATTTTGAAAACCAACCACAAAAAATTAAAAAATAATGCTTCACTAACGTGCCGAAACAACCTCGCCGTTCAATTTCCAAAGCCACACTAAACACAGAGCATATAACTTATCAAAGTCCGTCGCCGCGTTAGTGCGTCGTCGGCATACCAGGAGGTGCCGCTCTGACGCGCCAGTGCGTCGGTGGCAGCGAACGTGTTAAGGACAAAGTGTGACAAAAAAATGATTATATTTCAAACATCAATGGACTGTCCATAACTCACTATTTCAATACCAAAGTTTTCGAAATTCCATGCATTACTTTATATACCTGCTAATAAACTACAGTGCTCACACTGTAGCTAGATCTATTTGCAAGAATGACGCCACATCGTAGGAAAATTAACAAAACTCAAATACCACGAAAAAACTTACTAAAAGTCACCGCTAGAATGCTTTCATTACAAAATAATTTACAAACTCAAATTAATACGGAATAAAATTACCTTTATTTTGCACATTTTCTGATTTATTCAAGACATGCTTTTAAAAAAGAATATCTACATACCGATAAAGTCTCGTGATCTGCAATATCACGTTCACTGAACAAAGTTCTTTATTCAAACTTTGTATATCCATTAGCACAGTGAGCTGTAATCGTATTGATTTGCATTCGTTCAAACACTCTATTTCTATAATCAAATATTTGCGGTGACTTTTGAAATTATTTTTTTCGCGAATCCTTCGTCCCGTCTTCTAAAGTGGCGTCATTTTCTCGCAAATAGATTTTCTAAGATCTCTGTGAGCAGTCAGTTTAATTATACCCGGTACATACATATATAAACACGGAACAAACATTACATATTGACTACCCTATTAATAACAACTAGAACCAGCTTAAGCTGTCAAAACAACCAGCACCCGGCATGACATTGTCTCTACAAGATGCTGATAGCTAGTTTGAGGTAAGAGATACCAACTGCATTCTCTCTGATCATGAAATTCCTGCACATTGTGAGGGGTTAGCATGGTAGCATGAATTTGGTATTGTAGAGGGGTTTACAAATGCTTTATTGGATTAATATTACGTTCGATTGGGGTAAAGATACAATTTGTAAGTCACTGATTGTTTCTTGAACCATTCCCTGACTATTCGACACTTATGATATGGTATATTATCCTGCTGGTAAAGAACTCCCGCCCGGAATATTTTCTCCTGAATGGGTAAACATTCTACAAGGATAGTGCACAAGCGTTAGGGATTGTTATACAGTCGAACTTCGATAACTCGACTTCCTATAAGTCGAATAATCCGCTAACTCGAACTTTTAGTCAAATCCCGAATCATTTCTATACTTTTCTCTAACCCCTTCCAGGTTCATTTTATTTCGGGATTATGGGTCAAAAATGTCAATTTTTTATGCTTATTTTTATACATACATAGCTTTTTAAACATAATAGCATCATTCGTATACAAAATTTCCTAAAAATTAATGTAAAAAATTCAATTTAAATAAATGAGTAATGTATATTTAGTTGGCTTTGTGTACGG
>CM063509.1:60539819-60567319 GCA_032207245.1 Pardosa pseudoannulata
TTTAAAACATATTTTAGCATTTGGACATATGTTTTTATTTTCCATCCTCACTTAACATGTGATTTTTTATGTATTATAAATGAACAGATTAAACTATAATAAAACTACTTAATGGCTTTATCGACTAAATTCATTTCGAACTTAGCATTAAAATATATATTATTCTCATTGTTCATTCAATTTCTTTAATTTTTATTTCTATAACAAAATATGATTCATTCTTTCAAAGCTATTTGTTTGCAATAGCGTTTAAAAATATGACAGAATTATCTGCACTATGATTATATAAATTAATTAATTTCATTATAGACGATAAATTCTTCGTTCAAAATATTAATCCTGTTTTTTAAAGTTTAATATTTTTTCAGGTTTAGGATTATTTATTTATTATTTTTTAAATCATAAACGATAATTTTTGTCTTAAATTTAACGTAAAGAGTATTACAAGGACTTATTATTAAGAATTATGTAAACAATGACTTTTACAGTTAAATATTTATATACACAAATAAAAAGATAACAGTAATAGAATGTAGAAACATTTAATAAATTAACGTTTAGAATTATTTTGAATTATATTAGATCATAAAGAGTTTCTTAATACGTCTTAAAAATTTTAAGTTTATATTCATATTAATGTAAAATAATTATTGAATTAAACTACAGGAACAGATAAAATATATTTAACTATTATGTAATATTAGCACAAATCATAAAGAATAAAATGTTACATAGTGTTACATAAATAAAAATATGTTACTAATCTATTACATCAAAGGCATCAAAGGTGGTGATTCAACTGGACCCTATGGGCCGAGTCCGTCAATCCAGAGGCTTCAGTCAGTCAGCAGAAAAATGACAACGAGCGAAAAATAAACACATAAAAGAGCAAAGAGATAGAAGGGTGGAAAACTATTACATAAATTTTAATCAATTTCTTATATAAATGGTTTTTAACTTAATAGTGGTGAAATTGGAGACCCAGTTTAATTTCAATATAAATCATAAAGATAAAGTAAAAAAAGTTACAAGATTGTATGATGTGTATTAAAGAAATTTTTTACTAGTGAAAAGGCTTTAATCTCCAAAATATATTTCATATCCAGCCATCAAAAATATTTTAACATTTTTCCATATGTATATTACGAAATTATTTCTGTAATAATCAGAAATAAATACCTAAATTCAATAATTTCAGTATTTTCTTTGCTGTAAAGTTATTTAAATTATCAAGCAAAAAAGAAAAAAAACTTCAAAAAATTTCTTATATAATAATAGCCTAAGTTATTTGTCCGTCTGTCCTCGAATTTATGAAGCCGTTGGTCCTGGAATGGATAGAGCATCCATATTGAATTTTTGAAGAGTTAGGGTTAGTAAAATTCAAAGCGAGTAAAGTTTATTTTCTCCTAAACTATCGATCCGATTCTAAAATGAATTGGTATAAAGTACTTCATATCACAGCAAAAAATACTATCGTCTTTAAAACGTTCCAAATCCACTTCTTCATCCTTTAATTCCTTTATATCAAGAGCCATTTAAAGACCAGGCGATTGAATGTATCAATTTATTACATAATGAATAGGTAAAAACAGCATTCTTTTTCGCGTTATCATTCCTTTAACCATCTTTAACCATACGTTTTATCACAGAACTTATATATTAAGTAAATAATTTTCTTTTATATTTCGCTTAAATAATAGTTAGGA
Source organism: Pardosa pseudoannulata (assembly GCA_032207245.1). NCBI lineage: Eukaryota > Metazoa > Arthropoda > Arachnida > Araneae > Lycosidae > Pardosa > Pardosa pseudoannulata. The sequence continues at coordinate 60,541,526 of CM063509.1, forward strand.
ACATACGAGTATCTGATAATTTTAAATTTAATCATAGATTTTTTTTGCAGCAAGATAATTCTCAGTCAAAAACAAAACCATTTTTTTTAATTATTTCATAGGATACATTACAATTATGTTAAATTATAAATTTTACTGATCCCGTCATATGAGGGGCTAGTTGCTAGTCATAAAATATTAAGATAACAGGAGAAATTTGTAGATTTTTTTCTCTTATTTAAGGTTTTCGAAAATTTTTCTTTTGTTTTAAGAAAAGAATAGATTTATTCAGTAGGTATTTAAATTTATGGAATTTTTTAAAGAAAAATATCTGTAGGTTATCACCCGGTATATATATATAAATATATATATATATATATATATATATATATAAATAATATTATATATATTATATAATATATAAAATATATAGTCATAAATTTATATATCTTATATTTATAGGAAAGCTATATAAACTGAATACATCTATTGAAATTCTTTATAAAAGCAATATTTTGTTTTGTGTTTCAAAGGAAATGGAAAACGAAACTTCTTGTATTGATTTAATGTATAAAAATCACTTATATACATAACAAATATAAGAGGAATTTACTGCTGAAATAGCCTTTTAAATTCAAAATGTGCCCTTAAAACAGTATAAATGGATGTAATTGTTTAAGATAAATTGCAATTTTCTTTTTTACTTTTTAATATACTTGACGCACTAGGTTAAAGGATGAAATATCAAAATATGATTCAATATTTGAAGATACTGTATGTGATAAAATAGATAATAGTTCTGTTTCTTGTAGCTATTGTAAAAGAAAAATGTTTATAAACTGGATATTGCAAGGATATACATATTGCATATATCCATTGTTTTCTTTTTCATCGTATATTGAAGATTTTGTAGCCATTTAAAAGCAAAGAGACATTTTGAAGAATATTGTAATTCATGCATGGATAATTATATATTTTACTTCCTTTACAGAAAATAACTGAAAACAATTTTAAAGATATTATCAAACGTATAGAAAATATAAATACGATTATATATATATATATATAATATATATATATATATACACTCATGTCCATAAATTAAGGATAATGAAGTTTAGCAATGAGAGACAAAAGCAAAACAAATTTGACTTATTTGTAAATTATTTATTAAACAAAAGGTAAGAGCCTATATGTTTGACATAATTAATAAAAATTGCGATTTTTACTCCCTGGAGCAAATTTCAAAAAAGAACCTATTTACAGAAAACAGTATAACATGGTTAGTATGATGGTTAATACGGAGTATGTCTCCCGGACGATGCAATACAAGCGTTACAACGCCTACGCATGCTGAGTATCAGATTATCAATCTGATCTTGGGGAAAATTACACCACTCATCAAGCAATGCCCTCCGAAGTTCCGATAGACAGTTGGGAGGGGGTTGACGGGCTGCAATTCGTCGGCCAAGCATGTCCCACACATGCTCTATTGGATTCAAGTCCGGTGAGTATGCTGGCCAATCCATACGGGTGATATCCTCCGATTGAAGGCATTCGTCTACAATGTTTGCACGGTGAGGTCGGGCGTTGTCATCCATATACAGAAATTCAGGACCCATGGCGCCCCGAAACAAACGTACATGTTGTTCCAGAATGACATCCCGATAGATGTGGCCTGTCATCGTTACACTCTGAACATGCAGGTCAGTTCTGGAACCAAGAATAATTCCTCCCCAAACGAGCCATCCTGCACCACCGTAACGGTGTCGTTCAATGGTGTTCTCTTGGTGGTAACGGGTACCTGGCGCTCTCCATATGAAAGTCCGGCGAGAATCAGAATGTAAACTGAACCTGGACTCGTCGGAAAACATCACACAAGACCACTGTTGCGGTGTCCACAATGCATGCTCTCTAGCCCAGCATAATCGCAGGCGACAGTGAGTTGCGGTAAGGGGAACACATCTGACAGGCCTACGAGCATATAGACCAATGTTCCCTAAGCGTCTGTACACGGTCTGCCTTGAAACTGTCGTACCGGTAGCTGAAGAGAGCTGACGAGACAGGTCTGATGCTGTGCTCCGTCTGTTTCTTTTGGCAGTAACTGCCAAATACCGGTCATCATTCGGCGTAGTAACTCGGGGGCGACCTGTGCTGTAACATCTACTCACATTACCATCATGTTTGAATCGTTGCCAAAGCCTGGAGATGACACTCTGGGCGATTCCAAGTTCCTCGGATACTTCCAGCTGGGTACGTCCACATTCCAGTCGTCCGATAATTCTACCACGTAAAAAATCATCCAAATGCTTCCTTTGTGCCATAACTATGCGGTTATTGCACTGAAAGGCTTTTAAAGCGCTTGTGAACAATTTTACTTCTTTGCTACCATTCCTTATATACCCCTTTCATACACTCTCGTCATTGTGACGTACTATCCGCGCCATCTGGTGGTTTCCTGCAATTTGCATATTCTTCTTCAAGATGTGTGTGATAATTCTACAGGTGAAATTTTTATTTTAGAGCTCAATTTCTGTGTGATTCTGAATTATCCTTAATTTATGGACATGAGTGTATATAAAATATATATATATATATATATATATATAATAAATATATATATATATATATATTTTATATATAAATTTATATATTTATGTATAAATATATATATTTATATATTTATATATATATATATATTATTTATATATTTATGTATATATATATATATATATAAAATATATATATATATATATATATATATATATATATATATAAATATTTATATATATATATTTATATATATATATAATAATATATATATATATATATATAAAATAATATATATATTAATTATCCTTATATATACATTTATACAAAAATATATACTATATATATATATTATATATATATATATATATATATATATATATAAATATATATATATATATAAAAACCTAAATAATCTCTAATAAATATTTCTGTTAAATAATCTTTTCTCGACTTCCAGCCATGCTAAGCAAAATATTGTATCGAACCTTTATTCCAAATACACAGTACTTCCAGTATTAAAACATATATTCCCCATTCTTATTTTGTTTTGAAAATAACCGGGACTCTCTAGTTTCATGAAAGTTTAAAGGGAAATGATAATTGAACATAGTAACCTTTTTCATCATTTTTCCGAATGCATGACGCTTCGATTCAAAGCTGAAATATAAATCTCTTTTTCTGTTTGTCTTTTGTTATGTATAGAATGATTTATAATACATCATATCTGTATAAAATATTTCAATTTGTATTCGCTGCATAGCAGAAAACATTACAATTGTATAAAAACTACATTTTTATTTATATATTTCATTCATAATTCATTGTTTTATACAGAATTAAAAATTATAATGCATTCTTTTAATCAACTAATTAAATCAGTGAAGGAACTGTGACCGTGGAACTCATGACATTGAGATTCAGCCAATTACATTAAAGTAATTGGTTCAAGGAATTTGTATAATTTTAATTATTCCATTAATATTACTCCATTAAAGGAATAAAAAGCTAATCCATTAATGTAATATATTTCGCTAAAAATATAATTTGCTGTGTAGCATAAAACATTACAATTTTATAAAAATTACAATTTTTTATATATTTCATTCATAATCATTGTTTTATACAGAATTAAAAATTAAAATTAAACTTTTAATCAGCTAATTAAATCAGTGACAGAACTGAGACCATGGCACACATGGCATAAAAAAAACGAACTTAAACCAATTACATTGAAAAAATTAGTTCAAGGAATTCGAATAATTTTTAATCTATTAATATTAATCCATTAAAGGAATTAAAAATTAATCCATTGATTGAAAAAATTAAATTAATCCATTAAAAGAATGAAATTCATTAAAGGAAAAAATATACAATTTGTCAATAATTTAACTTCGCTGGCGTAAAGTTGTCTACAGCTGAAACTGTTGTTCACAATGTTATGAAATGTTGTGTAGGAGATAATAAAGGAATGAAAATAATGAAGAAAATTTGTTTGATCATATAAAAATCCCGTAATTTTTAAGCGCATGCTTTGAACAATATGCATCATTGTTATTCAAAGAAATTGTTCTAAACGTGCAAACCCACTAGTGTCTTTCACGATCAATTTTTATTCATGAAATAGCTCCTCCACACATTAGTTTTCCATTAATAAAATTCTTAGAAATCTATTTACAAAACATGCATTCACAGCCGCGACTTTCCTAATGCGTGACCATCCCGTTCTCCAGAATTCAACCAGTGTGATTTTTGGATATAGAACATTCGAAACTAGTCTGTCTTCATAAGCCTAGAACTACAATGGTGTGAAAAACTTAAGCAACAATGTAAAAATTTAGTAGATAGCCATGAAATAGCAGAAAAGGAATTCTGGAGATCAGTACAGTGACGCGTAAGTCATTTCAAACGTCATGCTTATGAAAATATCAGGAACGAAACGTCAGAGGCAATGTGAGCGTACGCAAACCGCGTGATGTAGGCATGCGCAGCTCAATAGTAGAATAAAAGGAAGGACTGTCACGCAATTCAACATATTCGTGAAATATGGCTAGAAGAAATCATCTGGACGACTTCACATGTGGAAGAATCATCGGAAAGCTCGAGGAGGGGCGTATGGTCACCAGTGTAGCTGCAGAGATCGGAATCAACAAATGTGTCGTTTCTCGAGCTTGCAATGCGATTCAAACCACAGGTACAGCTGTTAGAAAGGTTGGTAGTGGTCGCCCGAGGACGACAACTGCAGGGGATGACCGATATATAGTCCTCCAGGCGAAAAGAGGATGATACCAATCAGCAAGCGCTATTGCTCAGCAACTCTGTACAGTAATGGGGCGACAAGTGTCGCCATCTACTCCGTCCAGACGACTTCATATATGGGGCCTATTCGACCGCTGTCCTGAACGCTTCCTACCATTGAAAGTTAGCCACCGTTTACAGTTTTACAGAGATCGCACAATCTGGACAACTGATAAACGGAGTAGTGTCCTCTTTACTGATGAGAGTCCATTCAGTACCAGATGCGATTCTCAACTCGTTTTGATTTGGAGAGAGGTTGAGACCTGGTTTTATCTTTAACATCAAGTAATGACACCGTTGCTGTGGTCCTGGAGTTCTAGATTGTGGAGGCATTAAGCTGAAGGGGCGAACTGAAGTTCCACATTTTCTATAGATGTTCTGTAACCCTAGATCGCTATTATGAGTAGGTACTATTTCACCTTGTGCGTATGTTTCGAGGTGCCATTGGCCCAGACCTAATTTTTATGGATGAACAATACACGGGGACATAGGAATCTTGCTGTTGAGGAGCTACTGGAAAGTGAAAATATCACTCAAATGGATTGGTCAGCCTAATCCCCTGATTTTAATCCCATCGAACATGTATGGGTTGCTTTTTGAAGAACCATTACAGCAAGCTTACATCCTCTGGAGAACACCTAACAACTCAAACAGATATTGATTGCGAAATGGGCAGTACTATACAAGAAATATTGGACCAGCTGGATCTGAGTATGTGGAGACGGAGCTAAGCAACCATTGCAGTTAGGGGAGGGTTAACCATATTAAGGAACATCGGCTCATTGTTCTTCCTCTTGGATAGATAATCAGGAGTCATGATGTTATGAGTTCAATAGAGCTTGTTTTGTTGGATTTCATACCGTATGCATTGTATTCCTTTTTCAGCGCGGATGCTTTCGTCATCCTTTACGTACATGATACTCTCCCTTATTTCAATACTTCATGTCTCTCTGATTTCTCGTGCAGTTCTGTAAACCAGTGTATTCTTGGTCTGGAAGATAATATTTCACGAAACTTTCTCAGCCCTCGAATATGATGCTGTCAACCGTAGAACATATTTTCTTTTGATTTCAGATGATAGATGTAAATTATGACTGTCATGTCAAACATGTCTTCTTGTGAAACCTATTTTTAACCCATCCACCGGCCATTTAACCCTTTTTTTTTCTCTTTCAAAAAGTCACCCTTTTCGTAAATTAGACGTAACTTACCGTACCATACTAGAGTTGTTAAATGTTGTCACTACTTTTAAATTATTTTTCCTGCAAGGTAAAGGAGTTCCGTTACTCAAATTAGTTTCTTTCATTATATTATCGCTTTGCAATATTTCTTTTCCTCAAAAGTTCATACGAGTTATACGAGTGCGAACGAGAATCAATACGTTTTCGAACAGGAATCGCTGTCGAACGTAGAACGCGTCGTTCAGTGGGTTAAGTGGTGTAAAAATTTATCTAATTGTTCAATTCATCAAAGATCGCCCGCTGGTTTTTTAAAAATGCTAACCATTTTCTTATTGTTCGCTCAATAATAATAATAAAAAAAACCTCACAAACATTTATTAAGCTTGACAAATATTTTGTAACACTCTGAACAATAATTTCTTCAATTTTCGGTGTAAATTAGGCACTTTAAGATTTATTGGTCAATGCACAATATCTGCATGTTTTTCTTTCATTCTTACCCCAATGAGAAGTGTGGATAAAATTATCCATTTCAGCTGCCTGATAAAACGCCTTCCAGAAACTAATGTTAGAAACATGCATAGATCGTTTGTCTATGCAGTTAATAAATTTATTTATATATTCTCTTATTCTTGCTGATGAATTTCTTATAGAATTATTTTATATATTTTACATTTATTTTACATTCATTAACCTATTTCTGATATACCTAAATCTAAATTTGAAACTCTACATAATTAATAATAAATTCTAATAATCATTTATTGCCTTTTAACGTATGTTTAACCTTTTGGCATCAAGTGGTAGTTCAGGAGATAAATGATATTGGACCATATTATAACAGTGCGGGATTAGTTGTACTTTGCATAAAGCTTTACCTTCCCTAACATTCCATTTCCCAGCTGTTATGAGGTATTGACTAAAGTTGTAATTATTATTTCTATTATTGATTTTTTTTTATTTCTCCCAATTTTAAAAATGATACACATTAATGAACCCGATTGTATTCTTTGCTTTTCACCGTTGTGCAAAACTACAAAGAAACAGAAATTGTTCAAAAAATGAAAAACTTAACATAAAAATTCCACATTTATCTACATAATTTTGAAGAAACTTTTATATGGGAATCGTAATAGAAAGAAATGGTTTTTATCTCTCTTGAAATACTGAAAGAAATACATTCCCTATAACGCACTAACCTTTTATATACGATGAAAATGGTAATTGTACATCATAAGCATTTTTATTTATCTCATGGACTAACCATATATCATTTCTGATCGCAAATGTAAATCTGCATTTATCGTATTCCTCTATTAATACGTATCTCCGTATTCATAAAACAATTTATAATATATCATACAAATACTATTGGGATTATTGTATGTTGTATAGCCTTCCTTTATTTTGTACTTTCGTATTATGTATCTGTATTTCTTACATATTAAAAATGACTATAAAAGAATTACGATTAAGGAGAATATACAGATAGACATTGAACATATATACATATATATATATATTTATTTATATTTATATATATATATATATATATTTATATATATCAGGTTTCACTGAATCACACTAGAGTCCTGAGTAAGATTTCATAGCTTTTTTTTCAAATCGCAGAGAACACTACTCATCAATCATCTTTAATGGCACATTGACAACTAACTTTTAACAAAGGTAGGCTTAGCTGCCTCGGGTAGCCACATCTCTCTCTGTGGAATGTGCACACTACACTCTACTCTAGATTACTGCGCGTGAGCCGTATTTATGTGGCTAGTTCATTACACCTCGTCACTCCCAGTAATGAATCCCTAATTAAAATCTTTTAAAATTGGTCTACAATTTAAATCCTATCACACACACACACACACATATATATATATATATATATATATATATATATATATATATATATATATATATATATATATTATATATATATATATATATATATATATATATATATATATATATATATATATATATATATATATATATATATATATATATATATATATATGAGAGTGTGTGTCGTATGTGTGCATATTTGTGTGAACATCTTTAGTAATCAACGACAGACAAAGGAAAGACACTAAAATCACTCTGCTCGTGCAGAGGTACAAGCAACAGCGAAGATAGAAATAATTTTTCCAAGAGACAAGAAACTTAAGACAAGTAACAGTTTAAAGGCGAATTAAACTGTTAAGATCAGGAAAAAAGCAGAGCCATTTGCGTTAAAACGTGTTGAATAGACAGAAAATTTACATCTATAGTACAGAAAGCATTGGTATCGAAATAATTTTATGTCCAGGACACTCTTTTGATTAAGACATTTAGAGGCTGGGAAAAATATTTTAAGGAATTAGAATGGGAAGGAAAATGTTTTTAATTATATATTAAATTTAAAGAATTTTGATATATTAAAATGCGAAATATTTTGATATATTAAAGTGTTTTATCTTTATCACATTTAAACTAAATAATGTGCACATTACATGGTTAATTCACGTTTAAGCTCAAAAGTTTCTTTTCTGAATCACCAATCTTTAGATTGCAATCATAAGTAAATATAATTTTATCCAATGCTTTGCAAATTCCTTACTATACTAATATGTTAAACCGTTTGAGTCTTTGAACCACACTTTTGTATGTGACAGATTATTGATTCTATCAAATAATTTTTTTGGTGCTTGATTACATTAAAGAGATATTTAAATTTCTAAAAAAATAAATAACATTATGACAATTTCATTAATTTCATTAATATTTTACACCGTTTGATTTTTTGTGTTACACATTTTTCCTAATTGATTAGGGATTGATTCTATGAAATAATTTCTTTGCTGGATTGTACTATCGTTATTATTTAGATAACGAAAACAGATAAACATCATTTAATTTAAGAAGAATAAATATTTTGTTGTTTCAAGAAATATTTTTTTTGTAACGAATCACTAGTATGTAAAGTGCCTATTAATCAGTCATGTGCAGTTTACGTGAGTAATTTCAATTATGGAAACATTTTAACAACTTTAACAAATCATTCTATTTAATTTGCATAATACCTTTTCTGTTTGTTAACTTATTTTTGCCCTTTATCGGTTACATCTAAACAATTGAAAAATAGGGAGAGTATATTTAAAATTGAATAGGAGTTGAAATTTTTTTAAATAAATTACTGCTATCTTGGATTATATAGAATTGTATTTCACTTATCCACTTTTAATTAATGAAATACATACACACACACACACACATATATATATATATGTATGTATGTATATATATATATATTATATATATATATATATATATATATATATATATATATATATATATATATATATATGTATATATATATATATATATATATATATATATATATATATATATATATATATATATATATATATATATATATATATATATATGTATATATATATATATATATATACATATATATATATATATATATATATATATATATATATATATATATATATATATATATATATATATATATATATATATATATATATATATATATATACGTATATATACATATATATGTATATATATATATATATATATATATATATATATATAAATATATATATATATATATATATATATATATATATATATATATATATATATGTATATATATATACGTATATATATATATATATATATATATATATATATATATATATATATATATATATATATATATATATATATATATATATATATATATATATATATATAAAATATATATATATATATATATATAAATATATATTATATATATATATATATATATATATATATATATATATATATATATATATATATATATATATATATATATATATATATATATATATATATATACATATATATATACGTATATACATATATATGTATATAAATATATATATAAATATATATATATATATATATATATATATATATATATATATATATACCAGTCTAACACGTCTTGTTGTATTAGATCTTTTACGTTGATTAAATATTGGGTAAATGTGTAGTTTACCTAATTTCAGGAACGAAAAAGTCTAGAGACTATCCTATTCAAATATCCTAGTTAATTTGCATAATACCTAGTGTGTTAACTTATTTTTGCAGTTTAGCGGTATCATAAAAGCAATTGAAAAGTATGAGTTTATATTTAAAACTTAAAATACTGAATAGGAATTGAAATTTTTCTAAATAAGTTACAGCTATATTGGAAATTAATTTAAATATGGGAAATACAAAAAATAATTGCGACATTTTACTATTCCAGTGACAAAGTCCTAGTCTAATACTTAAAAAAAAAAAAAAACGTATTACGTTTTTCAGAAGAAGACTTTTATCTTCACGAAGAGAACTCATGAATCTCAAATGTTATATTTATTGCATGTGACACGAGAAATAAAAGACATTTTATTTTTCTGGAATCCTGAGTCATTTTGACAATGTGTCATTTCTATGTCATTTCCGTGACGGCGTAAAAGGGGGAAGAATAACGTGAGAGAAAAGTTAAGCTTCTCTGAATTCACACGTTGTCAATTTGAATTATGTCGAGATACCAAATCTCGAATCAATGTGAGATATAATTTGGACAGATAGGAAAAGTTTGATTTAATGACTATAGAGTATGTATCACAGTGTATCAGGATACATTTTGTCAATTTACATAACAGACATTTTTCAGTTTATGTTTCATGCAATTATGTATGTATCGATGTACTTTCCCACGATTGTCAACACGTGCATACACAGCTGTGGACTAAATGTCCAGGGAGAATTTAGGAGCAGCTGTTGACTTCGAGTTTTAGTGGGGACCTTTGCGGAGGAGTTACAGCTCACGGAGTGACACAAGAGTAACGGTCAAGACCAGGCAGGGATGTAGCTGTGAGATATGAGGTCAGAAACTAAGCAATCATATCAACTTTAACCAAAGGGGATATTTTAATGATCATACCTGCTATCCGAAGGGGGTGCAGATGTGGGAAAATTTCACTAACAAGTGATTGGGACAGAGGAAAAAAGGGGGCGTTGAAGTGAGGTGTAAAGATGTGGAAAGAAAGTGGGAAAAGGACTCGATGTCGGGATTCAAGAGTTGCTGGACATCTAGATCCCGTGAGCAAGCCAGAGAGCTCGGGCCAGCAATCTATTCTCGAGCCCCTATGCTTATGATCGGCACGCCAGCTTAGACGTACAGCAAAATAATGGCTGCACACCCGCACAGAAGTCCATCCTGTTCCCCTGTAATTACTGGAGGTAAACATATTTAATATTCATAAGTATTACCTGGGTCTCATAATCTTTTGATAAAGAATTCTATTTGAAGAATAATGATGAATAATTAAACCAAATAATTGCAGGTCATGTTAAATACTAATCAAGTGATATATTAATTTGTAAATATTGTACATAATAAATGTTTTAGTTTAAATATTAGTTATTTTCCTTTAATCCCATATCGTATAATTTAATGTTTTCCTCTTTGAGATCGAATACTGGTGTTTGTGTTTTATGTACATTACAACAATGTAAAAATTAGTGTTGCGGGCTGTATTACTGCGCGCTGTAATAGCAACTGAATTAACGCTCTCTGGCGTTTTATGTATTAACTGAGTAGTAGTTTGTTGGTCGTTGTCTAGAGAAAGCATTCGGTTCTATGTCAACCAAACTTGTATCAAAACTTCTTACAGGGGAAGTCATTAGGTTAAGTAGTCTACCAATAAACGTGATGAAAATTACAGTCCACTCTCGTCAATACGGTATGGTTGGGTAAAATGAGTAGTGGGGTAAAATGGGTAATTTTTTAGGTTACTTAACACATTGAAGACGAGAGACGTCTTTTAATTTTCAACTGTTGCCGACGTATGGAGGAAATTCACGTTTTTTTGATTTTTTTGTTATCCTTTTAACAAAAAATGTGCGAGAACTGAGGCTAGACACTTTTTAGCGCATACCGTTTTCAATGTGTTAAAAGACACATCATAACTTTTAACAATTACATTTTAGCTTTCTCATATATTTGTAGGTATTTGTTGGCAACATTTAATTTCCTTAAGGAGTTTTATATTTTGCATTTATCAACATAGGTTGCTTTGTTTGCAAGTGAGGAAAAAATTCTTTTTCACTAATGTCTTAAAAACTTTCAAAAAAGTAATATTTTATTTCTTTTATTGTCAATATTTTTTCAATAATCAGCTTCAAGAGTTTCTGAACAGCAGTTTTAGAAAAACAGGCAAGAAATATTTTAAATATTTTATGTTTAATGACTATTTTTGTATGATGGGGGAAAATGGGTATTGGTTAGGTTTAAAAATTTACTATAAAATTCTAAATTTTTAGATATAAGATTTAAATCAGCCCTTCAATTTTAGTGTAAATAATGTTACATAGCATTTTTTAAAATTTATTTGCTGTGGCATAGAGTAAATTAATACAATAATAGTAAAAATGAGTTTGTAAGCATAAAATTGCATGTATTTACATGACTGGTTTTTACATCTGCTACTGGAAACGTTCTTCCATCTTTCACTGCTTACAAAACCTAAATGTTTATCAAACTTGGTCTAAGGGTTGACCACATAGTGCATTATATGGCTGCACAGAGTCAGGGTGGATGATGATACAATGTTTTCATCTTGGATTGTACATTTTCTCAAACAAGTGGAACACCAGGAAGAATCTATTCTTTTGATAATCTATGGTCACTTAACATATGAGACAGTAAAATAAGTAATGGGCAATAGAATCATCATTTACTGCCTCTCATCAATCTAGCCAAGCCCTGTAACCTTTAAATGTGGAAGTATTTGCCCCTATGAAGTGTGCCTGGAGAAAAATCCTGAAGATATGGTACACGGAGAGCTGTCTTTTAAAACTGTCCAAAGCGGCATTCCGTAATCTACTGAAACAGTTTTTTGAAACTATGAAGGAAAAATGCTGTGAACACACAAAATAATGTTAACTGAAAGAGATGGAAAATAACTGTAAACAATGTTGCACAGACTTCAAGAACCGCTACTATGGAAGTTGTTTCTAAGCAAACTTCCAGTTCAATCACCTAGAATTATGCCATTGCTTCTCCCCATAAGGATTTAAAAAAGGCCATGCTTGCAACATTTTCACCACTGCAGTTGTAGGGAAAAAAACCCTTAGAAAATGACAAATGAAAATGAAAGCGGTTTTGCAATATAAATTGTAATTATATCACATGCATCTGTCTTTGTAACTACAAAAGTTTTAATTAAATTTTTACATAATTAATAGCATTTTAATCAATATCCATTTTACTCCACCTATGGTGTAAAATGAGTATAAAAAAAGTAGTAAAAATTATAAATATGTAATTTAAGAAAATGTATAGAACTATCTTAACAGCAATCGTAATGAAACCATTGCATGTATACATGCAAAAAATGCTTGTTTATAGATTTTTTAAGTGAAAAACAATGCGGAATGAGAAATCACGCTTTTTCTGCCTATTTTAGCCCACCAGACCCTATATTTTCTAGGTATTTTTTAACTTTCGTTCCTGGTATTATTCTATTCTACAATTATTTTTATTCAGCTTAAAATTATTATTACAATTATTATTATTCAGCTTACAGCGTACATGGACTCTTAAAACCTTATCTTCTGCTGAACCCTTGCATGCATAGTTTTTTTTATTTCCTTCTGGGTTTTAAACTGTGTTATTTAACGTCCCTTGTGTTTTACTTGATATTTTGAATTATATTTTTTTAGGTAAAAAAGAGTGCGGAATGAGAAATCATGCTTTTTCTACACGTTTTACTCCACCAGACCCTATATTTTCGAGTTATTTTTTAACTTTCGTTTCTGGTACTGAGCTATCATACATTTATTTTTATTCAGCTTAAAATTATTATTGTTCAGCTTAAAGCGTACGTGAGTTCTTAAAACCTTATCCACTTCTGATACCTTGCATGCATAGTTTTTTTTTTTCTTTTGATTTCCTTCTGGGTTTTAAACTGTATTATTTAACGTCCCTTGTGCTTTACTTGATATTTTGAATATAGATTTTTTAAGTGAAAAACAATGCGGAATGAGAAATCACGCTTTTTCTGCCTATTTTAGCCCACCAGACCCTATATTTTCTAGGTATTTTTTAACTTTTCTTTTTTGTATTGAGCTACCCTACAATTATTTTTATTCAGCTTAAAATTATTATTATTCAGCTTACAGCGTACATGGACTCTTAAAACCTTATCTTCTGCTGAACCCTTGCATGCATAGTTTTTTTTATTTCCTTCTGGGTTTTAAACTGTGTTATTTAACGTCCCTTGTGTTTTACTTGATATTTTGAATTATAGTTTTTTTATGTGAAAAAGAATGCGGAATGAGAAATCAAGCTTTTTTTGCCCATTTTACCCCACCAGACCCTATATTTTCTAAGTTTTTTTTAAACTTTGTTTCTTGTATTGAGCTAACCTACAATTATTTTTATTCAGCTTAAAATTATTACTGTTCAGCTTAAAGCGTACGTGAGTTCTTAAAACCTTATCCACTTCTGATCATTTGCATGCATAGTTTTTTTTTTCTTTTGATTTCCTTCTGGGTTTTAGACTGTGTTATTTAACGTCCCTTGAGTTTTACTTGATAATTTTGAAATAAATTTTTAAACTATTTTCCTGACTAATTAGACATCAAAACCTTTGCACAAAGAATCGTTTCAGGTGACAATATAGTATTTAATCATTAAAAATCTAAATTAGAGAAAAGAATAAAAATCAGTCTGGAAAATGTAATAAGCTATTCAGCGTACTTGGAATCCCAATTGCAGATAATTTTAACTAGCATTGCCATCTGTTTGCAAGCGACAAAACTAAAAAATCTAAAATGTTTTTATTATAGAGCTCATGCTTTATTGGTTTTCTTGGTAAATAAAAGATATTTTAAAATGACTTTTATATTTATAACTTGTTCTGTTTTATTATCGATTAAACAATAAAAGTAAAGGATATGTAGTTTATTTTACCAGAATCCATGCTTACATTTATTAATCCTTTCTTTAACACAAATAGCCTTCAATACCCGAGATCTATGTGTTCCAATATATCCAAAGTTATCTTCGAAAACTTAATCACAGTCGTGACAGTTAATAGCCGCGTATAATAATGCTGACTGTGGGGAACTGAGGACGTATTTTTAAACATCCGATGTTAGCAGGTGTTTTTTCAGTGGGTTTTTTTAAAGACGTTGAGAAACAATACTTATTGCTGGATAACATAAAACATTTCATTACTATTCGGTTCGCCTTTTATCTCGTTTACTTAGATTGACAGATGAAAAAAAGGACTGGGGGAAGAAACACATGCAAAATTTAAGTTATTGCTCAGGGAACAGGAAGTTTACTTTGAATGGAAGAGATGAAAAGGTCGTAAGCATATTATCCATGGAGTTATTTATGTTGATACGGAAAATTCAATTTAATTGGAAGTAATTGCCATGATAACATCAGAAGGCTGTTGCAATTCGCAAGAGTACATCCGATTCTGCTGACATATACGAAGTCTTGTTTCCTTGGGCATTTGCATATTCCCAAAACGTCTATTGTTGGACACCAACTTTGGTTTGGTTTCCTACTGGATCAGTGCTCACCGTTTGAAACCACGCATGTTTTTACTTCGAAGATATAAGGAAGACTACTATACTGTATATACTATACTGAATGTTAGATCGATTATTAGGGTTTGCACTTCATGATGATTTATGGTCCTTAACTTGGGAAATAATCCTAACAAGACTTATTAAATGGTTAAATTATGACCTTGAAAATATGTTCTTAGAAATATAGTTATGTAATTTAATTAACATTGAATCTTACAATATTAAATGTTTCACAAAAAGTTTAAGTTATCTCAAAGATGAGATGCCTCTTGCAAATCACAAGGGTAAATCATATTCTGCACAAAATAGCAAGCCTTGTTATTTAACGAATTTGCGCTTCATTTTTTATACCGTATAGTATGGAACCAACATTTTTATTCGATTTCCCATACCGGTTGAATGCACACCGTTAGAGACCACACACTTCTTTACTTAGACTATACAAATGTCACTTCTTTAGCTTTGAATTATATACTGCATCTTAATAAGTGTATAATGAGTTTTGTGCTTCCATCAAGTTTATTCATTAAGGTGGGAAGTCATCACCTCAAGGTCAATGGTAAGGTTAAATGATCAGTTAGAAACTGCAATTTATTCTTGGAAATATATTTATGTAATTTTTTTAAAGTATATTGTGTTATATTAATTATTTGAGCAAAACGTCATTATACCTTCCATTTAATGGCCGATTTGTTTTGATCATCAGTTCAAACATCCAGGAGAATATATTGACATTGAACTGAGGTATGAATTCTCTAAAATAGGAAGTCATCTTTCCGAGTTTCATGGAAAGATAAAGTGAGCTTAAGAATGTAATACATTTGTAAAAGTAGAAGAATGTTTTTTTACCGAATGAAGAGGACAGCTATTTCGTCTGTCTGATCATACAGGTGATAACATTTCGTTTAATAAGAAATAAAACTTAATCATATTTAGGAACCTGAAATAGAACATCATTTTTGTTGAATAAAATCATAATTGTTGGACTATAAATATGTTTTCTTTCCAGACAAAAATAAACGGAGAAGTAATTAATGTTAAACACATGATCGAGCGTAAATGAACGCGTGCAAAAAGGGTGTTTATGTACAACGATAGTCTATTAGAGAAAATAAGCTAGAAATTGCTAACTGGTCAAACAAGTAAATTATAGAATTAAAGCACGGTTTTAATGCTGTCTATAAGATTGTAACTATTGAATGTCCTTTAAAGTTTTTAACATCATGTGTAAAATTGAGAGTTAACTGTGTATTCTGTATGAATATATGAATTGCTAAACGCTTTGGAAACAAAAATACGCTATGAGTTAAGAAATTTTATATAAATATGCGGAAAAGACCGTGTTATATATAAATATCTGCCTAGTGTATATTTAAAGTTAAAAATACATTACTTCGAATTTATAAATATATCATTATATAAACAGATTATGGAATCTGTTTATAAGTATATAAGTTTAGGGTAAAATACATCCTGTACTTTTTAGGAAGAGGGTGAAATTGGGGGAAATTAATTTTAGTACTAATTATTTTTTATGCTATAAAATATTTTAGATTCTAGAGGGTAATGAATAAATTATTTTTCTATCAAAATTTACTTATATTTTAAAATCTCTGTTGCATAATTTCTTAAGTGTCAAAAACTTTTAAAGTGACAGCTTTTTAAGCGAAACCTTATTCACTGAGCGTTAGTTTTTTGAATAATTTATTGACGATTTTATTGAAAATAAAATAATTTGATGTATGAGTTCATAGACTCCTCTTTCATACAGCGTACAATAATTCAATACTGAATAAAATCAAATTTTTGTATTAAAAATATGATTCCTTTAGAGGCAAAAATAAACGGTGAAGTGATTAATGTTAAACACGTTACTGAGCGTAAATGAACGCGTGCAAAATGGTGTTTATCAAAGCTATTCTACTAGAGAAGATAAGCTAGAAATTGCTAACTGGTCAAACAAGTGAAATATAGAATTAAAGTATGGTTTTAATGCTGTCTATTAGATTGTAACTATCAAATGTCCTTTAAATTTTTAAACATCATATGTAAAATTGAGAGTTAATTGTGTATTTTGTATAAAAATATGAGTTGCTAAACGCTTTGGAAAGAAAAAATACGCTATGAGTTAAGAAATTCTATATAAATATGCGAAGAAGTCCTTGTAATATTTAAATATTGGTCATATAACCATATGACACAGGAATGTATAAATTACAAGAATTATAATAATACAAATTGGGACTCGATTTCATTATCTCTGAAATTTTACACTAAGTAAACATGATAATTAATGTAACAATTACTTAAAATTTTACATGAAGAACCTGTCATCATGATTTGGTTGATACCCACAGACATCCTTAAAATCATATTGAAAATGCACCATTATATATTTTAGTTTTTTATAAATAAATTTGGGGAACTATAATTTTTTAAAATAAGACTTCATTAAAATTGCATATTGGTATATAATCTAATTTCCTCTATATAATACCTGGTGATAAGAGTAAAATCTATATAAAAATAATTGTATTAATCTTTATATATAAACTTCTTCTGTCCATGTGTTTGTAATAGAACTCTTCCTAAACGGCTGGACTGATTTTGATGAAATTTTGTGTATGAAATTCAGTTGATTCGAGAATGGATTAGATTCACAATTTTAAACGATATAAAAAGCTTTTTTTATTAAAAATCCAGAATTGTGTGCTTATTGAGATTATTATGATACAGCTTTACACGTGAACTGTGATTCAGTGGTCAGCGCAAAGAGCATCAGTACGAGAAGACCCGGAATCTACTCCTTGTACAGGTAGAGAGGGAGTTTTAATTTAATCTAAATGAATTTTAGATGAATATACTCGTGGTGGTGTCAATTGTTTTAAATATATTTTTCCATACTTTTTCCTTAAAAAGATCGAACTTATATATATATATATATAAATATATATATATATATATATATATATATATATATATATATATATATATATATATATATAAATATATATATATATATATATATATATATATATATATATATATATATATATATATATATATATATATATATATATATATTATATATATATATATATATATATATATATATATATATATATATATATATATATATATATATATGTATATATATATATATATATATATATATATATGTATATATATATACATATGTATATATATATATATATATATATATATATATATATATATATATATATATATATATATATATTATATATATATATATATATATATATATATATATATATATATATATATATATATATATATATATATATATATATATATATATATATATATATATATATATATATATATAAATATATCATTATATTATCAGACTACGGAAAAAGTTCATGAGTATATATATAGCTTCAGGGTGAAAAATTTTTCGTACTTGTTAGGAATAGGGTGAATTGGGAGGGATGGAATTAATTTTAGTACTAATATTTTATTTTATGCTATACATATAATTATTTTAGTCTTCATAGAGTAATGAATAAATTATTTTTCTATTATAATTTACTTATATTTTAAAATCTGTCTGTTGAATAACTTATTAAGTATCAAACACTTTTAATTTGACAATTTTTCAAGCTAGACCTTATTCAATTAGCATGAGTTTACTGAATGATTTATAGAAGATTTTCTTAAAAATAAAATCCTTTGATATATGAGTTCAGAGACCGCTTTATGATAAAGAATACACTAATTAAGTATTGGATAAAATCAAGCTGTTAGATTAAAAATATGTTTCTTTTCGAGACAAAAACAAGCGGCGAAGAAATTAATGTTGAACACATGACCAAGGGTAAATGAAGGCGTGCAAAAATGGTGTTTATCAAAGCTATTCTATTAGAGGAAGATAAGCTGGAAATTGCTGACTGGACAAACTAGTGATTTATAAAATTAAAGTACGGTTTTAATCGTGTCTATTAGATTGTGAATGTCAAACATGCATGAAAGTTTTAAACATCATGTGTAAAATTGAGAGTTAATTGTGTATTTTGTATTAAAATGTCAGTTGCTAAACGTTTTGCAAAGACAAATACGCTATGAGTTAAGACATTTTATATAAATATGCAAATAAGACCTTCTTATATTAAAATATTGATCATATAACCATATGACACAGGTATAGATAAATTACAGGGACTATCATAAATCACATTGGTACTCGATTTCTTTATCTCTGGAGTTTACAGGATAATTAATGTAACAATTGTTCAAAATTTTACATAAAAAACTTGTTAGCATGATTTGGTTAATACCCACAGACATCCTAAAAACATATTGAAAATGGGTCTTTATATATTTGAGTTTTTTATAAATAAATTTAGGATTCTATGATTTTGAAAGTAACACTTCTTTAAAATTGCATATTAGTATGGAATCTGTTTTCCTCTAAATATTACCTGGTGATTACTGTAAAAGCTGTATAAAAATAATTGTATCAATTTTTATATATAAAATTCTTCTATCCACGTATTTGTAATAGAACTTCTTCTAAACGGCTGAACTAATTTTGATGAACTTTTGTTTATGTAATCAAGCTGAATCGAGAATAGTTTAGATTCACAATTTGATCCGATAGAAAATGTGTTTTATTAAAAAAAAACCAGAATTGTGCGGTTATTGAGATTAGTATAAGGCTGCTTGATACCCTTAACTGTCAAACTAACTGTTGATTACTGGAGCAGCGCAACAGGCATCAGTAAGAGAAGCCCAGTATCGATTCCCTGTACAGGCAGAGTGGGACGTATAATTTAATCTAAATACGTTCGGAGGATTTTTCGCGTGGTGGCGTCAAGTATTTAAAAAAATATTTTTCCATATTATATGTGTATATTTGAAGTTAAAAATAGAGTAATGGAATTTATAAATATATCATTATATTAACAGATTATGGAAAAAGTTCATGAGTATATAATTTTAGGGTGAAAAATTTCCCGTATTTGTTAGGAAGATTGGAAAATGGGATACGGAAATTAATTTTAATACTAATTTTTATATTATGCTGCACAAATAATTATTTTAGACTTCATAGAGTAATGAATAAATTATTTTTGTATTATAATTTACTTATTTTAAAATCTGTCTGTTGCATAACTTGTTAAGTATCAAACACTTTTAATTTGACAGTTTTCAAGCTAGACCTTATTCAATTAGCTTGAGTTTACTGAATGATTTATAGAAGATTTTATTAAAAATAAAATTCTTTGATGTATGAGTTCAGAGACTGCTCTATGATAAAGAATACACCAATTAAGTATTGGATAAAATCAAGCTGTTGGATTAAAAATATGTTTCTTTTCGAGACAAAAATAAGCGGGGAAGAAATTAATGTTAAACACATGACCAAGGCTAAATGAAGGCGTGCAAGAATGGTGTTAATCAAAGCTATTCTATTAGAGGAAGATAAGCTGGAAATTGCTGACTGGTGAAACAAGTGAGTTAAGGAATAAAGTACGGTTTTAATCTTGTATATTAGATTGTGACTGCTAAACATGCTTTAAAGTTTTAAACATCATGTGTAAAATCAAGAGTTAATTGTGTATTTTGTATTAAAATATCAGTTGCTAAACGTTTTGCAAAGACAAATACGCTATGAGTTAAGACATTTTATATAAATATGCAAATAAGACCTTCTTATATTAAAATATTGATCATATAACCATATGACACAGGTATAGATAAATTACAGGGACTATCATAAATCACATTGGTACTCGATTTCTTTATCTCTGGAGTTTACAGGATAATTAATGAAACAATTACTCAAAATTTTACATGATGAACCTGTTATCATGATTTGGTTAATATCCACAGACATTCTAATAAACATATTGAAAATGCACCATTAATTATTTTAGTTTTTTATAAATAAATTTAGGGGTCTATAATTTTTGAAAGTAAGACTTCTTACCTGGTGAGAAGAGTAAAAGCTATATAAAAATAATTGTATTATTCTTTATATATAAAATTCTTCAGTCCATGTGTTTGTAATAGAACTCCTTCTAAACGGCTGGACTAATTTTGATGAGATTTTGTGTATGTAATTAAGCTGAATCGAGAATAGTTTATATTCACAATTTGATCTAATAGAAAATGTGTTTTATTAAAAAAACCAGAATTGTGTGGTTATTGAGATTATTATAAGGCTGTTTGATACCCTTAACTGTCAAACTAATTGTGGAGCACTGGAGCAGCGCAACAGGCATCAGTAAGAGAAGCCCCAGTATCAATTCCCTGTACAGGCAGACTGGGACGTATAATTTAATCTAAATACGTTCGGAGGATTTTTCGCGTGGTGGCGTCAAGTATTTAAAAAAATATTTTCCTTACTTTTTCATCAAAATTGTACAATTTATAATTTATTTAGAAACATTTTACAACTTTTGGATTTACAGCTTTAAAACAGGACAACGTCTGTCTGGTCGTCTAGTGTATATTTGAAGTTAAAAATAGAGTAATGGTAATTTATAAATATATCATTATATTAACAGATTATGGAAAAAGTTCATGAGTATATAATTTTAGGGTGAAAAATTTCCCGTACTTGTTAGGAAGATTGGAAAATGGGATGCGGAAATTAATTTTACTACTAATTTTTATTTTATACTACACAAATAATTATTTTAGACTTCATAGAGGTATGAATAAATTATTTTTCTATTAAAATTTACTTATATTTTAAAATCTGTGTGTTGCATAATTGGTTAAGTGTCAAACTCTTTTAAGGTGACAGTTTTTTAAGCGAAACCTTATTCAATTACCTTGAGTTTTCTGAATGATTTATAGATGATTTTATTAAAAATAAAATTCTTTTTTGCATGAGTTCGTAGACTGCTCTATGATAAAGCGTACACAAATTAAATATTGAATAAAATCAAATTGTTGGACTAAAAATATGTTTCCCTTCGAGGCAAAAATTAACGGCGAATTAATGTTAAACACATGACCGAGCGTAAATGAACGCGTACAAAATGGGGTTTATCAAAGCTTAGAGGAAGAAAAGGTAGAAATTGCTGACTGGTCAAACAAATGAATTATAGAAATAAAACACGGTTTTAATGTTGTCTATTAGGTTGTTATTGTGAAATATCGTTTACAGTTTTAAACATCAAGTGTAAAATTGAGAGTTAATTGTGTATGTTGATTAAAAATATGAGTTGGTAGAAGCTTTGCAAGGAAAATTACGCTATGTATCAAGAAATTTCATGAAAATATGCAAAGAAGACCGTGTAATATTTAAATATTTATCATATAACCATATGACAAATGAATGGGTAAATTACAAGGATTATAATAATACACATTGGGACTCGATTTCTTAACACTAAGTTTAAGTGGTAATTAATGTAACAATTACTCAAAATTTTACATGAAGAACTTGTTATCATGATTTGGTTAATACCCACAGACATAATAAAAAAACGTATTGAAAATGCACCTTTATATATTTTAGTTACTTATAAATAAATTTTGGGGTCTCTTATTCTTGAGCGTAAGACTTCTTTAAAATTGCATATTTGCATGAAATCTATTTTCCTCTAAATATTACCTGGTGATTAGTCTGAAAACTGTATAAATATAACGGTATCAATCTTTATGTGTAAAATTCTTCTATCCCAGTGATTCTAACAGAACTTCTAAACGACTGGACTGATTTTGATGAAATTTTCTTTATTCAATTAAGTTGATTCGAAAATGGTTTAGACTCACAATTTAATTCGGTATAAAATGTTTTTATTATGAATCAAGAAATGAGTGCTTATTGAATCTATTATAATGCAGCTCGATACCTTTCACTTCCATTATGTCTGTTGCTTTATAGCCAGCGCAATGGGCTGCAAAGCGAAAAGTCTCAGGTTCGAATCACAGGCGGCTTGTAAATTTTAATTTAATCTTATGACGTTTCTGATGACTGTACGCGTGGTAGCGTCAAGTATTTTAAAAATAATTTTCCTTACTTTTCTATTAAAATGTTCCAATTAATAATTTATTTAGAAGCATTTTACAATTTAAGGATTTACATCTTTAAAACACGACAACGTCTGTCGGGTCGTCTATTGTATATTTAAAGTTAAAAATACCGTAAGGAGAATTTATAAATATATCATTATATTAACAGACTGCGGTGAAAGTTTAAGATTATATAACTTAAAACAATTACCATATTTGCAAGGAAGAGTGTGAAATAGGGGGTAAGGGTAAATTAATTTTAGTAGTAACTTTTATTTTATTCTATACAAATAATTATTTTAGACTTTAGAGAGTAATGAATAAATTTTTTTTCTATTAAAATTTACTTATATTTTAAAATGTATGTTGCATAAGTTGTTAAGTGTCAAAAACTTTAAAGTGACAGTTTTTTAAGCGAGACCTTATTCAATGAGCGTTAGTTTTTTGAATAATTTATAGACGATTTTATTGAAAATAAAATAATTTGATGTATGAGTTCGGAGACCCCTCTTTCATACAGCGTACATTAATTAAATACTGAATAAAATCAAATTTTTGTAATAAAAAGATGATTCCTTTAGAGGCAAAAATAAACGGTCAAGTAATTAATGTTAAACACTTTACTGAGCGCAAATGAGCACGTGCAAAATGGTGTTTATCAAAGCTATTCTCTCAGAGGAAGATAAGCTAGAAAATGCTGACTGGTCAAACAAGTGAATTATAAAATTAGTGTACGGTTTTAATTCTGTCTATTAGATTCTATGTATAAAATATCCTTTGAAGTTAGAAACCTCATATGAAAAATTGAGAGTTAATTGTGTATTTTGCATAAAAATATGAGTTGCTAAACACTTTACAAAGAAAAGTACGCTATGCGTTAAGAAATTATATATAAATATGCTATGAAGACCTTGTTATATTTAAATATTGGTCATATAACCATATGGTACAGGAATGTATAAATTACAAGAATTATAATAATACAAATTGGGACTCGATTTCTTTATCTCTGGAATTTTACACTAAGTTAACATGATAATTAATGTAACAATTACTTAAAATTTTACATGAAGAACCTGTTATCATGATTTGGTTAATACCCACAGACATCCTAAAATAACTTATTGAAATTGCACTTTTATATATTTTAGTTTTTCATAAATAAATTTAATGGTCTATAATTTTTGAAAGTAAAACTTCTTTAACCCTACGAGTGGAACACACCGGAGAAAAGTCTCCAAAAAATACGATAAAAACTTTATTGTGTCAGTGACCAAAGTGTTCTATGATTTTTTACTTCACCCTTTGCTCCACCCTCGTTATTGTTCCTTTACTTCCGGTTATAAATATATATATAAATAGACATTATTGATTGTTAATTTTTAATACACATAAAGCTCGTCAAGTCTCGAAGATCATCACACAAGAAATAATGTATTCTAAAAGTCGAATAAAAAAATTTTTTTTTGAGAATAATTTATATTTTTTTACTAAAGTCATCCAAGATATTTCAGTGGTGCAATTAGAGATATATATGTTACCGCAAAAGAAATACTTCGAAATAGAGATTGACAAAGCCATGAGAAGATATCAGCGCCTTTGTTCCTCAGGGAGTAGGGGTGCATCCCTCAATAAATGTCAGTCAAAGAGGGGTGAAGTTCCTAAACAATCGATCTGACCCTCCTACCTCATAATTTCATGGGGGGAAAGCACTGTCAGAAATGTACAATACATCTATTTTTGGAACGTTTTTGGAGGTCGAAAATTGTCTGTGACAGCTGGCGGAATTGTACGTGCAAACCGCTTAGAGGGTTAAAATTGCATATTGATATATAATCTAATTATCCTCTATATATTACCTGTTGATAAGAGTAAAAACTATATATAAGAATAAATGTATCAATCTTTAGATATTAAATTCTTCTATGTATGTGTTTCTGATAGAACTCCTCCTAAACGGCTGGACGGATTTTAATGAAATTTTGTGTATGTAATTCAGCTGATTCAAGGATGGATTAGATTCACAATTTGTTCCGATAGAAAAGGTATTTTATTAAAATTCCAGAACTCCGTGCTTATTGAGATTATTCTAATGCCGCTTGAAACC
>CM063509.1:60574819-60586028 GCA_032207245.1 Pardosa pseudoannulata
AATATTTATATTCTTATATTTATTTACATATATATATTAAAATATATATATAATATAAAAAATATTTTATATATATAATTATAAAAAAATAATAACAAATAAAATTGTTTTTGTATTTATAAAAAATAAAATTAATTAAGTTTATAAAAAAAATCTACATTATAATATTAATATCTTATTATATAATATTATACTAAATAAATAATATTACTTTATTATATTATAATTATTAATTTTTTTAAAATATAAAAATTATATAATAAAAAAAAAAATCCTGTATAAAATAATATTATCATATAAATAAAAATAAAAAAATTAATCAACTAAAATAAATATCATAAAAAAATAATATATAAGTATAAATTATAAAAAAATTAATAAATATTAAAATTCGAATATTCTACAATTTATATTTTATATCTTATTTAAATATCATATAATAAAAAATAATATATAATTTATTTGTTATTAAAAATTTATTACATTTTTATATAATTTTTTAATTTTAATATTTTTATTTTTTTTTTTTTTTATTTGACACATATAGATTATATTATATTTAAGTTTTAAAATTTAATTCTTTGTTGCAGTGAAAATTTTTTCACCGGTATTAACGGCAAATTCTTTCCATAAAAGTCTAGGAATCTATTTGTTGGACTAATAAATATCTAGCGTTAAAGTTATATATATCATTGAGAAGTTTGTTCGTTTGTGTGTTTGTTTTTTATACATAAACGCACAGTTTGTAATCTATTCGCTAAATTTCGGCCATCATTCACATATCGGCAAAAATATCACTGTCAATATTAAAACCTCTGTTGTCCATCCTATCTCGTAATATGACAAGATACTTTAAAGTTGACAACTAACATATGGTCAGTAAAGATAAACAAATTATTGATTGTGTACCAGATAATTCTCAGCCAAAACACAAACCATGTTTTTATTTTCCTCATAAGGTACTTTACAATTATGGAAAATTAAAAATTTTACTGATCCCGTCATATGAAGGGCTATATGCTCGTACAATATTTATAAAATTTAGTCTTTTTTTCATGGACTTCAAAATTTGTACAATAAATTAAAAAATTTCATTTGTTTTACAAATTTACACTCTGTAACTTCATAAAATAGTAAATGTTTCCAAAATACATGCCGGGTTTTACGGCAAATCTATTAATATGTAATGACGAACTATTTTGATAAAAATCTGATGTTATTAGAATATTTTAAGTCACTGATTGATTAGATTTGGTTTGGTTTGGAGCGCTACGGTCTACTGTTTTGCACACCAGGGTAATAAGACCTGGACCTACTGCTTAAAGCCGATTCCTTACGGCTACGATCATCCATATCATAGTGGGATTCGAACCCACGAACTCCGGTACAAACGGTCAGCACTCTAACCAATCGGCCAGCGTTCGGCTGATTGCGTAGAAGACATCAAGTTGTAACAAAATGGTTTTAATATCTAAAAATATAGGTAAGTTGAAATACTGTTGTTGATAAAAACAAGATCTAATTTCAATCCACAAAAATGTCCGAACTGTAAAGATCATATTTAGTTATACCGTTTGATGTAAAATCAAATATGGAACACCCTATTTCCTCACAGTGAAACCTAAATATTATTTAAGGTTTTAAGAGGAGAATGATTAATGAGAGTACATTTTTTTAATTATTTGATATTGAATTTTTCTAAGGTTTTGAAATTAATGACATTTCAAATGTCCTTGCTATGTTAGTCAAGTAAAAATATTTATATATTAATGTATTTTTTAATCATAGAGTCAAAAGAAGATTATATGTATATATAGTAATGTGACGACTTCAATGTGTTTGTCCGAAGAAGTAGCGTGAAGAAGGGCCATAGTCACATTAGTATTTGAAATTACTTTTACTTTCTGGAGTAATTACTAGTTATATACACAAGGATTCTAATCTCCCAAAACAAGTCTAAAAGTAAAAGAATGGTCCTTGCATAACATTTCCACTACGATCACAGTCGGAAAAAAAAGATTAAATAATCGCACAAAATGGGGAGGCTCTTCTAGGGTGCAATGAAAACCCAATCTATCACCCGTTCGGTATCCGAGACCCTGCCGTTCTTTATATGAGCGGATTTTACGGATCTCCCTGACGTAATCACTAAAAAGGTGGCTCTGGTCAAAGATTGCGGAAGCCTCCACGAAGTCAAAGTACCTCCGTAAAAAATGTCGAAAAACCCCGAGTCGCAAAATTCTAGGCCTTTTTATACCTGGGGGTCAGTTACGGTCCGCCAACCGTAGTTATAATATATATATCATAATATATATTATATATATATATATATAATATATATAAATATATATATATATATAAAATATATTTATATATATATATATATATATATATAATATGTATGTAATATATAATACATACATACATATTACCATTACTGAATATTAAAAATTCCAGTAATATATAATATATATATATATAATATTTAATATAATTTTTTATATATATAAAATATATATACTGGAATAATAACCAATTCTCCGTGAATTCCAGTTACCTGAGAACTCCTGCTAAGGTTACAGTTATTTTTTTTAGTTGAATTTTCATTTTGTTCCTGTCGATTCTAGAATTCTCCATGAAATTATTATTACAAACCGATCAGGGGTGTGACGCCTATTCAATTGAACCGAACTGTCAACATCCCAGTCATAGTCGCCGACTATTTTATGGTCAAAACAGGAGGGCTTCAGATCAGCTGATTTCTGTCGTTAGTTCTGGACAAAGGGGAGTGGGTCTTCACAGTAGTAATAATAATTTAATCATTTATTTGTAGATTTAAAATAATCTTTTATAAATTAAAATTACGTTTAAATTCTTAAATAGTTCATAAATAAAATTTTTTTTTTACCTGAATTTTTAAAGCATTTGAAGAAGTGTATAATAATATAATTTTTTAAGGAACTTTAAGAGCATGTTTTTCATTTTTAGTACACAATGATAAAAGAGAAGAAGATTACACTAAGCAAGCTCCGTGACACAGACGTACCTGAGAACTCCAGCTAAGTTACAGCTATTTTTTTAGTTGAATTATTTTTAGTTCCAATGTCCCGATTCTGGAATTCTCAATGAAATTATCCGGTTTTATATTCGCAAGCGATCAAGGAATTGACGCCTATTCAATTGAACAGTCAACATCCCAGACATGGAGTCGCCGATCTACTGTAGCCAAGTTCTGAAGGGTTTCAGATCAGCTGATTTCAGTCGTTAGTTCAGTAAAAAGTGGGGTCTTCACAGTAGTAATAATAATTTAAATCATTTATTTGTAGATTTAAAATTATGTTCTATAAAGGAAAGTTAAGTCTAAATTTTTAAATACTTCATAAATAACAATTTTTTTTTCTACCTGAATTTTTAAAGAATTTGAAGAAGTGTATAATAATATAATTTTTTAAGGGACTTTAAGTGTATTTTTTTTATTTTTAGTACACAATGATAAAAGAGAAGAAGATTACACTAAGCAAGCTCCGTGACACAGACGTACCTGAGAACTCCAGCTAAGTTACAGCTATTTTTTTAGTTGAATTCTTTTTAGTTCAAATGTCCCGATTCTGGAAAACTCGATGAAATTATCCGGTATCATATTCGCAAGCGATCAAGGATTTAACGCCTATTCAATTGAATTGTCATAATCCCAGACACGGAGTCGCCGATCTACTGTAGCCAGGTCGAAACTGTAGGGCTTCAGATCAGTTTGATTTAGATCGTTATTTTTTAGTCTTCACAGTAGTATAATAATTTCAATCATTTATTTGTAGATTTAAATAATCTTATATAAAGCAAAGTTAAGTTTAAATTCTTAAGTAGTTCATAAATAACAATTTTTTTTCTACCTGAATTTTTAAAGAATTTGAAGAAGTGTATAATAATATAATTTTTTAAGGGACTTTAAGAGTATTTTTTTTTCATTTTTAGTACACAATGATAAAAGAGAAGAAGATTACACTAAGCAAGCTCCGTGACACAGACGTACCTGAGAACTCCAGCTAAGTTACAGCTATTTTTTTAGTTGAATTATTTTTAGTTCCAATGTCCCGATTCTGGAATTCTCAATGAAATTATCCGGTTTTATATTCGCAAGCGATCAAGGAATTGACGCCTATTCAATTGAACAGTCAACATCCCAGACACGGAGTCACCGATCTACTGTAGCCAAGTTCTGGAGGGCTTCAGATGAGCTGATTTCGGTAGTTATTTCAGTTAAAAGTGGGGTCTTCACAGTGGTAATAATAATTTAAATCATTTATTTGTAGATTTAAAATAATCTTATATAAAGCAAAGTTAAGTTTAAATTCTTAAATAGTTCATAAATAACAATTTTTTTCTACCTGAATTTTTAAAGAATTTGAAGAAGTGTATAATAATATAATTTTTTAAGGGACTTTAAGAGTATTTTTTTTCATTTTTAGTACACAATGATAAAAGAGAAGAAGATTACACTAAGCAAGCTCCGTGACACAGACGTACCTGAGAACTCCAGCTAAGTTACAGCTATTTTTTTAGTTGCATTCTTTTTAGTTCCAATGTCCCGATTCTGGAATTCTCAATGAAATTATCCGGTTTTATATTCGCAAGCGATCAAGGAATTGACGCCTATTCAATTGAACAGTCAACATCCCAGACACGGAGTCACCGATCTACTGTAGCCAGGTCGAAACTGAAGGGTTTCAGATCAGCTGATTTCAGTCGTTAGTTCAGTAAAAAGTGGGGTCTTCACAGTAGTAATAATAATTTAAATCATTTATTTGTAGATTTAAAATAATCTTATATAAAGGAAAGTTAAGTTTAAATTCTTAAATAGTTCTTAAATAACAATTTTTTTCTACCTGAATTTCTAAAGAACTTGAAGAAGTGTATAGTAATATAATATTTTAAGACACTTTAAGAATATTTTTTTTTTCATTTTTAGTACACAATGATAAAAATAAAAAAGATTACACTAAGCAAACCCCGTGACACTGTATTAACTGAAATCAATTCATTAATTCAGGGAATCACAGTTTCTTTTATTTACTATCATAATTATGAAAATCAAGCAAAATTCGGAATAAATAATTGAGTGCAGTAAAACAATTTAAGCTACATTTAACCTAATTCGTTCAAATTGTAGATACGTGAATATAATTACTTTGTAAAATTAGTAACAAGAATTCTCTTATTCATTCACTGGAAATTCAACCGTAAGATTTATTTTTATTAAATTATAAGCATTAAAAATACATGTATTGATTCATGAACTGCAGAATCGGGACAGAATACTGAAAATAACGGTAAAATCAAAGGAAAATGTATTATTCTTTATTTACTTTATTTCTTAAGCCATAAACATCGTCTGTAATTAATTATTCATTTTGATTCAAGGAATCCCAATGTTTGATCCTTTTTTTAAGTTTAAATTTAAAAGATCATAATTAAAAAGCAATGATGCGGTTTGCTTAGAAGTAATTAAATGTTAACTAATGATCATAACGAAAAAAAAAAACTAATGGTCTTTCATATTTATTCGAAACGAAGGATATGCCTTATATTAAAAGGATTTATTCTGAAGGATCAGCGTTTGTTAAGCGTTTTTTTTAATTTTAAAATGTCATTTCCAATGCTTTTATAAACCTTTTTATGTGAAAATCTTTTTTATTACCAATTAATATTAAGCTAACGGACTTAATAAGATTTTCACTTAAGAATAGTGGTAATTAATTGCTTAATAAATTTGAGATTTTATAATATTCTTTAAAATTTATATTCCATTTCTTATTTATAAATAACTTTCTAGGTAGTTACAATTAAAGCCCGTTTTTAGTGAAAAAACCTTCATATTGATTGTTATTCTTGTTTTTAACCCTCTAAGCGGTTCGCACGTACAATTCCACCAAACCGATGACGTCTTCAAAACGTACAATTTTCGACCTCCATAAACGCTCCGAAAATGGATGTAATGTACATTTTTGCCAGTGCTTTCCCCCATGGAATTTTGCGGTAGGAGGATCTGGTAGATTGTTTGGGAATTGCTCCCCTCTTTGACTGATATTTATTGAGAGATGCACCCCTACCCCCTGAGGCATAAAGACGATGATAGCTTTTCATAGCTTTGTAAATCTCTATTTCGAAGTATTTCGTTTGCGGTAACAAATGCATCTCTCATTGCACCACTTAAATGTCTTCGATGACTTTCGTAACAAAATATAAATAAGTCTCTCAAAGAATATTTTATCTGTAATTTTAGAATCAATTATTTCTTATGGAATGATCTTCGAGACTTAACGAGCTTTACGTGTATTAAAAATTAACAATCTATAACATCTATTTATAACCGAAAGTAAAGGGACAATAACGAGGGTAGGTTTTTCGTATTCCATTCTAGTCAACAAAGGGTGAAGGAAAAAATCATAGAACGTTTTGGCTACTGACACAGTAAACCTTTAGCTTAATTTTGGAGACATTTTTTCCTCGATGTGTTCCACTCGGAGGGTTAAATTTGTATCAAAAATATTGGTGGCTGAGGACAGATTTGAAATTTAACTATTATGTGTAGATCAACGAAATACAGTCAAACCTGTCTATCTCGAATCTCTTGGGAGTAAAAAAAAATTCGAGATAAACAGGTTTCGAGATACGCAGGTTTTATGAAAATAGACTAAGAAAATTTCTTTACACAATACAAAAGATTGAAAATTTGAAGTACTTTCAGTTTTATTTACATACCTTACAGAAAGTAATCCATTAGGAGTTTTTGATGCAAAACTTTTTTAGACTGGACAGTTTTTTGTAGTTTTGACACAGTGGCAAACAAATTGATCAATATTTTCTTGGGGTTCAAGAAAAATTCTTAGTTTTTCAATGGCTTTTTTTTTTCGTAACAACTTTTTATACATCGATGTTGTAGTTCCTCTTTGCCATGATACTCTTCATTATCAGAAGTTCCACGAACGTTTTCTAAAATTTCGGAATCAGTTAATATTCCGCTTGTTACCACTGATTCATCTAATTCTATAAAGCCTTTAAATGAAGTGTCAGTATTCAGTTTCTCTCTGATAATCACCCATTCCTTCGGGTTTTCATCAGTTTCCTCGGCCGGTTGGTTGCTCTTCGTTTTCCTTCTATTGCCCCTTTCTCAACCCCCATCCCTTATTATTCCGAAGCAGATAACCCGTTTTTAGTACCATTTCCGCCAGTCCCTCATTAAATAACCTCCCGAGAAAGAAAACTAGAAGTGTATTTCCGGGAAATTGGAACTTGTGAGGTTGTCAACGCAATAAGGCTCTAAACTGGAATGTTGTGCTTCTTGCGAAAATTCGAGATAGACAGGTTTGGGGGAAAATAATTTGAGATAGGTTTGGAAAATACGTTAAATTTTTATTGAAAATGTAGGGAAATTAAAAAAATTCGAAATAGACAGGTTTTCGAGATAAGCAGGTTTCGAGATTGACAGGTTTGACTGTAGTTGTTTAAGTTGTACCCACTTCGTTACATGTTGAAATTTATTTATTTATTCCAGTGAAAATAAACTATGATAAAAATATTGTTTTATTCTCTTTGTAACAAAGCGTTACAGTACAAAGCCAGAGCGAAATCAACCTAGAGGCGAAAGCGAAGTGGTGACCCTCCTTCGACCCCATTGGTCAAAAGGAGTAGCTAACCGAGGAATAACCCACTTCGGCCCAGGTAACCCAGCCCAACAAACTTTTTGGAGAGATCTGCAGCCCCCCCCCCCTCGGAGAGAGAGCAAAGGAGAAGGAGCTTGGAGCTTTGGATCTTCTGCGACAGTTCGAGCACCATTTCTTTTTTTTCATCAAGACGCCATGTTTGGCATATCTTCGATCAAGTGTGGTCCCTTTGGCATCATAGCCTAAAAATCATTTTACATTTTATATCCTATTAACATTTCTATTAAAATTCTAATAAACAAAATTCAGCAGGAAGAATTAGTTTTCCTTTTTTTTTCCAATTTCCACTTATACGCTCGGCTGGCCTTGAAGCTCTGTCAGCCTCATCTTAACACTCTTCATTGAAATGGACTTAGATATATTCAGATTAAATTGTTTATTTTTAAACTATAGCCGGACTGTTAATGTTCTGCCTACAATGATTAGAATAGCTTTTAAAAAGGGCATAAAGTCATGATTCCATAAGAATTTTCAAAATCTTTCGATTGACTTCAATCTTCCAAATCAAAGAATATCAAGACAAAATTTGATAATTAGAGTATGTAAGAATGAATGAGTCTAACACTAATTATCCTTTATTGATTTATAGTTAATTTATTAATTGAATATTATATTTGAGATTCGTATTATATGAAGGTTCTGTACCAGAAATATATTAGTTTTTTGGAAAAATGTAAATTATGAAATAATGCTAAATCCTAAATCATCTTAGCACTTGACTTCGAGTAATTCTATTTGCTCATCCTTTTCCTACATTTTGTTTGGTTTTCCCTGGATTCAGCCTCACTCCTTCATTTGCTGGCCTCCCCCTTAGTCTATCTCACTTCAAAATTCTGCAGCAGCTTTTCTCGTGTCTATAACATGGTGAGACAAATTCTAAGATTGTCATTGGTCCTCATTTTCAAATCTGATTCCCCGAGATGTTCTTATTTGAATCTTAATGACGACCTTATTCGAAACTGTTTTACCCTAATTTACTTCTCTTAAAGGTTATTACTTCACTCCCCTACCCTTTTTATATATGTTGTAACGTCCTTGTGATATGATGTGATATATATAAAAAATTATGTGCCTTTTTTATTATGGAGCATTTTTATCGAGTGTCTACTAATTACCATTTTCTTTTTCAGGGTATTAATAAGCATTCTTTTTGAGTCGTTTTAGGTCTCAAGACATCACACCAGCACTTACGATTTTTCTTTTTCCACTTTTTAATGACCGGCACCTAAATTACTCAAATTCAAAATTTAAATATTACTTCACAGATTTTACCTCGATTACTTTTTACCTTTGGACCGGGGATAAGGGCTTATGGCTAGGGAGCCCCATAACTGTCCTTTATAATAGGAATACACGACACTTACTCCTTCTCCATAACTAGGGATTGTTTTTCCTCTCTCATATTCTAACTTGTGTAATTCTCCTAATTGTTCATCTTATGTTTTGTGCTCTCTCTTACAATCTCCTTAAAAATAATCAAAAAATATTTTTACTATTTGAGCTACAATCTCTACTAGCATACACGACCCTCTATCATCGCTTACATTCCAGAATTGTAATTCTCTCATTTTACGTTTTATCTACTTTGTTTTATTGGATAGCTCCCAGTCGAAACTCAAGCACTCTTTCACATTTTTCTACTTCTTTTTTCCATCTTAGAGCCCAATATATTCATTAGTGTTGTTTTGCCAAACTCCCATGTAATGCAGAACTAGAGGGCTTGGCCTAGGCATTTCTGTGCCAACTACATCCTATGTGATCCTGTGGACTGTTTTTTCTCTTTATAAAAATATGTCAATGAATTGAATGAAATAATTTATTTTTAATATCAGCTATATTTTATCCCTTTTTCATATAATCTCTGTTGTAGTTACAGAGTGTTTTTATCCTTTCATATTTTCTACTACTATTTCTTACTGCACTTTATGTCTTTGCCCAAAATAAAGCACCATAATTCCCATTTTTGTTTGAAGTTTTATCAATTATCAGCCAAATCATTTCAATAGTTTTGTTTGCCGATTTCCTATGCATCACAGAAATAGAAAGCATGGCTCAGGAAGTTATATATAACTTACATCCTGTAATCCTGTAAATCTTAGTTGTATCGATAAAAATCGGTTGAATGCAATAATTTATTTTCAGTTCTCCCTTAGGTACGAAAACTTCCTCCTAATTCAGCTTCCGTTTTGATTTATACTTAGTTATTTGAAGTATGTATTTTTTCTCCAATTTATATTTCATAACTCTTATTTGAATATTCATTTATGCTGCCAGAAATAATTAATATTTCTAAAATTACGTAAAATTTTAATGAATTCAATTTTTAATGAGGAAAACGATTAATTTAAGCAACAAATGTTTGATAATTAGTTTTTTTCTTTTTCAATTAACATTTCAAATATTCTATTTTTATACTGGTTATAGATAAATGTATTACTTATTTATTATTATGCTAACATTTATAAACACGTTTAATTCTTTAGGAAGATTTATGTTATTAATAATCTTTCAATAACATGTATGTTTAATTACATTCTCTTTGAAGACTTCAATTTAACAACTTTAATATATTCTCCGTAACGTTTCATTAATAATTACTTTAATATAACAATGTAATGTAATATCTATACACATTTTGCCCGTATATTAAATGTTGGACAGACAAAATATTTACAAACAAATATATGTCAAAGAATTATTATATAAACAAAAAAATAAACTAAACAATTCACTCTCGGGAGAGATAAAATACATATAATGATAACTAAAATATAAACAACACATTTTATTTTTAATAAGATTTATATAATTACTATAGTTGTCGGTAACAGATATGTATAATTACATTCTGTAAAAAGACTATTTACTTTATCAGTTTTAATAATTCGCAGTAATGTTTCAATAATAATTAGTTTTAAACAATAATATAATGAAGTATCTCTATACATGTTCTACGTATCAAATGTGTTAAATTTAAAATATTTATGCACAAATGTATGCTGAAAAATATTAAGATAAAATATATAAACAAAACACTTCATTCTTTTGTAAGATTTATGTAATTTATAATTTTTTTCAGTAACATGTATGCTTATTACATTATGTAAAAAGATTATTTAATCTATTAATTTTTAATATATTCTCCGTAATGTTTCATTAATAATTAGTTTCATATGAGAATGTAATGTAATATCTATACACATTTTTCACGTATATTAAATATTGGACATCCAATATATTTACAACATATATATGTCAAAGAATTATTATGTAAACAAAAATATAAACAACCTAGTTCCCTCTCGTGAAAGATAATATACATATAATGCTAACTAGAATATAAACAACATATTTTATTTTTAATAAGATTTATGTACTGAGTTGTAGTTATGTATAACAGACATGTTTAATTACATTCTGTAAAAAGACTTTTTAATTTATCAGTTTTAATAATTCGCAGTAATGTTTCAATAATAATTAGTTTTATA
>CM063509.1:60586128-60593628 GCA_032207245.1 Pardosa pseudoannulata
CTGGGTATATTTGTTTAACAATTACTATTTTTTTAAATTATGTTTATGTTTGTTTCTTTTAATAAATTATGTTTATTTAATTCTTATACATGTATTGTAACACTATAAATCCAACACAGGAACAAAAATGTCTACATTTAACAAATTACGTTTAATTATTAAGATATTTACACATATTTACAGGTTTACTTAATATTTAACATTACTAAAAATGCAGAGAGCAGGAGGCCCTCGCACACACCAGCACAACACCTAACGGAAAACTAACAGTCTGTCCTTTTCCACTAAAACAAAAGGTGCGCGCGCAGATGGCCGTTGCGCGCTGCCACAATCTTCCCCTCAACCATCGACTAATGTCCTCATGTCGATGGATGAAGTCTAGGAGATCTTCTGACTGGGGTAGAGTCTGGCTGTTGCTCACTTTCTGCATCGGTCCTTTTAGGACGTCCTCTTCTTTTCAGGGGCAACATTGGGTTGCTCTGACCTTGCACTCTATAAGGTTGGAGGCATGATGAGTGGTATTTTCCTATGGGAGTAAAAGGATTATTTTGGGTAGCAATCAAATAAGATGTAGGAGATTGTACTTTATAAATAACATATGGGCCATCGCGTCGTGGCATAAATTTAGCTGTTCTTTCGGATTTGGTTTGACTTTTGGGGTGGAGAGTTACCCACACTTTATCACCTGTTTTGAATTGAGGCGTTTTTCTGATATGTTTATCAGCATAAAGTTTATTTTTATCCTGTTTCAATTCTATATCAGACTTCAACTGATTCATATAATTTGCCAAACGTTTCAAATAAGGCGTTATCTCAGGCACGAAGTTGTCATTTGAGATAATAGCGCGAAGGTCGCGAGTAACATCGTCTGTTGTTCGAAGCTCCCTTCCGAACATAAGAAATGCTGCTGTTTCACCTGTTGTGTCGCATCTTGCTGTGTTCAGGGCAAAACGTATGGTTGGGAGTTTCTCACTCCAAATAGTGTGGTTACCTTTGACAAGGATTGCCAATCTCGGTTTTAAGTCTCGGTTCTTCCTCTCCACCGGGTTTGCCTGTGGGTGATATACCGGGGTTAACACCTGATCTATATTAAGAAGATAACAAACTTGCTGCATCACTGAACTAACAAACTGACTTCCATTGTCACTTATTATTCTTCTTGGGAATCCATAACGTAAATAAACTTCTTCTATCAGGGTGATAGCACATTCCCTAGCTGTAGCATGTTCTAATGCGAAAAGTTCAGTCCATCTAGTAGCGCAGTCTTCTACTATAAATATCCATTTTTTACCATCAGGACTCTTGGGTAATGGTCCAAATAAGTCAATTGAAATTGATTCAAAACGTTGGTTATATACAGGTGTTTGTAGCAAACCGGAAGGTTTCTGATTACTAGCTTTAAATCGGCAACAATCTTCACAATTCTTTATGTACTCTGTAATGTATCTACGCATGCCAGTCCAGTAGTACCGCTTCGCTATCTTACTAAGTGTTCCTTCTACACCATAATGTCCCGCCATTGGGGCATCATGATATTCTTTCAGTATTCTTTCACATTCATGCTTTGGCACTACTAACTGGGCTTCTTCTGTCTCTGCTTCTGGTGAATATCGGTATAAGACTCCTTGATTCAACAAATATCCCCGATTTAGCCAATTTGTAAAATTTTCATCTTTAGCAGGACTCTCAAATGATTCAATGATCTTTTTAAGGTCTGCGTCCTTAAGTTGTTCTTCTCGTAATTCTCTGGGACTTCGTGTTGGCATATCAATGGCAATTTTGCAGAATTGGCAATATTCTTCAGCGTGTTGGCAGAAAGGTCTTGACAAGAGATCTGCCACAACGTTGGCTCTTCCAGGTATGTATTCCATCTTTGGGGCAAACGACTGGACTTGCAAAGCCCAACGAGCAAGTCTTCCAGTTGGAGATTTTAAACTCATTAGCCAACGAAGAGGTTGATGATCTGATGTCACTGTTATATCTTGTCCCTCGATGTATCCCCGAAATTTATTTAGGCCCCAAACCACTGCCAACGCTTCTCGTTCTGTGGTTGTATAGTTCCGTTCTGCATCGTTTAATAGTCTGCTCGCATATTCAATAGGGTGTTCCTCAGCTCCCTCACCTTGCAACAGCACTGCTCCAAGCGCGTAGTTGCTAGCATCGGTTCAAAGATGTATGGCTTATTTGGGTCATTTTGTCGTAGAACAGGAGGACTAATCAGATGATGTTTTAGGGTTTTAAATGCGTTTTCCTCTTCTTTTCCCCATTTCCAAGGGCTATTTTTCTTCGTGAGATTACTTAAGGGCCTTGCTATGTCAGAAAAGTTCGGTACAAATCTTCTATACCACGAGCAAGTTTGCAAAAAGGATTGGACTTGCTTTAAATTATTGGGAGATGGTAAATTTTGAATGGCGGCAACCTTATCTGGGTCAACTTCAAGACCAGAATTGGTAATGTAGTGTCCCAAGTATTTCACTCGGTTACAGGCGAAATTACACTTCTCTCTGTTAGCATGTAATTTAAACTCACGCAATTTTGATAATACTTTTCCTAAATCATCAATATGCTTCTCGAAAGTTTCAGATAAAATTATTATGTCATCTAAGTACGACAGAACCAAAACATCATTCAGGGAGTTTCTGAAGTTATCGATTAGTCTTTGAAATGTCGCCGGAGCATTTTTAAGCCCAAAAGGCATGCGGCAATATCTGTAAGTACCAAAAGGGCACACGAAAGCTGTTTTATCTCGGTCAGTGGGATTTACCTCGATTTGGTGATATCCGGATCTTAAATCTATGGTTGACATGTAAGGAGTATGTTTAGCTTCATGGAGCAAATCATCCATTCTAGGCAAAGGGTATTTATCAGTTTTTATAGTGGAATTCAACTTTCTGTAGTCCACACAAAGGCGAAATTGACCATTAGGTTTTGGAACTAGCACCACTGGTGAGGCATATGGTGACTCACATTCTTCAATTGTGCCATTGGCCAAAAGATTCTCTAACTCTTTCTTAAGAATGTCCTTCTTTAATGGAGACATGCGATATGGTGGCATAGCTACAGGGAGATTA
Source organism: Pardosa pseudoannulata (assembly GCA_032207245.1). Lineage (NCBI taxonomy): Eukaryota > Metazoa > Arthropoda > Arachnida > Araneae > Lycosidae > Pardosa > Pardosa pseudoannulata. The sequence goes on from CM063509.1 coordinate 60,589,200, forward strand.
TTACCAGTGTCTATATAATGTTTAATTCTAGGTGTAGGCTCTTCCCCTGGCTGAAAGATATCCGTAAACACTTCTAACAGTTTACATAATTGTGACCTTTCCTCGGCAGATAAGTGACTGCCTTCAGTTTCTTTCAAAACGAAAATGTTCAGCTCAGGAGACACAATAATTTTATCGGATGATATAGTGCTAATGTTTTGCGAATTACCTGAGGATTCGAAAGAGTTTTTATGTGGCTCACAAGCTGGTATAAATGTATCTTTCTCAAAATTGAATTTTTTTCTAGGATTACTGTTGAAATACCATTTTCTGTTCTGAGTATCCAAGCTAACACCAGCTTTGGATAAAAAATCAGTACCAAGGAGAGTTCGATTGTCCTTAGCTGTAGGTAACACAAATAGTGTAGTAGGAATTCTTTTCCCTAACAATTCAATGTCTATTTCGGTATTATAAACTTCAGAGAATTTCGGCACTCCGTCCGCGAGTGTTATATTTAAATTCACTTTACGAAAAATTACCCCTTGTTCTCGGAGGAGGTTATACAGGGTTTCTCCAGCAACAGTGTGGCTGGCTCCAGTGTCAGCACATGCTAAACCCCACATACCATTTATTTTAATCTTCATTAACATTGCCTTGGGTTCTTGTATCGCACACGTTTGAAATTTCAAGCAACTAACCTGGGCGGAATCAACTTTAATGTTTGGGGAACACGTAGGGCATTTTGCCTTTATGAAACCAGGTTTCCCACAGCCATAGCAGCTAATAAGGTCTTTCGTTAATTTTATTAACAGTTCTATTCGTTGAGTATTATAATTAACACTATTCTTAAAATTTTCTTAAATTGTTACTCGGCTTAGAATTTTCCATTCTATGTTGTTCATGGTTCGTGTTTCTACCTTTTAAGTTTCTACTTTCTTCATAAGCATCTAGCTTATCAACTAAAGCAACTGGATCGCTCAATTCACTCCAGTGATCTAAAAAATGATCTTTGTAATCCGGAGGACACTTCTTTTTGATTTGATCAGAAATTATTAGATCTTTTAACTGATCAAATGTAGTGATATTCAGCTCACTGAGCCAACCTTCAAAAAATTTTCTCAAATCATAGAAATAATCTCTCCACGTGGAGTCTGGATTTTTTCTGTGTTGGACGAAAAATTGTCGGAATTTCTCTGCACTCATCTTGAATCGACGTAATAAAATTTTTTTTATTTCCCCATATTCCGGTGGTTTATCCGGAGAATCCGATTCTATAGCAATTAATTTTGAAATTTCAATAGGTAAAAGCCCGATCAAATATACCACCCATTTTGATTCTGGTATTTTCAAAAATGACAGTTGTCTCTCGAAAAGGTTTAAAAACGTACTAATGTCATCTACCTTCGGGTCAAACTGAGGGATTAACCCTTTAATTTCAAATTTAGATACATCCGTATCACTATCGGCAAGAACGGTTCCTGTTTTCGAAGCATGATTTAAATTTTGTAACTTTAGTTTCTCTAATTCAAATTCCATTTGCCGTCTCTCGGTTTCTGCTTCCTTTTCTTTTACTTCGGATTCTTTTCTGGTGCTAATGATTGTATCCAACAATGTTTTTGTGAATTCTTCGTCATATGAAGTACATCCGGTTATAACATCTTTAATTTTTATTACTGTGTCCAACTCGATGCCTAATTCTGCGGCCAAAACCAAAAGGTCGCATTTTTTACCTCTAGCAAGATATGCCATTTTTATTCTTTTCAGGCCAAACTTAAAATTAATGGTAAAACTCAATTACTGCGAGAATGGCTCATTAGAATGACATAATATGCATACATCTGATTAATCAACTAAACTATATTATTCCGATTTGAAACCGGAAGTATCAATAAATTTGAAGGAATAAAATAATACTTCTTAATCATACAAATATTTCAGAACCATAATAATTCTATTAAAAAGAATCATCGATGGAAAATTAAATAATAAGCAACACAAAAAAAACATTAACCTGAGCAATATCTTTTGTTATTAATACAAAAATCCAAATTAAATTGAACCTGCACCAATATTCAACACTGAAATATTAACTATCTTTATGAATTCTTAATCAAAACAATTGAAATTAACAATATCCATAAGTCTTAATAATAAAAATGTTAAGAAAAATAAAATTCAAAATTTGGATTGAAATTACAAATTATTCGAATTTTAATCGTCAGGCACTAAAGGAACTGGCATGCGGTAATTAAATTTGATCTGGATGATCAGAATAAAACAAAATAGAACTATTTCTTCGATCTGGATGATCAGAATAAAACGAATTCAGGGTGAATTCAAATCAGAATCTCTTCTTCCTTCATTTGTCAGGATGACAAAATTAATAAAGTTCCTTGAGTGCTTGTCAAAAAAAAAAAAAAAAAAAAGAAATTACTTATCTGTGGTCATGTCTTCGGCTTCGTGTTTCGAGCCACGGGTTGGGCGCCAATCTGTAACACTATAAATCCAACACAAACTATCTACATTTAACAAATTACGTTTAATTATTAATATATTTACACATATTTACAAGTTTACTTAATAATTAACATTGTTGAGAACGCAAAGAGCAGGAGGCCCTCGCACGTTAACACACCACACAACGAACTCTCTAACAGTCTGTCCTTTTTGGCTAAAACAAAAATGGTGCGCGCGCAGATGGCCGTTGCGCGCTGTCACAATAGGTAAATATAGAATTTTCTTTACTTGAATTATGACGTCATTCCTTTAACCATTTCATAATTCATTTCTTATTTTAAATTATTTATATATCGTCTACATTATTTCCATACGTTTTATCACTGAAATTATATATTATATATAATTTTCTTTTATATTTAGCTTAAATGATAGGTTAGGTACGTACGAGTATCTGATAATTTTAAATTTAACCATAGATTAGTTTTGCAAGATAATTCTCAGTCAAAAACAAAACCATTTTTTTTAATTATTTCATAGGATACATTACAATTATGTTAAATTATAAATTTTACTGATCCCGTCATATGAGGGGCTAGTTGCTAGTCATAAAATATTAAGATAACAGGAGAAATTTGTAGATTTTTTTCTCTTATTTAAGGTTTTCGAAAATTTTTCTTTTGTTTTAAGAAAAGAATAGATTTGTGTCAGTAGGTACACTTAAATTTTTGTATTTATTTAAAGAAAATATATCTGTACGGTTGATGGATCACCCGGTATATATATATATATTTATATATATAGATATATATAACATAAATTTATATAGCTTCGACATATTTATAGGAAAGCTATATAAATTGAATATAATGTATTGAAATTCTTTACAAAAGCAATTTTTTTTTTTATGTTTCGAAGGAAATGCAAAATGAAACTTCTTATATTGATTTAATGTATAATAAATCACTTTATACATAACAAATGATAAAAAGACTCTACTGCTGAAATAGTCTTTTAAATTCAAAAATGTTCAACTAAAACAGTCAATGGATGTAAATGTTTAAGATGCATAATTGCAGTTTTCCGTTTACTTTAAATGATACTTGACCCACTGAGATAAAGGGATGAAATATCAAAATTTGATTCAATATTTGAGAGTACTGTATGTTTTATAATAGAATAATAGTTCTGTTATGTGTAGCTCCATGGGTGTAAAAGAAAAATTTTATAAACTGCATATTGCAAGGTATATACATATTGCATGGATATTCATTGTTTATCTTTTTCATCGTATAATGAAAATTTGTCCAGCCGTTTAAAAATGGAAAGAGACATTTTGAAGAATATTGTAATTCATGCATGAATAATTATATTTTTTACTTCCTTTACAGAAAATAACTGAAAATAATTTTAAAGATATTATCAAACGTACATAAAACTCTTAAATATGATATATATATATATATATATAATATATATATATAATATATTATATATATAGATATATATATATATAATATGTGTGTGTGTGTGTGTGTGTGTGTAATGACTGTAATGTTCGTCGAACGGTTCCTTGACGATTCTACCCTTATGATGCCGAACGATTACCGATTGGTTAGGGTGATGGCCTTCGGTACCGGCGTTTGTGGGTTCGAAATGTACTCTGGCATGAATGTTTGTAGCCATTCGGAATCAGCTTTAAACTGTAGGTCTTGGTCTCATTAGCCCTCGTGTTGCAAAAAGCAGATTTTAGCACTGCAAATCAACCTACCCTTATGACATCGTGCATTATACAGTTGGTAAAAACCATTCCCCGTCGGAAATGTTGTTGCCTATAATGTCTGAACCTCGCATGCAACGATATTCACATAACTACCAGATATGATGATTATTCTATGAAGATTATGGGTACTAATGTGCTTCATGAAATCATTTCTCACACCGTAAAACACCACCACTTGTTTCTCTCCGTCAAAGTGGGCATCCGGTAGCC
>CM063509.1:60596128-60598628 GCA_032207245.1 Pardosa pseudoannulata
TGAAACTGTCGTACCGGTAGCTGAAGAGAGCTGACGAGACAGGTCTGATGCTGTGCTCCGTCTGTTTCTTTTGGCAGTAACTGCCAAATACCGGTCATCATTCGGCGTAGTAACTCGGGGGCGACCTGTGCTGTAACATCTACTCATATTACCATCATGTTTGAATCGTTGCCAAAGCCTGGAGATGACACTCTTGGCGATTCCAAGTTCCTCGGATACTTCCAGCTGGGTACGTCCACATTCCAGTCGTCCGATAATTCTACAACGTAAAAAATCATCCAAATGCTTCCTTTGTGCCATAACTATGCGGTTATTGCACTGAAAGGCTTTTAAAGCGCTTGTGAACAATTTTACTTCTTTGCTACCATTCCTTATATACCCCTTTCATACACTCTCGTCATTGTGACGTACTATCCGCGCCATCTGGTGGTTTCCTGCAATTTGCATATTCTTCTTCAAGATGTGTGTGATAATTCTACAGGTGAAATTTATATTTTAGAGCTCAATTTCTGTGTGATTCTGAATTATCCTTAATTTATGGACATGAGTGTATAAGTATATATATATATATATATATATATATATATATATATATATATATATATATATATATATATATATATATATATACATATATATACATATACATATATATACATATATATATATATATATATATATATATATATATATGTGTGTGTGTGTGTGTGTGTGTGTGTGTGTGTAATAATATCAATATCTAAGCCCTAAAGCGTATTCCAAAATTATCCCTTTTCCCCATTCATTATTCTAGATCTTAATTTCTTCTCTTTATATTAACCATATTTCCCAGCCATCCAATTTAAACGAGGATGTTTTCATTCCTTCAGCCGAACCCCGAAATTCTTTCTATGATTCCCAAAACAGAAAATGATATAGCTGGCATTTTTAATTAGGAAGTTATAACTTTCCCATGAAAATTTGTAACGATCAGCCATAATGCTCCTGTGAGATGCCACACTTTGCAGATGGCTGCAGTCAAAGGTTACTTTCTATAAGCAAATAACACGTGCCTCAGCATTTTTCCCACACACGGGTTTTAGCCGTCTCTCGCCGAAGGTTGGCATTACAATTAATCTTATTATATATAGCTCTGACACCGTGCGGTTCAGATGTCTCTGGATTCTGTGCAATTTTTATAGGATGAAATAAAAGTTAAGTTCGGCCACGACAAGTGATGTGCTTCTTTCTAACGGACGGTTAGCGGACTCTTGGCAGCCCAGCATGCCCGGGCTGAGAAAAATAATAGGGGCAATTTCAAAAGAAGTTTTAAGTGTAAAGTTCGGGGCCGGTTGGTCCTGACTGATTACATATATATGTATATATATATTTATATATAATATATATATGTATGTATATATATATATATTTATATATATATATATATATCTATATATATATATATATATATATATATATATATATATATATATATATATCATATATATATATATATAATATCATATATATATATATATATATATATATATATATATATATATATATATATATATATATATATATATATATATATTTATATATATATATATATATATATATATATATATATATATATATATGTGTGTGGTGTGTGTGCGTGTGTGTGTGTGTTTGTGCGTACGTGTATACTGCAGCAATATTTACAGATTTAATATAGATTAATGTATCTTTCTAGGTCATATTTTGAAGTTAACACTACTTTCACTAAAAATAATAGAATAAACATTGATTAAAATTTTGGAATATATATAAACTCCAATTATATTTTTTTATATGTGTGTGAGAAAGCAGAAAACTCTCCTCATAAAGAGTGCAATTGCTTTCGTTTCCCCAAAAAACAATTTAAAATAAAACCCACAAATTCTATCCTTTCCACACCCCAAACACAACTCCCATCAATAAAATAAATACCCAAAATATAAAAAACTACCCACTAAATATTAATAAATTAAAACAAAAAAAAAAAAATAAAAAACAAAAAACAACTATAAACAACAACAAATTAAATAAAATCTATATTTCTAAAATTAAACATAAAACATACATAATAAAAAAACAAAAAAAATTTCCAAATAAAAAAAACATCCAAAAATAAATAACCTTTAAAATATTCTTTTGAAATTTAGTCAAAATAAAAATATATAATTATTTATTTTGTTTAGAATAAAACTTTCCTGAAAAAAAAACTATAGTTTCATGAGGTTAAAAGGGTGAAATGATAGAACTTAATAATCATCCGAATGCATTACGCTTCGATACAAAGAAATATAAATCTATTTTTCTGTTTGTCTTTTGTTACGTATAGAATGATTTATAATACATCATATCTGTATAAAATGTTTCAATTTGTATTCGCTGCGTAGCAGAAAACATTACAATTGTATAAAAACTACATTTTTATTTATATATTTCATTCATAATTCATTGCTTTATACAGAATTAAAAATTATAATGCATTCTT
>CM063509.1:60606128-60618628 GCA_032207245.1 Pardosa pseudoannulata
AATAATAGTGAAATTGAGCTTCCAAGCCTAAAAATGTATGTATTTACATGGCTGTTTTTTACATCTGCGACTGGAAATGTTCTTTCATATTTCACTGCTTACAAAATCTAAATGTATATAAAACTTGGACTAAGGGTTGACCACCTTGTGCGTTATATGGTAGCACAGAGACAGGGTGGATGCTTGACACAATGTTTGCATCTTGGGACATTTTCTCAAACAAGTGGAACACCTGAAAAAACCCATTCTTTTGATGATCTATGGTCATTTGACATATGAGACAGTAGAACAAGTGATAGACAATAGAATCATTATTCACTGCCTTCCATTAAACTCCAGCCATGCCCTGCAACTTTTGGATGGGGAAGTATTTGTCCCTATGAAGTGTTCCTGGAGAAAAATCCTGAAGATATGGTACATGGTGACCAGCTGTCTTTAAAAATGTCCAAAGCGACATTCCTTAATCTACTGAAACAGTTATTTGACACTATGAATGAAAAAGGCTTTTAAACACAAAATAAAGTTAACTGAAAAAGAATGAAAATTTATTTGCTGTGGTATAAATTAAATTAATACAATAATAGTAAAAATGAGCTTACAAGCCTAAAAATCTATGTATTTACATGGCTCTTTTTTACATCTACAACTAGAAATGTTCTTCCACTTTTCACTGTGTACAAAACCTAAATGTATATCAAACTTGGTCTAAGGGTTGACCACATAGTGCATTATATGGCTGCACAGAGTCAGGGTGGATGCATGATACAATGTTTGCATCTTGGATGGGACATTTTCTCAAACAAGTGGAACACCTGAAAAAACCCATTCTTTTGATAATTCTATGGTCACTTGACATATGAGGCAGTAAAACAAGCGATGGACTATAGAATCATCATTTACTGCCTTCCATCAAACTCCAGCCATGCCCTGCAACCTTTGGATGTGGAAGTTTTTGCCCCTATGAAGTGTTCCTAGAGAAAAATCCTGAAGCTATAGTACACTGAGAGCTGTATTTTAAAAGTGTCCAGAGTGGCATTACGTTAACTACTGAATCAGCTACTTCAGACTTTGAAGGAAAAAGGCTTTTAAACACAAAATGGTGTTAACTGAAAAAGAGGGAAAATAACTGTAAACAGTGTTGCACTGACTTCAACAACAGCTACTATCGAAGTTCTTTCTAAGAAAACTTCTAGTTCAACCACCTCTAATTATGCCATTGCTTCTCCATATAAGGATTTCCTTACATGGATCTGTGTTACAGTATATCCAAAGTTATCTTGGAATTTAATCACAGTCGTGACAGTTAATATCCGAATGTAATAATGCTGACATAGGTGAACTGAGGAATTATTCTAAACATCCGATGTTAGCAGGTGTTTTTTCAGTGGGTTTTTTAAAGACGTTGAGAAACAATACTTATTGCTGCATAACATAAAACATTTCATTACTATTCGGTTCGCTTTTTATCTCGTTTACTTAGAATTGTTGTAAGGCAATCCTTACAACAATTTCACCACTGCAATTGTTAAGGAAAAAACCTTAGAAAATGACAGACGAAAAAGAAAGCGGTTTTGCAACATAAATTGTAATTATATCACATACAAATGTGTTCATAGCTAAAATAAAGTTTTCATTAAATTTTGCATAATTAATAGAATTTTTTAATCAATATCTATTTTACTCCACCTCTGGTGTAAATGAGTATAAAAAAAGAAGTAAAAAAATATAAATTTACAATTTAAGAAAATGTATTGAACTACGAGGAGCATCCAGAAAGTAAGTTTCCCTAATTAAAAGAAAAAAAAAGAACTCACACCTTGAGGGACATTGGGAAAAACTACAGCAATGTTTCAGATATTTTTCAACATTGCCACAAGCAGAATTGAGACACTTGTCGTATTATGGGATCAAATTTTGTATCCCTCTGTCGTGGAACTGCCTGTGAATGGAACGAGCCTTCCTGTACCAGAACACCGTGCATATCCGTTTCCGTACTGACAGCGTCTTTTTGAATTTGGCCCTGACATAAGATATACTATGACGCCAATGCATTGATAGTTAGTTGGTTGGTTTCCGGGGTAAAGTGCAAAATCCAAGTCTCATTGCCCTAACAATTCTGTCGAGGAACTCGTCGCCGTCATCGTGATACCAAAGCAGAAATAACAATGCTGCTCCTAATCGTTGAATTTTGTGTTCGGGTGCCAGTTTCGGCTCATAGACCTGGTAGCACTGTCGATGAGTTTAAATTGGCTCAATGCTTTGTGCATTCGAGATCATCGACCGAACTTTGCAGGCGGCGGGAGAAGGAATTAGAGTTTCCCGTTTGGACCGCTGTTACAACGCTACTGGCAGGAGTCGGGAACTGTCCATCTGGAATATGATTGACACATCATAGATCTGTTACGCATGCGCAATTGACACGGCTAATTGAGTGTACTTTAAACTGGAAGACATCGGAAAAGTTACTTTCTGGATGTCCCTCGTATCTTAACAACAATGGTAATGAGCCCATTGCATGAATACATGCAAAAAATTGCTTGTTTATAGTTTTTTTATGTGAAAAAGAATGCGGAATGAGAAATCAAGCTTTTTTTGCCCATTTTACCCCACCAGACCCTATATTTTCTAAGTTTTTTTTAAACTTTGTTTCTTGTATTGAGCTAACCTACAATTATTTTTATTCAGCTTAAAATTATTATTACAATTATTATTATTCAGCTTACAGCGTACGTGGACTCTTAAAACCTTATCCTCTTCTGAACCCTTGCATGCACAGTTTTTTTCTCTTTTGATTTCCTCCTGGGTTTTAAACTGTGTTATTTAACGTCGCTTGCTTTTTAGTTGATATTTTGAAATACATATTTAACTATTTTCCTGACTAGCTAGACATTTAATGTTTTGCACAAAGAATCGTTTCAGGTGACAATATAATATTCAATCATAAAAAAATTAATTAGAGAAAAGAATAAAAATTTGTCTGGAAAATTCAATAAGCTATTCAGCGTACTTGGAATCCCAATTGCATATAATTTTAGCTAGCATTGCCATCTGTTTGCAAGCGACAAAACTAAAATATCTAAAATATTTTTATTATAGAGCTCAATCTTTATTGGTTTTCTTGGTAAATAAAAGAGATTTAAAAATGACTTTTATATTTATAACTTATTCTGTTTTATTATCGATTAAACAATAAAAGTAAAGGATATGTAGTTTATTTTACCAGAATCCATGCTTACATTTATTAATCCTTTCTTTAACACAAATAGCCTTCAATACCCGAAATCTATGTGTACTAGTATATCCACAGTTATCTGGGAAAATTTCCTCACAGTCGTGACAGTTAATAGCCGCGTGTAATAATGCTGACAGTGGTGAACTGAGGACTCATAGTAAACATCCGATGTTAGCAGCTGTTTTTTCAGTGGTTTTTTTAAAGACGTTGAGAAACAATACTTATTGCTGGATAACATAAAACATTTCATTACTATTCGGTTCGCTTTTTATCTTGTTTACTTAGATTTACAGATGAAAAAAAGGACTGGGGAAAAGAACACATGCAAAATTTAAGTTATTGCTCAGGGAATTTACTGGGAATGGAAGAGATGGAAAGGTTGCAAGCATATTATCCATGGAGTTATTTATGTTGATACGGAAAATTCAATTTAGTGAGAAGTATTTGCTATGACAAGATCAGAAGACTGTTGCAATTCACAAGATACATTCCATTCTGCTGACATGTGGAAAGTCTTGTTTCCTTGGGCATTTGTATATTTCCAAAATGTCAATTGTTGGACACCAACTTTAGTTTGGTTTCCCTACTGGTTCAGTGCTCACCGTTTGGAACCATACGCATCTTTGCTTAGAAACTATAAAATGGCTACTGTACTGTATATACTATACTGAATGTTAGATCGATTATTAGGGTTTGCATTTCCTGATGATTTAAGGTCATTAACGTGGGATATAATTCTAAGAAGATAAATTAATTTGTTAAATGATGAGCTTGAAAATTGAATATGTTCTTAGAAATATATTTATGTAACTTAAATAACATTGGATGTGTGAGAGTGCAGCTATGTTTGACATAAGGTTTGCAAAACTGATTTGCTCACCGCACTCACAAGTTGTGGGTTGAATGCCCAAGTTTTTTTAGCGACTCCAGGAAGCGTGTGGTGTGGCCAGTGAAAAAAATTCCACTTAAACTTCACCAAGTTTTGGAGAATTTGATTGGTCTCCAAGAGGCGATTCAGGACCATCCTTGGAGTCCCGGTCCTTCTGGTCAGAGCCGGGAAAGGACGCATTGTAAAAAGGACAATGGAATAACGAACACATCAGCATAGGTTAATGGAAAAAGTATAGGGTTGCCTGAGTAGAAAGAAGGAAGGAAAAGAATGCAGCGTTCTCTTGGACATTGTCGATTTTTTTTTCAGGAGTAGCACGTGGAGTGCTTCTTTTACTTTTTAATTTTTTATAAAAATATGTTTTTAGCATATTTCCTTGTCGTTTCTTATATTAATATAATATATATATATATATATTATATATATATATTATATATATATATATATATATATTTATATTTATATTTTATATATATATATATATATATATATATATTGAACATTGTAATATAGATCAGTATATTATACTATTACTTAAAGACGATATAAAGTAAACTTGGGTTTATTAATGGCTTTGAAATAACGACAGCAATGTACTACACCACAGAGGATGGTACAATGTTAAATGTTTCACCAAAAATTTCAATTATGAGAATCCTCTTGCAAATCACAATAGTGTTGTTATACTCTGGGAACATCCTGAACTGTATACAATCACGATAAACCACAATACAATGTTGATATACGAGAGTTCCGTCATGGTTCGAGGATAATGCACACCCAGTAAGGAAACATTACTACAGAGTAAGTTTATACCAGGGAAGTCTGAAGAAAAAGATCACTCAGAAATTCGTAAATATTAATAAAGGAGGTATACCCCTTGAGGTTGCAGACGGCTATCATTAACTAGGAGACATATATTATCATGACGTGGGATATAGTTAGGAATGTCCGTAGTAAAACACCCTGAGTAAATGTGTAGCACTGCTGAGGAGAATCACTGAAATCACAAGGGTAAATTATATTCTGCACAAAATAGCAAGCCTTGTTATTTAACGAATTCGCACTACATTTTTACACCGTATAGGTTAGAACCAACATTTGCATTCGATTTCCCATACCGGTTGAATGCACACCGTTAGAGACCACACACTTCTTTACTTAGACTATACAAAGGTCACTTCTTTAGCTTTGAATTATATACTGCATCTTAATAAGTGTATAATGAGTTTTGTGCTTCCCGCAAGTTTATTCATTAAGGTGGGAAGTCATCACCTCAAGGTCAACGGTGAGGTTAAATGATCAGTTAGAAACTGCAATTTATTCTTTGAAACATATTTATGTAATTTTGTTAAAAGTAGATTGTGTTATATTAATTATTTGAGCAAAAAGTCGTTATACCTTCCCTTTAATGGCCCATTGGTTTTAACCATCCATTCAAACATCCCTGAGAATATGTTGACACTGAACTGAGGTATAAATTCCCTGAAGTAGGAAGTCATCTTTCCGAGTACCATGAAAATATTAAGTGATCTTAAGAATGTAATATATTTGTAAAAGTAGAAGTATACTTTTGTAGAACAATACTTTTCACCGAATGAAGAGGACAGCTATTTCGTCTGTCTGATCATACAGGTGATAACATTTCGTTCAATGAGAAATAAAACTTAATTATATTTAGGAACCTGAAATAGAACATCATTATTGTTGAATAAACTCATAATTGTTGGACTATAAATATGTTTTCTTTCCAGACAAAAATAAATGGAGAAGTAATTAATGTTAAACACATGACCGAGCGTAAATAAACGCGTGCAAAAGCGGTGTTTATGTACAAAGCTATTCTACTAGAGAGGATAAGCTAGAAATTGATGACAGGTCAAACAAACGAATTATAGAATGGAAGCACGGTTTTAATGCTGTGTATAAGATTGTAACTATCGAATGTCCTTTAAAGTTTTTAACATCATGTGAAAAATTGAGTGTTAATTGTGTATTTTGTATAAAAATATGAATTGCTAAACACTTTGCAAAGAAAAATACGCTATGCATTAAATGCTAAGAAGACCTTGTTATATTTAAATATTAGTAATATAACGATACGACACAAGAATGGATAAGTTACAAGGATTATAATAATATAAATTGGGACTCAATTTCTTTATCTCTGGAAATTTAAACTAAGTTTACATGATAATTAATGCAACACTTGCTGAAAATTTTACATGAAGAAGCTGTTATCATGATTTTGATAATACCAGAGAAATCCTAAAACAGAGACATCCTAAAAAACATAATGAAAATGCACCTTTATATATTTTAATTCTTTATAAATAAATTTAGGGTTCCATAATTTTTAAACGCAGCACTTCTTTAAAACTGTATATTTGTTTAAAATCTAATTTTATCTTAATATTATCTGGTGATTAGTATAAAAGCTGTATAAAAATAATTGTATGAATCTTCATATTTATTTAAAATTCTTTTATCTGCTTGATTCTAATAGACATCCTCCTAAACGGCTGGACTGATTTTGATGAAATTTTGTGTATACAATTCAGTTGATTCGAGAATGAATGAGATTCACAATTTGATCCGATATAAAAAGCTTTTTTTTATTAAAAATCCAGAATTGTGTGCTTATTATTGTGTGAATTGTGAGATTATTATAATTTAGCTTTACACCTGACTGCGGCTCTGTGGTCAGCGCATCGAGCATCAGTACGAGAGGTCAAAGGTTCGAATCCCTGTACAGGTAGAGAGGGAGTTTTAATTTAATCTAAATGAATTTTAGATGAATATACTCGTGGTGGTGTCAATTGTTTTAAATATATTTTTCCATACTTTTTCCTTAAAAAGATCCAACTTATAATTTATTTTGAAGCTTTTTAAAACTTTTGGATTTACAGTTTTAAAACAGGACAACGCTGTCTGGTCGTCTAGTGTATATTTAAAGTTAAAAATAGAGTAATGAAAATTTATAAATATATCATTATATTATCAGACTACGGAAAAAGTTCATGAGTATATATATAACTGCAGGGTGAAAAATTTCCCGTACTTGTTAGAAAGAGGGTGAATTGGGGGGGGGATGGAATTAATTTTAGTACTAATATTTTATTTTATGCTATACAAATAATTATTTTAGACTACATAGAGTAATTCCTTTTTTATTATAATTTACTTATATTTTAAAATCTCACTGTTGCATAATTTGTTAAGTGTCAATCGCTTATAAAGGGACAGATTTTTAAGCGAGACCTTATTCAATTAGTGTGAATTTTCTGAATGATTTATAGAAGATTTTATAGAAAATAAAATCCTTTGATGTATAAGGTCAGAGACCGCTCTATGATAAACCATACACTAATTAAGTATTGAATAAAATCTAATTGTTGAACGAAAAATATGTTTCCTTTCTTGGAAAAAATAAACGGCGAAGTTATTAATCTTAAACGCATAACCGTGCGTAAATAAACGCGTGCAGAAAGGGCGTTTATCAAAGCTATTCTATTAGAGGAAGATAAGCTAGAAATTGCTGACTGGTCAAAAAGTGAATTACAGAATTAAAGTATGGTTTTAATGCTGTTTTAATACGGTTTTAGATTGTAACTATCGAATGGCCTTTAAAATTTTAAACATCATGTGTAAAATTGAGTGTTAATTGTGTGTATTTTGTATAAAAATGTGAGTTGCTAAACACTTTGCAAAGTAAAATACGCTATCCGTTACGAAATTATATATATATATATATATATATATATATATATATATATATATATATTATATATATATATATAATATATATATATATATATGCTAAGAAGACCTTATTATATTAAAATATTGATCCTATAACCATATGATACACTAATGCATAAATTACATGGATTATAATAATACACATTGGGACTCGAAATTTCTTTATCTCTGGAATATTACACTAAGATACAGGATTATTAATGTAACAATTGTTCAAAATTTTACATGAAGAACCTGTTATCCTAATTAGGTTAATACCTACAGACATCCTAAAAAAAGATATTAATATGCACGTTTATATATTTTATTTTTTTATAAGTAAATTTAGGATTCTATGTTTTTGAACATAACAACTTTCTTAAAAGTACGTATAAGTATTTAATCTAATTTCCCCCGAAATATTACCTGATCTAAAAAACTGTATAAAAATAATTGTATTAATATTTACATATAAAATTTTTCTGTCCATGTGTAATATAACTCCTCCTACACGACTGGACTGATTTTGATGAAATTTTGTGTATTCAATTCATTTGATTAGATTCACAATCCGCTAGAAAATGTGTTTTGTTAAAAATCCAGAATTGCGAGCTTCTAGAGATTATTATAACGCAGCTTTAAACCCTTCGCTGATAACCTAACTGTGGCGCAGTGGTCAGAGCAGCGGGCATCCTTATGAAAAGTCCCAGTATCGAATCCCGTACAGGCAGAGCGGGGAACTTAATTCAATCTAATAACATTTGTGATGACTGTACTCGTGATGGCTTCAAGTATTTTAAAAATATTTTTTCTTTACTTTTCCATCAAAATGGTCCAATTTAAAATTTATTTAGAAACATTTAACAATTTTTGGATTTACAGATTTAAAACACGACAGCGTCTGTCCAGGTCTTCTAGTGTATATTTATAGTTAAAAATCCAGTAATGAGAATTTATAAATATATCATTACATTAGTACACTATGGAAAAATTCATGAGTAATAACTTCAGGATGAAACATTTCCCGTATTAGTAAGGAAGAGATGAAATTGGGGGAGGGGGCAATTAATTTTAATACTAATTTTTATATTATGCTGCACAAATAATTATTTTAGACTTCATAGAGTAATGAATAAATTCATTTTCTAATATAATTTCTTATTTTAAAATATGTCTGTTGCATAATTTGTTAAGTGTCAATCGCTTATAAAGGGACAGATTTTTAAGCGAGACCTTATTCAATTAGTGTGAATTTTCTGAATGATTTATAGAAGATTTTATAGAAAATAAAATCCTTTGATGTCTGAGTTTGAAGACCGCTCTTTTATACAGTGTACACTAATTAAATATTGAATAAATTCAAATTGTTTTGCTAAAAATATGTTTCCCTTCGAAGCAAAAATAAGCGGCGAATTAATGTTAAACACATTTCCGAGCTTAAATGAACACGTGAAAAAATGGTGTTTATCAAAGCTATTCTTCTACAGGAAGATAAGATAGAAATTGCTGAATAGTCAAACAAATGAATTATAAAATTAAAGTACGGTTTCAATGTTGTCTATTAGATTGTGATTGTGAAATATCCTTTAAAGTGTTAATCATCATGTGTAAAATTGAGAGTTAATTGTATATTTAGTAGAAAAAAATATGAGTTGCTAGAAGCTTTGCAAGGAAAATTACACTATGCATCAAGAAATTTCATAAAAATATGCAAAGAAGACCTTGTTATATTTAAATATTGGTCATATAACCATACGATACAGGAATGGATAAATTACAAGGATTATAATAATACATATTGGGACTCGATTTCTTAGCACTAAGTTTAAAATGGTAATTTAATGTAACAATTTCTCAAAATTGTACATGAAGAACTTGTTATCATGATTTGGTCAATACCCATAGATATATTAAAAAAACATTGAAAATGCACCTTTATATATTTTAGTTTTTTTTTTTAAATAAATGTAGGTGTCTATAATTTTTGAACGTTAGACTTCTTTAAAATTGCTCGTTGCTACATAATCT
Organism: Pardosa pseudoannulata; assembly: GCA_032207245.1. NCBI lineage: Eukaryota > Metazoa > Arthropoda > Arachnida > Araneae > Lycosidae > Pardosa > Pardosa pseudoannulata. Next base: position 60,616,019 of record CM063509.1, read on the forward strand.
AATTTCCTCTAAATAGTACCTGGTAAGTAGTTTAAAAGCTTTATAAAAATAATTACATCAATATTTATATATAAATTCTTCCGTATATTTCTAATATACCTCCTCCTTAACGGTTGAACTGATTTTGATGAGATTTTGTAGTATGCAATCATTTGATTTAAGAATGGATTAGATTCACAATTTGTTCCTATAGAAAATGTATTTTATTAAAAATCCAGAATTGGGCGCTTATTGAGAGTATTATAATACCGCTTGAAACCCTTCACTGCCAACGTAACTGTGGCGCAGTGGTCAGAGCAGTCACCATCATCGTGAGAAGTGACAGTATCGAATCTCTGTACAGGCAAAGTGGAACTTTTAATTTAATCCAATTATGTTTGTGATGACTGTACTAGTGGTGGCATCAAGTATTTTAAAAAATATTCCTTAATTTTTCCATAAAAAAGTCCAATTTATAATTTATTTAAAAACTTTGTACAAATTTTGGATTTACACCTTTAAAACAGGACAACGTGTGTTGGGTTATGTAGCATATATTTACAGTTAAAAATACAGTAATGTGATTTTATAAATATATTGACTTGTGCTAGTTTGAACATGCATCACATACTAAAGAAACTAAAAGGTTAAAATTCAGGATACATGTGCCAGTCGTAAAATAAACTTAACAATTTAATATGGAGAATAGTTACATCTTACACACATTGCTGTAATTAGAAGAAATGCGGATTACCAGCGCAGAGTGAGCCACAATAGTTATACAGGAGCTGAGAGATGATACGCGCTACATTATAACCTGTATATAAACAATAAATAGTCTTACGGTTACATTTTTAGTTTATCGCCAAGTGGCGGCACCAAATTAGTACTGGAAAGTCTTTAGTGCTGATTTAGCGCTGTGATGCCGCTGCAACACCATTATATTTACAGACTATGGAAAAAGTTCATGAGAATAACATGAGTATAAAAATTTCCCATACTTGTATGGAAGAGGATTAGATAAGAGGGAGGAGTAAATTAATTTTAGTACTAATATTTTATTTTATGCTATACAAATAATTATTTTAGACTACATAGAGTAATGAATAAATTCATTTTCTAATATAATTTCTTTTTTTTAAATATGTCTGTTGCATAATTTGTTAAGTGTCAATCGCTTATAAAGAGTTTTTTTAACCGAGACATTATTCAATGATTTATAGAAGATTTTATAGAAAATAAAATCCTTTGATGTATAAGGTCAGAGACCGCTCTATGATAAACCATACACTAATTAAGTATTGAATAAAATCTAATTGTTGAACGAAAAATATGTTTCCTTTCGAAGCAAAAATAAACGGTGAAGTAATTAATGTGAAACACATGACCGAGGGTAAATGAACGCGTGCAAAAATGGTGTTTTTCAAAGCTACTCTATTAGAGGAAGATAAGCTAGAAATTGCTGACTCGTCAAAAAAGCGAATTATAAAATTAAAGTACGGTTTTAATTTTGTCTATTAGATTGTGAATGTCAAATACCTTTTAAAGCTTTAAACATCATGAATAAAACTGAGAGTTGATTGTACTTTTTGTATAAAAATATGAGTTTCTAAGCGCATTGGAAAGAAGAATAAGGTTTGTTTTAAGAAACACAGATGCAAGTTACAGAAGATATTTTAGATATTATAGAAACAATATTTTCATGAATGATGAATTTCTTGTCTAATAATAATAATGTTGTGTTTATGTACAGTAAGCTTCAGTTGGAATATTAGCTTAAAATAAGATATAAATTATTCCGGTTGGACTTTGTGATCAAAGGCTTATTAGCAGGAGCACGGCAATGAAAACGAAACATATGTGCTTCCTTACGGATGGTATTCATTGAAACATTACTGTCGTATGTTTGTTGAAACTCCTTGTGGATGAGAGCCATTGGTTGGGTGCGATTCTTCTGAATTTCTCTGGACAGCATTCGTCGGTCTTTATATCCCAGTTTCGTAGGTCTGCTGACTCGAGTCACATTCCGACAATCACCGCTCACCTTTCACTTCTTAATCACATAGACCACTGTCGATTTAATGTATTTCAGGTCGCTGGGTATGTCTCTTAAGGATCTGCCACATTTGTGATACCCGATAATTATACCTGTCTCGAAATCAGAGATCTCCGAACTGAGCGAATCTTGCATGCTCACTAATACCGATGCTGTTTCCTACATGATGAAAACCGGCAGAATCCGTGACGTAGCATTAAAATGCAGTTACAGTAAAGAAAAGGTTTTATCTCATTTTTTTTAACTGCCCATTTAAAACAAAATGTAAATACCAGTTTTAGACTAAAAGCTAAGTATTTTTTCTTTTCTAGATAATTGAAAATATAAATTAAACTTATCCGAAAAATATGAAATAAATGTATAAAAAAGACGTAAGTGAAAACACTGAAACAAAGTGTTTTTCTCATTATTTTACTAGATAGGATAAATATATTCACAAGAAAATATTGAATTAATAAACAAAATACTTCTGACTTAGGAAAAAAATTTCATTTAAAAGTATCTTCTATTACTAAGTTATCAATGATTTAAACTAATTATTAATTAAATGTAAGTCAACCAGACCAAAAAAAGTA
>CM063509.1:60626128-60646128 GCA_032207245.1 Pardosa pseudoannulata
TATATTTTTTATATATATATTATATATATATATAAAATGTATATATATATAAATTTGTATATTATATATATAGATATATATATATTTTATATAATTTATAATTATATATTTATAATTACTGTAATATTTATAATTTTTATTTTAAAAATATTGTATATAAATATTATTAATATATATAAAATAAAATATAAAATAAAATATTATATATATATAATAAACAATAGTTTTTTTCTTTATTTATATTTTATAAGTATTTTTTAATTTAAATATTATTTTATTTATGTAATATAAATATTATATATTAATTGTAATAAATGTTTATTATTTTTATAATATATATTATATAATAAAAATATATATTTATTTTTATAAAAAATATATTATAAAAATATTTTTATATATAAATTATATATATGTTATATCAATATTTTTTTTATATTAAAAATAATAAAAAATAATATAAAGATACAAATTTGTATATATATATTTATATATATTTATATATAAAATAATACAAAATAATATTTGTATATTTATATATATAATATTTAAAAAAAGAAATATTTATATATAATATTTTTTAAAATATTTTTATATATATTATATCTAATTTATATTTAAGTATATAAAATAAAAAAAAAAAGATTTAAAATATATATTATACTATATTTTAAAATAAAATAAAACTATTAAATGTAATATATAATTTAATATATTTTAAAGATATATATAATAATTATATATATATAATATATATTATATATATATTATATTATTATATATATTTTATAATAAACAATATATAATAAAAATATATTATATCGAAAAAAAAATAATTAAAAAAAAACATATTAAATTATTTACTGGAATAATTACCATTATTCAGTATTAAATATATTTATATATATATATATATATATATATATATATATATAAACCTATATGTATATTATATATAACATATACATTTTACCATTACTGGAATAAATTACCATTATTTATAATATTTTTTTATATATATATATATTTATATTATATATATATATTTTATATATATACATATATAAAATTAATATATATATCAAAAGGTATATTATATATATATTACCATTACTGGAATAATTACCATTATTCCAGTTAATTCCAGTTACCTGAGAACATCTGCTAAGGTTACAGTTAGTTTTTTAGTTGAATTCTCATTCGCTTGCGGTCCTGATTCTAGAATTTTCCATGAATTCATTACTTCAACCGATCAGGGTGTGACGCCTATTCAATCGAACTGTCAACATCCCAGTCATGGCGTCGCCGCACTATTGTAGCCTGGTCAAAACAGGAGGGCTTAGGATCAGCTGTTTTCGGTCGTTAGTTCTGGTCAAAGGGGGAGTGGGTCTTCACATTAGTAGTAATAATTTAAATCATTTATTTGTAGATTTAAAATAATCTTATATAAAGGAAAATTAAGTTTAAATTCTTAAATAGTTCATAAATAACAATTTTTTTCTACCTGAATTTTTAAAGAATTTGAAGAAGTGTATAATAATATAATTTTTTAAGGGACTTTAAGAGTATTTTTTTTCATTTTTAGTACACAATGATAAAAGAGAAGAAGATTACACTAAGCAAGCTCCGTGACACAGACGTACCTGAGAACTCCAGCTAAGTTACAGCTATTTTTTAGTTGAATTCTTTTTAGTTCAAATGTCCCGATTCTGGAATTCTCAATGAAATTATCCGGTATTATATTCGCAAGCGATCAATGAATTGACGCCTATTCAATTGAACAGTCAACATCCCAGACACGGAGTCGCCGATCTAATGTAGCCAGGTCGAAACTGAAGGGCTTCAGATCAGCTGATTTCAGTCGTTAGTTCAGTAAAAAGTGGGGTCTTCACAGTAGTAATAATAATTTAAATCATTTATTTGTAGATTTAAAATAATCTTATATAAAGGAAAGTTAAGTTTAAATTTTTAAATAGTTCTTAAATAACAATTTTTTTCTACCTGAATTTCTAAAGAACTTGAAGAAGTGTATAGTAATATTACTTTTTTAAGACACTTTAAGAATATTTTTTTTTCATTTTTAGTACACAATGATAAAAATTAAAGAGATTACACTAAGCAAACTCAGTGACACTGTCTTAACTGGAATCCATTCATTAATTCTGGGAATCACAATTTCTTCTACTTACTTTCGTAATTATGAAAATCAAGCAAAATTCTAAATAAATAATTGATTGCAGTAAAATAATTTAAGCTACATTTAACCTAATTCGTTCAAATTGTAAATACGTGAATATAATTACTTTGTAAAATTAGTAACAAGAATTCTCTTATTCATTCACTGGAAATTCAACCGTAGGATTTATTTTTATTAAATTATAAGCATTAAAAATACATGTATTGATTCATGAACTGCAGAATCGGGACAGAATACTGAAAATAACGGTAAAATCAAAGGAAAATGTATTATTCTTTATTTACTTTATTTCTTAAGCCATAAACATCGTCTGTAATTAATTATTCATTTTGATTCAAGGAATCCCAATGTTTGATCCTTTTTTTAAGTTTAAATTTAAAAGATCATAATTAAAAAGCAATGATGCGGTTTGTTTAGAAGTAATTAAATGGTAACTAATGATCATAACGAAAAAAAAAAACTAATGGTCTTTCATATTTATTCGAAACGAAGGATATGCCGTATATTAAAAGGATTTATTCTGAAGGATCAGCGTTTGTTAAGCGTTTTTTTTTATTTTAAAATGTCATTTCCAATGCTTTTATAAACCTTTTTATGTGAAAATCTTTTTTATTACCAATTAATATTAAGCTAAAGGACTTAATAAGATTTTCACTTAAGAATAGTGGTAATTAATTGCTTAACCCTCCGAGTGGAACACACCGATTAAAAAAAGTCTCCAAAAATACGCTAAAGGTTTATTGTGTCAATGGCCAAAGCATTCTATGATTTTTTACTTCACCCTTTGTCGACTAGAATGGAATACGGGAAACCCACCCTCGTTACTGTCCCTTTACTTCCGGTTATAAATAGATATATAAATAGATATTATAGATTGTTAATTTTTAATACACATAATGCTCGTTAATTCTCTAAGATCATCCCATAAGAAATAATGGATTCTAAAAGTACAAATAAAAATATTCTTTAAGAAAATTAATTTTTATTTTTTTAGGAAAGTTATCCAAGATATTTAAGTGGTGCAATTAGAGATATACGTGTTACGCAAACGAAATACTTCGAAATAGAGATTTACAAAGCCATGAAAAGCTATCAGCGTCTTTGTGCCTCAGGGAGTAGGGGTGCATGCCTCAATAAATGTCAGTCAAAGAGGGATGCAGTTTCTAAACAATCGATCTCAAACACTGGCAAAAATGTACATTGCATCCTTTTTCGGAACGTTTTTGGAGGTCGAAAGTTGTACGTGACAACTGCTTTGAAGACATCATCGGTTTGGCGGAATTGTACGTGCGAACCGCTTAGAGGGTTAATAAACTTGAGATTCTATAATATTCTTTAAAATTTATATTCCATTTCTTATTTATAAATAACCTTCTAGGTAGTTACAATTAAAGCCCGTTTTTAGGTGAAAAAACTTCATATTGAATGTTATTCTTGTTTTTAAATTTGTATCAAAAGTGTTGTCGACTGAGGAGAGATTTGAAATTTAACTATTATGTGTAGATCAACGAAGTACAGTCAAACCTGTCTATCTCGAATCTCTTGGGAGTAAAAAAAAATTCGAGATAAACAGGTTTCGAGATACGCAGGTTTTATGAAAATAGACTAAGAAAATTTCTTTACACAATACAAAAGATTGAAAATTTGAAGTACTTTCAGTTTTATTTACATACCTTACAGAAAGTAATCCATTAGGAGTTTTTGATGCAAAACTTTTTTAGACTGGACAGTTTTTTGTAGTTTTGACACAGTGGCAAACAAATTGATCAATATTTTCTTGGGGTTCAAGAAAAATTCTTAGTGTTTCAATGGCTTTTTCTGTTTTTTTTTGTTTTGTTTTTTTTTCGTAACAACTTTTTATACATCGATGTTGTAGTTCCTCTTTGCCATGATACTCTTCATTGTCAGAAGTTCCACGAACGTTTTCTAAAATTTCGGAATCAGTTAATAATGTTCCGCTTGTTACCACTGATTCATCTAATTCTATAAAGCCTTTAAATGAAGTGTCAGCATTCAGTTTCTCTCTGATAATCATGCATTCCTTCGGGTTTTCATCAGTTTCCTCGGCCGGTTGGTTGCTCTTCTTTTTCCTTCTATTGCCCCTTCTTCAACCCCCATCCCTTATTATTCCGAAGCAGAGAACCCGTTTTTAGTACCATTTTCGCCCAGTCCCTGATTAAATAACCCCCCGAGAAACAAAACTAGAAGTGTATTTCCGGGAAATGGGAACTTGTGAAGTTGTCAACGCAATAAGGCTCTAAACTGGAATGTTGTGTTTCTTGCGAAAATTCGAGATAGAAAGGTTTGGGGAAAAATAATTTGAGATAGGTTTGGAAAATACGTTAAATTTTTATTGAAAATGTAGGGAAATTGAAAAAATTCGAAATAGACAGGTTTTCGAGATAAGCAGGTTTCGAGATTGACAGGTTTGACTGTAGTTGTTTAAGTTGTACCCACTTCTTTACATATTGAAATTTATATATTTATTCCAGTGAAAATAAACTATGATAAAAATATTGTTTTATTTTCTTTGTAACAAAGCGTTACAGTTCAACAAAGCCAGAGCGAAACCGACCTAGAGGCGAAAGCGAAGTGGTGACCCTCCTTCGACCCCATTGGTCAAAAGGAGTTGCGAACAGCGGAGTAGCCTACTTCGGCCCAGGCAACGCAGCCCAAAGAACTTTTTAGAGAGACCTGCAGGACCCCCTCGAAGAGAGAGCAAAGTAGAAGGAGCTTGGAGCTTTGGATTTTCTGCGACAGTTCGATCACCATTTCTTTTTTATATCAAGACGCCATGTTTGTCATATCTTCGATCGATTATGGTCCCTTTGGCATCATAGCCTAAAAATCATTTTACATTTTATATCCTATTAACATTTCTATTAAAATTCTAATAAACAAAATTCAGCAGGAAGAATAAGTTTTTATTTTTTTTTCCAATTTCCACTTATACGCTCGGCTGGCTTTGACGCTCTGTCAGCCTCATCTTATCACTATTCATTGAAATGGACTTAGATATATTCAGATTAAATTGTTTATTTTTAAACTAGAGCCGGACTGTTAATGCTCTGCCTACAATGATTAGAATAGCTTTTTAAAAGGGCATAAAGTCATGATTCCATAAGAGTTTGCAAAATCTTTGGATTGACTTCAGTCTTCCAAATCAAAGAGTATCCACACAAAATTTGATAATTAGAGAGTGTAAGAATGAGTGAGTCCAACACTAATTATCCTTTATTGATTTATAGTTAATTTTATTAACTGAATACTATATTTGGGATTCGTATTATATGAAGGTTCTGTACCAGAAATATATTAGTTTTTTGGAAAAATGTAAATTATGAAATAATGCTAAATCCTAAATCATCTTAGCACTTGACTTCGAGTAATTCTATTTGCTCATCCTTTTCCTACATTTTGTTTGGTTTTCCCTGGATTCAGCCTCACTCCTTCATTTGCTGGCCTCCCCCTTAGTCTATCTCACTTCAAAATTCTGCAGCAGCTTTTCTCGTGTCTATAACATGGTGAGACAAATTCTAAGATTGTCATTGGTCCTCATTTTCAAATCTGATTCCCCGAGATGTTCTTATTTGAATCTTAATGACGCTACCTTCGACACTGTTTTACCCTAATTTACTTCTCTTAGCGCTTATTACTTCACGCCCCCTCCTTTTTCATATATGTTGTGACGTCTTTGTGCTGTGATGTGATATAAAAAATGTGTATTTTTTATTCTGGAGCATTTTTACGGAGTGTCTACTAATTACCATTTTCTTTTTCAGGGTATTAATAAGCATTCTTTTTGAGTCGTTTTAGGTCTCAAGACATCACACCAGCACTTACGATTTTTCTTTTTCCACTTTTTAATGACCGGCACCTAAATTTAATTTAGGTCTCATTTAAAAAATTAAATGATACTTCACAGAATTTTACTCGATTACTTTTTACCTTTGGACCGGGACAAGCCTTACGGCTAGAAAGCCTCATAGCTGTCCTTTATAATAAGAGGAAACGACACTTACTCCTTCTCCATTACTAGGGATTGTTTTTCCTCTCTCACATTCTAACTTGTGTAATTCTCATAATTGTTTATCTTATGTTTTGTGCCCTCTCTCACCATCTCCTTAAAAAATTAAATGTTACTTCACATATTTTACCTCGATTACTTTTTACCTTTGAACAGGGGACAAGGCCTTACGGCTAGAAAGCCTCATAACTGTCCTTTATAATAAGAGGACACGACACTTACTTCTTCTCCATTACTAGGGGTTGTTTTTCCTCTCTTACATTCTAACTTGTGTAATTCTCATAATTGTTTATCTTATGTTTTGTGCCCTCTCTCACCATCTCCTTAAAAAAATTAAATGTTACTTCACAGATTTTACCTCGATTACTTTTTGCCTTTGGACCGGGAACAAGGCCTTACGGCTAGAAAGCCCCATAACTGTCCTTTATAATAAGAGGAAACGACACTTACTCCTTCTCCATTACTAGGGGTTGTTTTTCCTCTCTCACATTCTAACTTGTGTAATTCTCATAATTGTTTATCTTATGTTTTGTGCCCTCTCTCACCATCTCCTTAAAAAATTAAATGTTACTTCACAGATTTTACCTCGATTACTTTTTACCTTTGGACCGGGAACAAGGCCTTACGGCTAGAAAGCCTCATAACTGTCCTTTATAATAAGAGTAAACGACACTTACTCCTTCTCCATTACTAGGGATTGTTTTTCCTCTCTCACATTCTAACTTGTGTAATTCTCATAATTGTTTATCTTATGTTTTGTGCCCTCTCTCACCATCTCCTTAAAAAATTAAATGTTACTTCACAGATTTTACCTCGATTACTTTTTACCTTTGAACAGGGGACAAGGCCTTACGGCTAGAGAGCCTCATAACTGTCCTTTAAAATAGGAGGATACGACACTTACTCCTTCTCCATAACTAGGGATTGTTTTTCCTCTCTCATATTCTAACTTGTGTAATTCTCATAATCTCATAATCTTTCTCACCATCTTCTTAAAAAAAAAACAATGTATTTTTTACTATTTGAGCTACAATCTCTACTAACATACACGAGCCTTTATCATCGCTTACATTCTATAATTGGATTTCTCTTATTGTACGTTTTCTCTACTTTGTTTTATTTGATTGCTCCTAGCCGAAACTCAAGCACTCTTCCATATTTTTCTACTTCTTTTTTCCATCTTAGAGCCAAATATATTCATTAGCGTTGTTTTGCCAAACTCCCATGTAATGCAGAACTAGAGGGCTTGGCCTAGGCATTTCTGTGCCAACTACATCCTATGTGATCCTGTGGACTGTTTTTCTCTTTATAAAAAATATATAAATGAATTGAATGAAATAATTTATTTTTAATATCAGCTATATTTTATCCCTTTTTCATATAATCTCTGTTGTAGTTGCACCGTGTTTTTATCCTTTCATATTTTCTACTACTATTTCTTACTGCATTTTATATCTTCGTCCAAACTTAAGCACCATGTATCCTATTTTAGATTTAATTTTTATTAATTCAAAATCAAATCATTTCAATAGTTCCGTTTGCCAATTTTTAATGCATCACAGATCTAGAGAGCTCGGCCCAGGAAGTGCTATGAAACTTACATCCTGTAATCATGTAAATCTTATTTCCATCCATAAAACAGATTGAATGCAATAATTTATTTTTAGTTCTCCCTTAGGTACGAAAACTTCCTCCTAATTCAGCTTCCGTTTTGATTTATACTTAGTTGTTTGAAGTATGTATTTTTTCTCTAATTTATATTTCATAACTCTTATTTGAATATTCATTTATGCTGCCAGAAATAATTAATATTTCTAAAATTACGTAAAATTTTAATGAATTCAATTTTTAATGATGAAAACGATTAATGTAAGCAACAAATGTTTGATAATTAGTTTTTATCTTTTTCAATTAACATTTCAAATATTCTATTTTTATACTGGTTATAGATAAATGTATTACTTATTTAATATTATGCTAACATTTATAAACAAAACTTTTCATTCTCTAAGAAGATTTATGTTATTAATAATCTTTCTCAATAACAAGTACGTTTAATTACATTCTGTTAGAAGACTTCAATTTAACAACTTTAATATCTTCTCCGTAATGTTTCATTAATAATTAGTTTCATATGAGAATGTAATGTAATATCTATACACATTTTTCACGTATATTAAATATTGGACAGTCAAAATATTTACAAACAAATATATGTCAAAAAATTATTATAGAAACAAAAACATAAACAACCTAGTTCACTCTCATGAAAGATAATATACATATAATGTTAACTAAAATATAAACAACACATTTTATTTTTAATAAGATTTATGTACTGAGTTGTAGTTATCTGTAACAGACATGTTTAATTACATTCTGTAAAAAGACTTTTTAATTTATCAGTTTTAATAATTCGCAGTAATGTTTCAATAATAATTAGTTTTATACAATAATATAATGAAGTATCTCTATACATCTTCTACGCCTCGAATGTTGGAAATTTAAATATTTATGCACAAATGTATGCTAAGAAAATATTATGATAAAATATATAAACAAAACACTTCATTCTTTCGTAAGATTTATTTCATTTATAATTTTTCTCGGTAACATGTATATTTATTACATTATGTAAAAAACTATTTAATTTATTAATTTTTAATATCTTCTCAGTAATGTTTCATAAATAACTAGTTTCATATGAGAATGTAATGTAATATCTAAAAAATTTTTCACGTATATAAAATATTGGACAGTCAAAATATTTACAAACAAATATATATCACAAATTATTATGGAAACAAAAATGTAAGCAAACCAGTTCACTCTGGTGAAAGAGAATATACATATTTCGCTAACTAAAATATAAACAACACGTTTTATTTTTAATATGATTTATGTAATTAATTATAGTTATCGGTAACAGATATGTTTAATTACATTCTGTAAAAAGACTATTTAATTTATCAGTTTTAATAATTTACAGTAATGTTTCAATAATAATTAGTTTTACACAATAACCTAATAAGGTATCTCTATATATCTTCTACGCATGAAATGTTGGAAATTTAAAATATTTATGCACAAATGTACACCAACAAAATATTATAATAAAAAATATAAAAAAATACTTTATTGTTTTAAGTTTTATTTAATTTATAAACTTTCTCAGTAATATATATGCTTACTACATTATTTAAAAAGACTGTTTAATTTATTAATTTTTATTATAATCTTCTCAGTATTGTTTCATTAATAATTAGTTCCAGTATTAAATATTGAACTTTCAAGCTATTTCTAAATAAAGATACCAAAATAAAATTATAAAATAATGCGAAAGTTATATTAATCATGAAATGCCTATACTATATAAACTTAAAAATGAGATATTTTACTCACTTTGACAAAGATTTAATCAATATGTGACTCTTACATCCTGCAGAAAAACAAAGAATGAATTAGTAACAGTTGCACATTAAAAAACAAACAACGCTTTTAAACAGATATAGCATTTTTCTAAACATAAAATCATCATTAAATTATTTTTTATGTATTCATAATATAATTATTCTTCTATTCATTTTTAAAGTCAAATGTTACGAGTACTTCAATAACACTCTAAATTTTAAATAATTATCTAGTTTTGTCGCTTTAATAAGAATTAAAAAGCACAAAACGTATATACTGAGAAAGAAAATAATGACACAAAATAACTTTTATTTTCCTGCAAGATAAATTTTGAAAGATAGATATTAGAAATTAAATTTTTCTATCAACTTGAAGTATTTTCCCCTTTAAATCAAAAGATAAAATAATATGTATAGATAAAATAAATAATTTGGAAAAACACTTTAGTCATCTATATTAATGAAACTTAATTTCGAATAGATTCAAGAGTCTTGTATGTTTTATACAACCTTATATATTCCAGTTGTAAGAAAAGGGTTAAAAATTAAAATATAATGTTCATATAAAAAAAATTAAGGTTTGCAAAGTAAAACAAAGAGAGATAATTAAATTGCATTTTCTGTAAAATTTTGTTTTATAATTTTCTCATGTAAAAATTTATTTTGCGATTAAGTAAAAATGTCTACATTTTCCTCCTTGTATAAGTTGTATACTTTTTTAAATGTATCACATCCCGTACATAATAATAGCCTAAGTTATCTGCCCGTCTGTTCTCGAATTTATGGAGAGGTTGTACATGGAATAGATGGAGGTATCCATATTGTGTTTTTGATGAGTTAGAATTAGCAAAATTCAAAGAGAGTTCGAAAAAGTTCGAAATCTCCCCCTTCCCCCCTTTTTCGAATGTTTAATGCCATTATTTCAAGCTTTGTTTTCCCCAGTTAAGAGCAGAACATTAAATTTATCAACTTATCACATAATAGAAAAGTAAAAGTTAACATTTTTGTCTAACATTATGACATCATTCCTTTAACAATATCCTTTAATCATTTCTTATTTTAAATTATTTAAATATCGTCTGCATTATTTTCATAGGTTTTATCAGTGAACTTAGATATTACGCCAATATATTTTTTTTAATATTTTCCTTAAATAATAGATTGGGTACATATGTGCTTATTTTAAATTTAATCATCGATTATGTTTTGTTGCAATGAAAATCTTATCGCGGGTATTAACAACAAATTCTTTTCTTGAAAGTCTAGGAGTCTATTTCACGGACTAATAAATATCTGGCGTTTAAGTTATATATCTTTGAAAATTAAGAAGTTTGTCACGTAATATAACAAGATAAATTAAAGTTGCATTTAGCATGTGGTCAGTAAAGATAATCGAATTATTGAGCATATACCAGATAATTCTCAGCCAAACAACAAACCTATTTCTACTTGCCTTATAGGGTACTTTACAACTCTAAAAAAATTAAGAATTTTACTGATCCCGTCATATGACGGGCTATATGCTAGTCCCTATATTAAAAATGCATATTTTTTTTAATGTTACACTTAACCCTACACGTAATGATAAAATTTTATAGTTTCCGATCCTGAAATAAGTGGAGAGTTTTTTTTTTTATATTTTCCTTATCTACATATGTTACAATTCACAACTTCATCAGTTATTATAATATAATATAATAATCTTCTAAGATTTTACGCTTCCTAAAATATATCTAATACGGTGCCCGGTTTATAAACTAAAAATATCATGCAATATTTTTATTTTTATATTAATATAATTTTTAAACATTTTGTCTGGAAATATGTTACAGACATTTTGTAATAAAACAGAAAAAAATATAAAATAAAAAACAAATGATGTTTTTTAACTTACACCGGGAAATAGCTGAATGGCTATTGATATTAATGTCAGAAATTCTTCACCCGTTTTTCTCACGTGACCTATAGTCGTTGAGAAAACTGATACTTTTTTTTTAAATCGAGGGAAGGGTATATAATGATCAGAGAAAAACTAAATTAAAAAAAAACAGAGGTTTTTCTTACATAGAGTAAAAAAAGACTATAATGAAGACTGTTCACTTCAAAATGCAGTCTAGAAAAAACGCTGAAACTTCCATTTTTAGTGATTTCTTTTAAAATGTGAACATACAGTGTTCTGCTATAAAATTCATAAACACAAAAAATCTACCATATAAGTACTTTTGTTTAAAATACGGGACATGTAAAAATATTGTTTACAAATGCTCATTGTGCGATCCGCAGAAGTTCAGTCGGCCATGGTAGAGATATTATAACTGAAAGGTTGCGGATTTGGGGTAGAGTCATCCTATTATCTGCGGTGTTCGCTAAAAGTGACTGGGGCACGTAAAATTGGTTTGTGGTCAAAATGTCCTTCAAGTTCTCAAACAATAACTCTGGGAGTGGAGGCATCATTCCTGCTTCTCAATTACTAGAGACACGGGGGGGGGAATGTCACTCTTCCGGAGCATACCTTAAGCTACACAATTATGCGCCAAACCGGGCCCATATGGCCGTGAGGCTGTCCGGACTTTCCCCGGCGGGGGTGGATAGATCGCGAGTACTGAGCTATCCAACCTTGCACTTAGCCTCCGAAGTACCCGGAGCACGCGCGTCGTGCCGCAGGCGCAATCCACTAGGGAACATAGAAGACGAGAACTGATGAGAAGAAAATTTGGAAGAATACTGGATGCTTAGCAGACCTCTTGAAACCGGAATAATTGAAGGTGGTGGGGGGGGAACCACGCGAGAAAGAAGAGAAGAAGAGACGGGAACCGAAGGAGCCAAGAAAAAGAGAACAGGAAATTTTGAGAGGAGACAATCGCAACCCTGGGCCTCGTTCCATCACTCAAAAAGTGATTGCGACGGAACTTTGGCCCACCCTGCGGAACACCCGTAACTCGGCTTGCTCGAGAAAAGCTCTCTGAAACTTCGCATGGCTTAAGAAGCTAAAAAAGCCCTAACCTGCTCAGGCCTACAAAAAAAAGCACTTGAGTGCCAAGAGGGAAGAAGTGTTCCCTAAGATATGTTTAAGCCAAGATACCTTAAGGCTATACTTACTTCCCGGGTGATGCTAAACGGGAAACAGCTTCGTAGCCTTGTTAATACCTTAAGAAAATGTCTGTATCGCCTACTGCATTGAAAAATAAATGCTGATTGTGTAACGCATACTAACCAGTTGCTTTTAGTTTTTCATTTTATCTCTCGAATTTGCATAGAAACAAAATTGGGTATATATTTTCCCATACGTTGAATAGCATTTATCCTTTTAATAGCCAAAACCTTGAGGTGCTCGTCAAAAAGAAAGGCTCACCTCTTTGCCTTAAATCGTGCTTGGTTTACCTAAGTGGCATAAGGCAACAGCAACATTGCCCAAGTAACTACAATCATTTCTTCTGATTACATACTTTTAATCTAATTTATTACGGACTACACAGTGTAAAATGAATAGGAAGCTTAAGCAGCTTTGAATATTACAACGCTAGGGATCAGATACCATACAAAGCATCAGAGGAAGCCTTTTGACTTCGTGATAAAACTTCGTGACAAACACGTATTTGGTATTACATGTAACATAAGAACTATAAAATTAAAATTTATAATAGATAAAGCAAAAAAATTAACATGATTTCAATCTATGTCATTATTTATGTGTATATTATCTATTCAAAAAAGCATTAAAAGTCGTTCCAAACAAGAAACTTAAATTCCTTAAAATATTTGTAGATTGTTCATGAAACTGCGTTCTACATACCCTCAAAAGAAAACTTCGTTCTAAGAAAATATAAGAAAATGTATAAGCTTTTTTTTAACAGTATCTAAAATGTAATACTAGGTATTAAACTTTTAAATAACACTGTTTCATAAAATTGTACGATGTTAAGCATCTATTTTATTTCTGATTCAAAGTATCAAATCATGCTTAAAATCAGGAAAATTCTTTGAAAATTTTGTAGATTGTTCATCAAGTTGCACTGTACCTATACTCAAAAAATAATTTGTTCTATAAAAATACAAAAATATATAAGCTTTCTTTAAAAGTATTTAAAATGAAGTGGTAGGCGTTAAATGATTAGCCAAACGATGGCCGAACGGTAGAGCGCTGCTCTTCGCAACCGGAGTTCGCGGGTTCGAATCCCGCTGCTAGAATGGGTGTTTGTAGCCGTTCGGAATCGGCTTTAAACTGTAGGTCCCGGTCTCATTAGCCCTAGTGTGCAAAACAGTAGACCATAGCGCCCCAAACCAAACCATTAAATGATTAAATAACACGATCTTTTTAATTGGTACGATGTTTTAGCATCGCTTATTTTCTGTTTCACAGTATCAAATTATCCTAAAAATCAGGAAATTTCTTCGAAAATTTTGTAGATTGTTCATGAAATTGCACTATCTAAAGGAAAATTCGTTCAATGAAAACATACAAAATCTATAAGCTTTTTTTATCGTATATAAAATGAAACGATAGATTTTAAAGGTTAAATAACACGTTTTATTAAAATTGTACGATATTTTAGCATCGTTTTATCTTCTGTTTCACAGTATCAAATTATCCTTAAAATCAGGAAAAATCTTTGAAATTTTCAGATATCCAGTTTAATGGCAAACACAATAGTAGACAATCTTCAAAACTTCTAAAAAGAAATATATTAAAGTAATACACCTGGAAAATTTCGAAATTTTTTGTTTAATACAAAACGAGACAATGGGAAATTTCGAAATTAATTATTTAATACAAAACAAGTGACAATGGAAAATTTCGAAACCATTTATTTAATACAAAACACAAGACAATGGAAATTTATAGAATTATTTATTTAATACAAAACAAGATACACTAGAATATTTCGAAAATTTTTTTTAATACCAAAACTGAGACACTGGAAAAATTTAAAACTATTTATTTATTACAAAACAAGAGACAATGGAAAATTTCGAAATTATTTATTTAATAGAAAACCCGAAACACTTTAAAATTTCGAAATTATTTATTTAATACAAAAACTGAGACACTGGAAAAATTTTAAAACTATTTATTTAATACAAAACTAGAGACACTGGAAAATTTTGAAATTTGTAATATAAAACCCGAGAAACTGGAAAATTTCAAAATTCTTTATTTCATACAAAATTTGAGACACTGGAAAATTTCAAAATTGTTTATTTAATACAAAAACCGAGACACTAGAAAATTTCAAAATTATTTATTTAATACAAAAACCGAGACACTGGAAAATTTCGAAATTATTTATTTAATACAAAAACTGAGACAATTGATAACTTTCAAATTATTTATTTAATACAAAAACTGAGACACTGGAAAATTTCGAAACCATTTATTTAATACAAAACAAGATACACTGGAAAATTTCGAAATTTTTTTTTAATACCAAAACTGAGACACTGGAAAATTTTGAAACTATTTATTTATTACAAAACAAGAGACAATGGAAAATTTCGAAATTTTTAATTTAATACAACACACGAGACACTGGAAAATTTATTTATTTAATACAAAACCCGAAACACTTTAAAATTTCGAAATTATTTATTTAATACAAAAATTGAGACACTGGAAAATTTTGAAACAATTTATTTAATACAAAACACGAGACAATGGAAATTTATAAAATTATTTATTTAACACAAAAATCGAGACACTGGAAAACTTCGAAACCATTTAATACAAAATCCTAGACACTGGAAAATTTCGAAACTATTTATTTAATACAAAAACTGAGACTATGGAAAATTTTTAAATTATTTATTTAATACAAAACAATATACACTGGAAAATTTCGAAATTAATTTTTAATACCAAAACTGTGACACTGGAAAATTTTGAAACTATTTATTTATTACAAAACAAGAGACAATGAAAAATTACGAATTTTTTTATTTAATACAAACACACGAGACACTGGAAAATTTCAAAATTATTTATTTAATACAACACACTGGAAAATTTCGAAATTATTTATTTAATACAAAAACTGAGACACTGGCAAGTTTTAAAATTATTTATTTAATACAAATCCAGAGACACTGGAATATTTTGAAATTCTTTATGTAATATAAAACCCGAGACACTGGAAAATTTCAGAATTCTTTATTTAATACAAAAACCGAAACATTGGAAAATTTCGAAATTATTTCTTTAGTACAAAAACCGACACACTGGAAAATTTCAGAATTATTTATTTCATACAAAAACCGAGACACTGGAAAATTTCGAAATTATAAATTCAATACAAAACTAGAAACACTATGAAATTTTAAAATTATTTTTAATACAAAACTCGAGCCAGTAGAAAATATAACTAAAAAGGATAAGAAACGAGTGAGTATGACAAAAAACTATTTTCATTGCAGTAATTCGAGAAATGCGTTTTATTTATGAAGCGTATACCTAACTTGATTTTTTCAAGAAAAAAAAAAAACTTCCACATTTTTTTTCCGAAATCTGTCATTTTGTTGGTGACCTTGTCTTCAAAATCAAATATAAATCAAACACACAAGCAGCGAACGTTTATCAGTTCCCCCACAACGAAAATATGAACAGCAATTTTTATATCCACTGAACACAATCACAGTTTAAATCTCGTTAGTTCATTTCTTGAGCATCAGAATTAAAGTTTCAACAACGTGCGAAGCAGAAAATGAAATTAAGCTCTAAAAGACCAATAAAAGCAAATAAAATTAATTATTTTTCATCCAATTTTTTCCTTTAGATATAAATATATCCTCTAATTAAATATTCATTTCGATTTAAGTAATTTAACTGTTTGAAGCTTATTTTTTTATTCTTTTAACATATCAGGATGCATAATTAAAAAGGCAATGCTATGGTTTGTTTCAAAGGAATGAATCGTAAACTAATGATTCTATAATTAAACAAAAACTTAATGATCTTAAGACTCATTTGTCGTAAATGATAAAACTGAATAGTAAAAGCATTAAATTTAAATGCCCAGCTTTTGATAATTACTTTTTACTTTGAAAATAATTTATTGGCATTTCAAATCCACTAATTATCATAGTCACATGTAAATATATTAATTATCATTTAAATTTTTTACGATGACATGAATAAAAGGCGAATTGTGAATTTCATTAAATATGGTGTTGAAATGAAATGTTTTAAATTTTTATTTCGACAGAGATTTTGATATTGAAATGTATATATGTAACATCTTTAGGAGTTCGTAGCCAATCACAATCATCATAAAGTAGTCGTACCCAACAACGTTTCCATGCAGAAATATGTACATTCTATTCATTCCAACATCTAATGGTATAAGGTCTCTCGCCCTGGCACGTGACCATCAAAACCGGAAATACTACGACCCCACTCTCATAATTTAAAACGCCAACCATCTTAATTTTTTACAGGAGTATAAATATAAACAATTTATTGAACGTGTACCAGATAATTCTCAGTCATAAAACAAACCATGTTTTACAGCGTACTTTATAATTATTTTACTGATCCCGTCACATTACGGGCTATATACTCAAGAGCCAAACCATTTGGCCATCTGCCAATAACGAGTCAGTCCACCTTTGGAGCGCAACACAGCTTCAACACACCTTGGCTTGGATACCACAAGTCCTTGGTAGATGGTAGGAGACAGATTGTACCAGATGTTTAAGCAACGGTTACACAAATCCGAAATATTGCGAATGGGTGGTCCTTGAACTCTGAGCTGCCGTCCCATGGCATCCCACATGTGTCCCTTCGGATTGCGATCCGGTGAAAAAAGAGGCCAGGACATTAACTGGAATTCAGCATCATGTTCCTGGAACCACTCCAACACAAATTTAGCTATGTGACACGGGGCGTTGTCCTGTTGGAAAATACCATTTCCAGCTCGTGAAACACAGGCCATTTTAGGATGCAACTGGTCCGCAATGATGTTCAGATACCCTGTTGCATTCATGGTCTGCTCTACCACAACCATGGGTCTCAGAGAAACCCAAGAGAATGTCTCCCAAAGCATAATACCGTCACCACCGGCCTGTGTATAACCTACTGTACATTGAGAGAGCAACTGTTTGCCTGGAAGGTGACGTATCCTGATACGACCATCGGCATAATGAATGATAAACCGGGATTCATCTGACCAGGCAAACTTCTGCCACTCTTCCATGGACCAGTCGCGATGTTCCCTGGCCCAGCGTAGGCGCAGTTGATGATGACGCTTTGTCAGCAAATGCACACTAGTGGGACGTTGCTGCTTAGCCCCATATCCAACAGTGTCATAGCTGAACAGTGTGCTCCGATACTATTCTACTTGGACCCGAATTGTATTGGGTTGTCAGCTGAGCCACAGTCTGGCTCCAGTTTTGCTTCACCATGCGAAACGGGCTCCGACCACCGTTTCCTTTGATAGCTTTTGGACATCAAACACCACGTTGCCTACTGCTGGTTTCACTGTCATTCATCCACTTTGCATAAGTACTAACAACTGTAGATCGTGAACAATCCATGAGTCTTTCAATTTCGAAAATACTTGTTCTGAGCCTTCGAGACATTACAATCTGCCCTATATGAAAATCGCTTAGATCTGTTGTCTTTCCTATCGCACACAGAAGTAAGTAAAATAAAGATTCTTAAGACTCTCCAGCAGCAGTTACATACCACTTCTAACTGATCACGTGCCTTCCACGTCATCCAGGCGAGTTCATTGCAAAATGCAGGGGTGGTCAGAATGTTTTGAATCTTGAGTGTATATAAGTTTACAAATAATGTTACGCGTCATACATGACGAACATACAGATGCACTATTAGGAACTCTATCTTTATACTTTCATATAAATATACTTTAAAAATTTTAGAAATAAATATATAAATAAATGTTTAAAGTTGCTTTGTTACATTTATCTATACTTAATATTATAATAATGGATGGGATTCCAAATGAATGCGAAACTAACTGAAAATCTGACATGATTCCTGTCTAAAAGATTAAAATTTGATTTATCTCCTGGAGAAACACTGATTTTTAAAGAATGTCACTACTTTTCCCTCTTCCTGAAACTTTTAGGGATAACGCCAAGAAATACAGTGACATACAGGACGGAGAATAACAATTTCATCTATTTTTTCCTAAAAATGCATTGCAACACCGAACCATAAATCTTTCATACCTATTTCCAAGTCCCGTTTTTATTAATTCTTCTTTCATCTCACACGGGTATCATTCTTCAACAATGATTCATTGATACAGTTTTCATATTTCATCTCATGTACGATTGTTTTCAATCTTGTCAGCCATGTTATGTATCACACAAATCGTAGTGTTTTGAAATAGATATATAAAAGCAGTTTTATATTTTGATATTCAAAAATAATAATTCTGTTGTTCCATTTAATAGAATAAATGATATGTCATCACATATATCCATATCGTTATATAATAAATGTATTTATCAATTTATAAACACCTAACTGGTATCGTTAATTTTAATTATTACTAAAAATAATCAAAATAAAATATTGTTTCTGTGTGGTTTGTGTGTTATTTGGAATGTATTGTAATCATTTAAAAAAATTCGACCTCGAGATTTCTATTGATCTTTACGTTTAATACATCATTTGAATCAGAACTATACATTTTCAAAAATTATGTGTGTATGCGTATGTGTTTGAGCACATTGAAGTTTTGACACTACTAAACCATACATTTTGTTTGTTCCGTGTAGTAGAGAGTTAATTGGTACCAGACAGTACCAGAAGTTAAAGAAACTAGAATTGAAATGCGTACATTATAGCACAATTGTAGTTTGTATTAAATTTAGGTTTACTTCTGGACACTGAAAGTAGTAATGTCCCAACAACATCTTTTACTTGTTTTGGGCATTGAGTTTAAAACATTATTATTGAATATTTGTTTGTGTGTCTCTATTTAAACAAGATAGCTCAAGTAAGTTTTAACACTTCTAAAACAGAGGTAGTTGAACTGGAGAGAGGATATTGAATTTTAATTATAACTAAAAATAATCAAAATATAATATTAACTATTACTATGTCATTTATGTGTTATTTGGAACTTATAGTAATCATATTAAAGAATTCAACATAGATGTTTCTATTGATCATTACGTTTAATACATCTTTTGAATCAGAAAAATACATTTTCAGAAACTATGCGTATGTGGATATGTATTTGAATACTTTAAAATTTTGACTATACTAAAGCAGGCAGTTAGTTTCTTCTGTGCTGTAGAGAGTTAATTGGTACCAGACGGAACCAGAAGATTAAAAAAAAAACAGAATTGAAATGCGTACATTTATAACACACCTGTAGGCTTTTATTAAATTTAGGCT
>CM063509.1:60661128-60668628 GCA_032207245.1 Pardosa pseudoannulata
TTACTAATTGCTTCCAACCCCACATTCAAACACAAATCAGGGCAATTCTTCTAACAAGAAAGAAAAAAAGAATTGGAAAAGTCTTGGAAATATTTATTTAAACTTTAATCAAAATATTCTACTTTGATGAATATATTTAATTATGTAGAATTTGAAGAATTCCCCTTCTCCCTCTTCCTCGTATACTTACCTTGGAAAATAAACTTTAAAGAAGCAGCTCTCCTCTAAATTTGCTCCCATGTATCAAAAATAAGTAGTTTTATTGTAGCTACTTCCTTATTTAAAATAACTAAGCAAGAAACGATGAAAGATAAATTACAGTAGAAATTACGCTTCATGAAAGTTTATTTTTAAGTTTTCTTCGCAATTTGTTTTAATTAAGCACTTCTGGAAAGGGGAATTTTAGGTATCCTGCTTACTTTGAAGGAATATTTCATTTTATGAGTACAGGAAAACAAGTATTTTTAACATCCAGCTAGCCTGTAATGAAGCACTTGGATTATCTTTTTAAAACCAATTTTGAAGTAAAAAATACACCTGCGTAAGTAGTAAAAATACTTCGGCTTGGATACATCTTTATATTTAATTCTCTTTGAATTGATTGTAAGCGCTGCGAAGTTTTAATATTCTGTTTTGTAGAGAGATGAAGTAACTTGTTATGCGAAAACATAAAAAAATAATCAATGCTATCCTCTCCGTTTTATCTCATTTGCGTTATTAAAGAGAAAACCACGATTTATTTTAGCTGTACTATAGTTGTAGTTATGCTTTTAGTTATTATACTTCTAATAACTGTTATAAAATAAATTATATGAACTTATTGTACGTACGCACAGTTTTCGTTCTTTCGATTTGCCTTTCTGGAGCGTAAGATTTTATTATGTTCGCTTGCACTGTTTCGGCAGTATAATACTGAGTATCAAATTATTCGTAAATATTTTATTCATCCAAAATGATAGTGCAGTTTATTGTATTTTCTACTCTGATTGGTTCAAAAGTCGGGTGTTTTCTTTTTGTATCAGAAGACGAATGTTGTCTTTAGTGTATACTTTCTGGTATCAACCGCCTGATAATTTTATTGATGTAAGAGTTGAATAATATATTTTTACTTTTAAATAATGGATAATTCAGAGCGTATGGGTAATTTCTTGTGATTCGAACTGTAAGTGCAGAACTGAATTATCTGTAAAGGATCACAGCGACAATTTACTAGATGACCTGGATAGTAATTCTGGGTAAGATACAGATGGAATCAGTCAAGCAAGACAATTTTTTTAAATTAATTGTGATAATCCTTCGTATCCGCCACTTTATCGAATTCCAAAAATTACTTGGATCGATGAGACTAAAGGTAAACAAGACAGATGGTTCTGAGAGAAAGTTTTTAAATGCTTAAAAGTGAGAATGATAATTTTAATAACATATATTTACTTTAAAATGAAGAATCAGTGCTAAAAAACCTTCACATTTTTACTGTTTAAAAAAAATAAATTATATTAACGTATTAAATAAAATTCCGTAGTTGCTCGGTTGCTAAAGGCAGTGACTTCGTAACTGTTAGAGGTTGCAAGTTCTAGAGCCGGCCTCAGATCACTGAAGCTTACTGTTCGTTGAAGTTTACTGGGGCACCTATATTACGAGGGTTGGAAATTTATTAGTGGCAACTATTTATTTACAAGGAATACAAAAGAGATTTATGCCACCATGTTTTGAAGTTCTTCAATCTAGTCACCAGAATTGTGAATAACACCTTTTCAATGATGTGGAAGTCGCAGAACACCTGTAGCAGCGGTTGATAGTCTGCTGAACCGGTCTATTGTTTCAAGAATCTCTTGAACAGTTCTGAATTCCTTCACAGCATCAAATCCAAGGGAAGTGAATGATGAAAGCCAGCACATCGATCTAACCAATCAGTCACAACGTTCACTATATGAGGTAGCATTATCATGCAAAATGAAGGAATTCTGCAGAAAGTCCTTTTTTTCTTAAAGCTGGCGAGATAGTGCTGTTCTATTCTCTAAAAAATAGTCTCTTTGTGGAGCAAATTAGAATTCAGATGAAACATTCGACCACAATCTACATTTGAATCAGCAACAACAATAACTTTATTTTCTTTTTTCTCTCTTTTTTCCATCGAGCTCGCAACAGATGCTTCAAAAATGAGAAATAATAATGCACTGACGTTCTGCTAAGGGGGAGGATGGGTTCGTTAGGATAACACCTTCACAGTCTTACTGTTATAAAATCACTGTTATAAAATAAATTATATTAACGTATTAAATAAAATTCCGTAGTTGCTCGGTTGCTAAAGGCAGTGACTTCGTAACTGTTAGAGGTTGCAAGTTCTAGAGCCGGCCTCAGATCACTGAAGCTTACTGTTCGTTGAAGTTTACTGGGGCACCTATAATACGATCATTAATAGTGAAGTTTATTTACATTGAATAGTTCATGTTTTACATTCCTTTATATAGTTATCAGCGTAAATAATTTAATGATGTGGATAGACGAAATAATGTTATGTATTCGGATCTGGAGTTCGTGGGTATTCATGGATATTGATTAGTTTACATATTTCTCACTAGTAGTGTTGCAAGTAATGTGTTAAACAAACCCAAATAATGTGGAAGTCGCAGAACACATGTATCAGCACCTGTTTGGTTGATAGTCTGCTGTACCGGTTGCAAGAACCTCTGGAATAGTTCTGAAGTGAATGCCACGAAGTGGTACCTTCATCTTAGGGATAAAGTCAAAGTCACAAGGGTAAATAAAGTGGAGAACAAGGGGAGAAATCTGGGAAGTATAGTGAATGGTAAAGCATTTCCCAGCCACATCGATCGAACCAATTAGTCAAAACGTGTGCTGTATGCTGTCAGCATTATCATGCAAAATGATAGGATTTTTCTGCAGATAGTCACTTTTTTTTCTCAAAGTTAGCCCGACATGGTGCTTCAAATATGAGAAGTAATACTGCGCATTGACGTTGTGATGAGGGGAGAAGGTATGAGTTAGGATAACACCATCACAGTCTTATTTTAGACCGCAAGCTAATAGAAGGATAATTTCTTCTCTTCACTCTACATGCGCGTGATGTAGGAAGGACGAGTCTTTTTGCTGAGAGGTAAAGTAGGTATGTAGATAACATGTAGTATACAGGACATTCTTTCGTTTTGTAGCTTATTGTTTTCACAGCAGTGTTGCTACAATTAAAGTTCTAACCCTCGTATATTCGAGGTCACAATGTCCTCCAAGATCTCAAATGATACCCCTGAGGCTGGAAGGCCAAGCCTGAGGTTCGTCCGTTTGAACCCTACTTCTAAATTAAGAGGACACCGTAGGAGTAATGTTACTCGCATAAGTAGCACTCTTTAAGCTATACGTACTTCCCGGTGGTGTTAAATGGGTAACGGCTTCGTAACCATGTATTGACACATAGGTATATGTGTCTGTATTGCCAACAGCATTAGAAAAACGAACAAACAAACTAATTAAATAAAAAAAAGAGAAATAGACGCATTGAATTAGAGAGTTTCAGTACATCCCAAATTCTTAATCCCCTATATAATAATAGCCTAAGTTGTATCTGTACTTCTGTCCTCGAATTTATGAATTGGTTGGACCTGTTATGAATATAGGCATTAATATTGGATTCTGATGAGTTAGGGTTAGGAACATTCGAAATGCACACTTTCCCCGTTTTTGAGCGTTTAATGCCATTATTTCAATCCCTACTTTCTCCGGTAAAGACCAGGCAATTAAATTTAACAATTTTTGCATAATAAATAGCTAAAAATAACATTTATTTCTAGCATTATGTCGTCATAAGTTAAACAAATTATTGAGAATGTACCAGATAACTCTCAGCCAAAAAACAAACCATTTTTACCTATCTCATAACGTTCTTTACAATTCTGGAATTACTAATCCTGTTATACGATGGGCTATATGCTAGTTTACACATACGTAAAAAGTTCCTGCTGATTTACTTAAAATAAATATTTATTTCACAAATTATTGGTGGTTAGTTTGATGATTTGACTAGATACATTGTACTTTTTATTTTATACAAGAACTAACTAGACCTATACCTGCTTCTTAAAGTTGAAACCACTTTCTGCACTCGGGATTCGAAGCAACGAATTTCAGTACCAAAGAGTACATCCCTGCTGATTTCATCATGGTTCATTTTGTTTAAAAGAAATATGAAATTGAAATAGAATCATTCCAGATAGATGAACATATTTGACTAGATACATTGTACTTTTTATTTTATACAAGAACTAACTAGACCTATATCTGCTTCTTAAAGTTGAAACCACTTTCTGCACTCGGGATTCGAAGCAACGAATTTCAGTACCAAAGAGTACATCCCTGCTGATTTCGTCATCGTTCATTTTGTTTAAAAGAAATATGAAATTGAAATAGAATCATTCCAGATAGATGAACATATTTGACTAGATACATTGTACTTTTTATTTTATACAAGAACTAACTAGACCTATATCTGCTTCTTAAAGTTGAAACCACTTTCTGCACTCGGGATTCGAAGCAACGAATTTCAGTACCAAAGAGTACAGCCCTGCTGATTTCGTCATCGTTCATTTTGTTTAAAAGAAATATGAAATGAAATAGAATCATTCCAGATAGATGAACATAAATATTTTGTGTAGCCTTATTTTTTGAACAGTGTTTATACTACGTTTATGATAAGTAAAGTTAGTTATCCGAAGATAATAATCACTACTGAAGTATTTATTTTCTTTTGAAGATTAGCTTTAATCATCATTTACTACTCGAATGTTTCATGATAAAGTTTAAAAGCTTGTGTGAATATCAAAATCATTAAGACCATAGTTAACACATTGTATTCGGGACACGTACAAGTACGTTTTCAGACGATTGATACTTGAGCGCGGGTCACGTACTAGTACGTGTAGTATAACAACATAGTTTGTTTATGGGTACAAAAATATAAAGGTATATAAAGGAAAACGAAGCCGAATGTTCTTGTCTTTTATTTTTTTATAATGCTAAAATATTTATATATAACATAATTCGAAAAAAAATAAAACTATATACTACTATTTCTATTTAATTTTTCATATTTACGATACTATTATAAATTTATCCAATAAAAATATATTTTTCTTTTTTCAAAATTTTATGGTTGTTATTTTTATTTATTTCGATTTATATATTTGTTTATATATTCCAATATAAAATACGAAAAGTTGGTTAAAAATTGAAATAATTTTCGATCTTTTCAGATTTAACTGAATAACTAAATTTACTCTCAAAACGGCCGCTCCGGTACATTCCGCTGCGAAATGTATGAATGAATTTAAACATTTACTCAAACCACAGAATCAATCAAGATCCTGTCTTCTGCAGTGTCCCTTTTTTTCTTAAAGCTCTCTCGAGATGGTGCTTCAAATATGAGAAATAATAATGCACATTGACGTTCTGCTGAGGGAGGATGTGTGCGTTAGGATAACACTATCATAGTCTTACTGTTATAAAATCACTGTTATAAAATAAATTATATTAACGTATTAAATAAAATTCCGCAGTTGTTCGATCGCTAAAGGCAGTGACCTCGTAACTGTTAGAGATTGCACGTTCTGGAGCCAACCTAAGATCATTAAATGAAGTTTACTGTTGCACCTATAATACGAGGTTTAAAAATTTAATAGTGGCAAATATTTATTTACATGGAATACAAAATTGATTCATGTTTTACATTATTTTAATATAGTCAACTGTAATGTGAATAACTCATTTCTAATAATGTGGAAGTCGCAGAACACCTGTACCAGAGCCTGTTTGGTTAATAGTCTACTGTAGCGGTCTATTGTTGCAAGAATCCCTGGAACAGTTCTGAAGTGAATGTCACGAAGTGGTACCTTCATCTTAGGGATCAAGTCAAAGTCACAAGGGGAGATAAAGCTGAGAACAAGGGGGAAAATATGGGGAGTGTAGTGGATGGTAAAGCCCTTCCTAGCCGCATCGATCGAACCAATCAGTCACAACGTGTGCTGTATGCTGTCAAGCATTATCATGCAAAATGATAGTAGAGTTCTGCAGAAAGTGTCACTTTTTTTTCTCAAAGTTAGCCCGACATGGTGCTTCAAATATGAGAAGTAATACTGCGCATTGACGTTGTGATGAGGGGAGAAGGTATGAGTTAGGATGGCACCATCACAGTCTTATTATAGATCGCAAGCTAATAGAAGGATAATTTCTTCGCTTCACTCTACATGCGCGTGATGTAGGAAGGACGAGTCTTTTTGCTGAGAGGTAAAGTAGGTATGTAGATAACATGTAGTATACAGGACATTCTTTCGTTTTGTAACTTATAATTTTCACAGCAGTGTTGCTACAATTAAAGTTCTAACCCTCGTATATTCGAGGTCACAATGTCCTCCAAGATCTCAAATGATATCCCTGAGGCTGGAAGGCCAAGCCTGAGGTTCGTCCGTTTGAACCCTAATTCTAGATTAAGAGGACACAGTAGGAGTAATGTTACTCGCATAAGTAGCACTCTTTAAGCTATACATACTTCCCGGTGGTGTTACATGGGTAACAGCTTCGTAACCATGTATTGATACATAGGTATATATGCCTGTATTGCCAACAGCATTGGAAAAACGAACAAACAAACTAATTAAATAAGAAAGAGAAATAGACGTATTGAATTAGAAAGTTTCAGTACATCCCAAATTATTAATCGCCTATATAATAATAGCCTAAGTTGTATGTACTTCTGTCCTCGAATTTAGGAATTGAATGAACCTGGAATGGATATAGGCATTAATATTGGATTCTGGATGAGTTAGGGTTAGGAACATTCGAAATCCACACTTTCCCCCGTTTTTGAGCGTTTAATGCCATTATTTCAATCCCTACTTTCTCCGGTAAAGACCAGGCAATTAAATTTAACAATATTTTGCATAATAAATAGATAAAAATAACATTTATTTCTAGCATTATGTCGTCATAAGTTAAACAAATTATTGAGAATGTACCAGATAACTCTCAGCCAAAAAACAAACCAGTTTTTACCTATCTCATAACGTTCTTTACAATTCTGGAATTACTAATCCTGTTATACGATGGGCTATATGCTAGTTTACACATACGTAAAAAGTTCCCATTTACTTAAAATAAATATTTATTTCACAAGTTATTGGTGGTTAGTTTGATGATTTGACTAGATACATTGTACTTTTTATCTTATACAAGAACTAATTAGACCTATACCTGATTTTTAAAGTTGAAACTACTTTCTGCACTCGGGATTCGAAGCAACGAATTTCAGTACCAAAGAGTACATCCCTGCTGATTTCGTCATGGTTCATTGTATTGGAAAGAAATATGAATTTGAAATAGAATCATTCCAGATAGATGAACATAAATATTTTGTGTAGCCTTATTTTTTGAACAGTGTTTATACTACGTTTATGATAAGTAAAGTTAGTTATCCGAAGATAATAATCACTACTG
>CM063509.1:60673628-60698628 GCA_032207245.1 Pardosa pseudoannulata
ATAAAAAAAATAGGATTTCCCATACACATTTTAGGTCTATTCAGTTTGATATATTATATCTATATCTATCTATCTATCTATATATATATCTTTATATATACATATATACATATATCTATATATATATATCTATATATATGTATATGTATATATATATATATATATACATATATACATATATCTATATATATATATATCTATATATATATATATATATATATATATATATATATATATATATATATATATATATATATATATATATATATATATATATATATATATATATATATATATATATATATATATATATATATATATATATATATATATATATATATATATATATATATATATATATATATATATATATATATATATATATATATATATATATATATATATATATATTATATATATATATATATATGTATATAAATTATGTATTCTCTACTAACAGAATATATACTATTCAAGTATTACTTGAGCAGCTGAATGTTACTCACTGTTAAGAGAAAATCTTTCCAAGGAAAAAAGCTATCAATTTATGGAAACCTGAATGTATGCATGTATATTTGAAAAAGAAAATCAGTTGAAGACTTGAAACATGTTCCGCCGTTTCCTTAAGTGCTTTTTGTTGATTCCAGTCTAAAACAGGAAAAATACAAAATGAAATAAAGTGCCGGACAATCCGGTAACATCACTCCTTTATGCAAGTAAAAGAAAATTTACAGCGCGAAAAGAAATAGAGAAAAATTCCCTCTGCATTTTAAAAGATCCGAAAAATAAATTCACGAAAGATAAAAGTTTTAGAGAATGTAGAATAGATGACTTATAGTAAATGCACATTCCTTTCATGTAACATGTATTTTTTTCTCTAGGTGTTTTTTTATTAATTTTTTTTTATCAGAAGTAAGCAAAGAAATTATTTAAAAGTCCTAAAATATCTAAATTTGTTTATTTATTATTTTACTTTGAAGCTTAATTTTTTTTTGTATTTTTAGTGTAGGTGTATTTTATAAAAAGTAGTATAGATAGTTTTTGAAATAAGCCTAATATTATTTTTGTGATATTTATTATTCTATTTATCAGAATGTAGTTTAATAGTTAACAAACTGAAATAATGAGATGTATAGGCTTAAAAAACAATAATTTTATAATAATCGGTTTGGTTTGGTTTTGGGGTGCTACGGTCTAATTTTTGCAACACCAGGGATAATGAGACCGGGAAATACGGTTTAAAGCCGATTCCGAATGGCTACGAACATCCATGCTATAGTGGGATTCGAACCCACGAACTCCGGTTCCGAAGGCCAGCACCCTAACCATTCGGCCATCGTTCGGCTCTATAATAATCGGAATAACCGAAAATACATGTTTGTACTTCTCTAATAAACATGACAGTCATAAGTTTATTGACTTACTACCGACCAAAATTTATGCATTTAGCTGAAAATGCTGATTTCTTTAAGCCAATCAGAAGTAAAGGTGATGGAATTTGCTGCAAAGTTGGAAGGAAGCATGCAACTTTATTCTACAACATGTAATCACTGTTTTGCGTCGAGAAAGAAGGATTACAACAGTTATAGATTTAGTGTTGATGTAAGATATTTAGAAGATTTGTAAAATTTTGTAACACATTGTATGACGAATAAATACTAGTAAATTTTCTGACGATTGATACTTGAACGCGGGTCACTTATTAGTACGGGTTAGTTTAACATCATGTTTGGTTGTAGGTACAAAAATAACGATATATACATTGAAAAGAAGCAGAATGTTCTTGTGTGGTACATAGATTCTGGAAAAATTTAGAAAAATAAAAAAGAGTTTTTACACTATTAGTTTTATGATTGCTCCTTCATTTTTTATAAAGTGAAACTGTTTGTATATAACATAATTCGCAAAATTTAAAACTATTTACTACTATTTCTATTTGATTTTTCATATTTACGATACTATTATAAATTTATCCACTAAAAATATATTTTTTTTACAAAAAGCTTATGTTTATTATTTATATATTTCTATTTATGTATTTGTTTATATATTTCAATATAAAATACGAAAATTTGGTTAAAAAGTTAAATAAATTTGAATCTATTGAGATTTAACTGAATGACTAAATTTACAAGGAAAACTCCCGGTACAATTCCGCTGCAAAATATAACCGCACACAATGTGTTATCGAAACAGACATTTGTACTTCTCTAATAAAAAAGGCAATCTTAAGTATATTTACTTACTACAAACCAAAATTTATGCATTTAGCTGAAAATGCTGATTTCTTTAATCCAATTAGAATTAAAAGAGATGTAATTTGGTGCATAGTTGGAAGGAAGTATGCAGTTTTATTAGATAACGGTTAATCGCGGTTTCTCATGGAGATAGAAGGATTATAGGCGTTACAGATTTAGTGCTGATTTAAGATGTTTAGAAGATTTGTAAAATTTTTTTAACCCATTGTATTCAGGACACGTACTAGTGTGTTTTCTAACAATTTATACTTGAGCGCTGGTTACGTACTAGTAAGAATTAGTGTAACAACATGGTTTGTTTGTGAGTACAAAATAAAACGGTATATACTGGAAAACGAAGCCGAATGTTCTTGTATACTGCGTAGATTCTGGAAAAATTTAGATAAATAAAAACTAGTTTTTACATTATTATTCTTATGATTGCTCTTTTCATTTTTTTATAATGTAAGAATATTTATATATAACCTAATAAAAAAAAGTTGCAAAATACTAAGGTTCTTATTTATACATTTTTACTTAGATATTTGTTTATATATTTCAATATAAAATAAATGCAACAAAGTGGGAAGAAAGTATGCAGTTTTGATAGATAACGGTTAATCAAGGTTTCTTGTGGAGAGAGAAGGATTACAGGAATTACAGATTTAGTGATGATTTAAGATGTTTAGAAGATTTGTAAAATTTTTTTAACACATTGTTTGAGGGTCACATACTAGTACCATTTCTGACAATTGATACTTGAGCGAGCGTCACGTACTAGTAAGAGTTAGTGTAACAACATGGTTCGTTTGCGAGTACAATAATGTATATGCTGGAAAACGAAGCCGACTGTTCTTGTATACTACATAGATTCTAGAAAAATGTAGACAAATAAAAACTAGATTTTACATTATTTTTTATGATTGCTCATTTCATTTTTTATAATATAAGAATATTTATATATAACCTAATTAAAAAAAATTACAAAATCCAATGATGTTATTTATATAACTTTACTTATATATTTGTTTATATATTTCAATATAAAATACAAAAAGTTGTTTAAAACGTTTAATTTTTGATGTATTCAGATTTAACAGAATAACTAAATTTACACGTAAAACTATCGCTCCAGGTATAATTCCGCTGCAAAATGTACCCGCACACAATGTGTTAAAACCGAAATAGATATTTGTTCTTCTCTAATAAACATGGCAATCATGATTTTATTCACTTACTACCAACTAAAATTTATGCATTTAGATGAAAATACTGATTTCTTTAAGTCAATCAGAATTAAAAGAGATGGAATTTGCTGCAAAGTTGGAAGGAAGTATGCAATTTTATTCGATAACAGTTAATCACGGTTTTTCGTCGAGAAAAAAGTATTACAGCAGTTATAGATTTAGTGCTGATTTAAGATGTTTAGAAGATTTGTATTTTTTTTAACACATTGTATGAGGGACACGTATTAGTACGTTTTCTGACAATTAATGCTTAAACCCGGATCAAGTACTAGTAAGAGTTAGTGTAACAACATGGTTTGTTTGTGGGTACAAAAATAACTGTATATACTGGAAAAGAAGCCGAATGTTCTTGTATACTACATAGATTCTGGAAAAATTTAGATAAATAAAAACTAGTTTTTACATTATTGTTCTTATGATTGCTCTTTTCATTTTTCATAATGTAAGAATATTTATATATAACCTAATTCAAAAAAGTTACAAAATCCTATGGTTGTTATTTATATAATTTTACTTATATGTTTGTTTATATATTTCAATATAAAATACAAAAAGTTTTTCTAAAAAGTTAAATAATTTTTGATATATTCAGATTTAACTGAATAACAAAATTTACACTAAAAACTCTCGCTCCAGGTATAATTCCGCTGCAAAATGTACCCGCACACAATGTGTTAAAACCGAAATAGATATTTGTTCTTATCTAATAAACATGGCAATCATGATTTTATTCACTTACTACCAACTAAAATTTATGCATTTAGATGAAAATACTGATTTCTTTAAGTCAATCAGAATTGAGATGGAATTTGCTGCAAATTTTGGGATGTCGATACAGATAAGATTGACAATGTATGAAACGTATTTTCTGACAGTACGGGTTAGTGTAACAACATGGTTCGTTTGTGAGTACAACAATGTATATACTGGAAAACGAAGCCGACTGTTCTTGTATACTACATAGATTCTGGAAAAATTTAGACAAATAAAAACGAGTTTTTACATTATTAGTTTTATGAGAGCTCTTTTCATTTTTTATAATGTAAGAATATTTATATATAACCTAATTCAAAAAAGTTACAATAAAACTATGGTTGTTATTTATAAATTTTTACATATATATTTGTTTTTATATTTCAAAATAAAAAACGAAAAATTTATTAAAAAATTAAATAATTTTCGATCTATTGACATTTAACTGAATAACTAAATTTACAATCAAATCTTTCGCTCCTGGTACAATTCAGCTGCAAAATGTACCCTCACACTGTGTTAAAACAGAAATAGACATTTGTATTTCTCTAATAAACATGACAGTCATAAGTGTATTCCCTTACTACCAACCAAAATTTATTCATTTAGATGAAAATGCTGATATCTTTAAGCCAATCAGAATTAAAAGAGATGGAATTTGCTGTAAAGTGGGAATGAAGTATGCAGTTTTATTAGATAATGTTAATCACGGTTTCTCGTCGAGACAGAAGGATTACGGGATTACAGATTTAGTGCTGATTTAAGATGTTTGGAAGATTTGTATTTTTTTTAACACATTGTATGAGGGACACGTATTAGTACGTTTTCTGACAATTCATGCTTAAACCCGGATCACATACTAGTAAGAGTTAGTGTAACAACATGGTTTGTTTGTGAGTACTAAAATAACCGTATATCCTGAAAACGAAGCCAAATGTTCTTGTATACTACATAGATTCTGGAAAAATTTAGATAAATAAAAACTAGTTTTTACATTATTGTTCTTATGATTGCTCTTTTCATTTTTCATAATGTAAGAATATTTATATATAACCTAATTCAAAAAAGTTACAAAATCCTATGGTTGTTATTTATATAATTTTACTTATATGTTTGTTTATATATTTCAATATAAAATACGAAAAGTTTTTTTAAAAAAGTTAAATAATTTTTGATATATTCAGATTTAACTGAATAACTAAATTTACACGTAAAACTCTCGCTCCAGGTATAATTCCGCTGCAAAATGTACCCGCACACAATGTGTTAAAACCGAAATAGATATTTGTTCTTCTCTAATAAACATGGCAATCATGATTTTATTCACTTACTACCAACTAAAATTTATGCATTTAGATGAAAATACTGATTTCTTTAAGTCAATCAGAATTAAAAGAGATTGAATTTGCTGCAAAATTGGAAGGAAGTATGAAATTTTATTCGATAACAGTTAATCATGGTTTTGTGTCGAGAAAAAAAGTATTACAGTAGTTATAGATTTTGTGCTGATTTAAGATGTTTAGAAGATTTGTAATTTTCTTTTAACAAATTGTATGCGGGACACATACTAGTACGGTTTCAAACTACTGATACTTAAGAGCGGGACAATAACTAGTACGGGTTAGTGTGAGAGCATGGTTTGTTTGTGGGTACAAAAATAACGGTATATACTGGAAAAGAAGCCGAATGTTCTTGTATACTACATAGATTCTGGAAAAATTTAGACAAATAAAAACTAGTTTTTACTTTATTAGTTTATGATTGCTCTTTTCATTTTTTATATTATATGAATATTTATATATAACCTAATTCAAGAAAGTTACAAAATCCTAAGGTTGCTCTTTATATAGTTTACTTATATATTTTTTATATATTTCAATATAAAATAAATGTAACAAAGTGAGAAACAAGTATGCAGTTTTATTAGATAACGGTTAATCACGGTATCTCGTCTAGAGAGAAGTATTACAGGATTTACAGATTTAGTGCTGATTTAAGATGTTTAGAAGATTTGTAAATTTTTTTAACACATTGCATGAGGCACACATACTAGTATGTGACCTTTGATATTTGAGCGCGCTTCACTTACTGGTACGTTTTCTGACGACTGATACTTAAACGTATACAGTAATGTTAGTGTAACACATGTTTGTTTGTGAGTATAAATAACGGTATATACTGGAAAAGAAGCCGAATGTTCTTGTACACTACATAGATTTTGGAAAAATTTTAGACAAATTAAAACTAGATTTTACATTATTATTTTCATGATTGCTCTTTTCATTTTTTATAATGTAAGAATATTTATATATAACCTAATTGAAAAGAGTTAAAAAATCCTATATTTGTTATTTATATTATTTTACTTATATTTGTTTATATATTTCAATATAAAATATGAAAAGTAGTAAAAAGTAAATAATTTTGATATATTCAGATTTAACCGAATAACTAAATTTACACGTAAAACTCTCGTATAATTCCGCTGCAAAATGTAGCACACAATGTGTTAAACCGAAATAGATATTTGTTCTTATCTAATATGGCAATCATGATTTTATTCACTTACTACCAACTAAAATTTATGCATTTAGATGAAAATACTGATTTCTTTAAGTCAATAAGAATTAAAAGAGATGGAATTTGCTGCAAAGTTGGAAGGAAGTATGCAATTTTATTCGATAACAGTTAATCACTGTTTTAACACATTGTATGCGGGACACGTACTAGTACGTTTTCTGACAATTAATACTTGAGCACGGATCAAGTACTAGTAAGAGTTAGTGTAACAACATGGTTTGTTTGTGGGTACAAAAATAAACGGTTTATATACTGGAAAACGAAGCCGAATGTTCTTGTCTACTACATAGATTCTGAAAAAATTTACATACATAAAAATTAGTTTTTACATTATTGTTCTTATGATTGCTCTTTTCATTTTTTATAATGTAAGAATATTTATATATAACCTAATTCAATAAAGTTACAAAATCCTATGGTTGTTATTTATATATTTCTATTGATATATTTGTTTATATATTTCAATATAAAATACAAAAAGTTGGTTAAAAAATTAAATAACTTTCCATCTATTGAGATTTAACTGAATAACTAAATTTACACCCAAAACTCTCGCTCCTATCACAATTCCGCTGAAAAATGTAACCGCACAAAATGTGTAAAAATCGAAATAGATATTTGTACTTTTCTAATAAATTTATTCACTTAATGCCAACCAAAATTTGCGCTTGTAGCTGGAAAAGCTCATTTATTTAAGCCAATCAGAATTAAAAGAGATGAATTTTCTGCAAAGTTGGAAGAAAGTATGCAGTTTTATTAGATAACGTTTATTCACGGTTTCTCGTAGAGAGAGGAGGATTGCAAAGAGCTACAGATTTAGTGCTGATTTAAGATGTTTAGAAGATTTGTAAATTTTATTTTAACACATTTTATGCGGGACACCTACTAGTACGGTTTTTGACATTGAAACTTTAGTGCGGGTCACGTACTAATACATTTTCTGACGATTGATACTTAAGCGCGGGACACGTACTAAACTATGGAAACACGTGCTAAACGTGGAAAACTATGTTTTATGCGGGTTAGTGTATAAAACATAGTTTGTGTGTGGGTATAAAAATAACGATATATACAGGAAAACGAAGCCGAATATTCTTGTTTACTACGTACATTTTGGAAAGATTTAGACAAATAAAAACTAGTTTTTCATTATCAGTTTTATGATTGTTCTTTTCATTTTTTTATAACGTGAAACTGTTTATATATAACATTCGAAAAAATTAAAACTATATACTACTATTTCTATTTGATTTTTCATATTTACGATACTAATATAAATTTATCCAATAAAAAATATATTTTTCTTTACAATAATCTTATGGTTTTTATTTACATATTTCTATTTATATATTTATTTCGATATTCCCATATAAAATACGAAAATTTGGTTAAAAATGAAATAATTTTCAATAAGAATTTTCTATTAAGATTTAACTGAATAACTAAATTTAAGAGCGAAACATCTGCTCCCAGTACAATTCCGGTACGAAATGTATTCGCATACAGTGTGTTCAGATACACTTGTTTCTACGATTTGAAGAAGAGAAATAGAAATTTCTGAGCTTTGGAGGGTAAGCAGACTCATATTAAAGCAGGAAAATCTATTACAGATGTTGCTCTTTAATACAGATTTCACCATTCCTCCATTTCTTAGGATTAGGGAAGCAGATTTAAACTAGCCAAATAGTTGTCCGAAAATCTGTTGCAGATTATTCAACGGTTATGACCATTTTGGAAGATAAATATTGATGTTGAAGTTAACCAAAATCAAAATCAACCTCCACACTTGAGACATACATGGTTTCAATGGTCATTTATAAAACAATATATGCTACTACTATTTATCGAAGGCTACACTTGAATGGTCTGTATTTTTGGGCACAACGTGTTTGTGTATCTTTATCCATCCAATTGAGAGGGGCACATGTAAAATGATGTCTGCATGTGAATTGAACTGTGTGGGATTGGGCAACGTTATGTTAAACACATTCCCTGCCGATCACGCTACTACTGTTTGTCGAACTCTACACTTGAATGGCCTGTACTTCTAAGAACCACGTGTTTCTGTTACTTTATCCGTCCAATTGCGAGAGGCACATTTAAAGTGGTGTTGTCAGCATGTGAATTGAACTGAGTGTGATTGGGGCAACGTTATGTTAAACACATTCGCTGCCGATCACTGTAATAAACTTATGTGATCAATGTGATCAATGTAATAAACTTATGTGATAAACTGGAAAATGCACTTATGACAGTGGGTTTGGAAGCGAATGTATTAAAAATGAGTCCAGATTTGCCCTACAACCCGATAATAAAGATGTAATGTTCCGGAGGAAAGACGAGACAAGCAATATAACCGAAGAGAGAGTGCGAGAATGTAACCGAACATCACTCATTCTGCAACTGAATAATCATGGTCTGCTTAGGAAGATAGGAAGATCATTGGGATATTGCACGAGCCAACACATCAAATTTAAACGTTTAAAAATATTACTCTAAAAGTAGTTTCGTGTAATGTAAGAGAAGAATTCAACTTAACGTCATAACATTTTAAAATTTTATTTTGGTAAATATTTCTGAACTTCATAAGTTTTATATAATATCACATAAAGAGACAGCATGTTAGATTAAATATTAGTTTAAACCTTTCACATTCTTCACGAATGCAAGAAAAATGTATTAGCTATATATGTAATTTTTTTCAGGAAAACCGATAGTTAAAAGTTTTAGATTTGACTTTCTACAAGTTAAAATTATGCATGTTATTTTTATTAACACAAATTTATCAAATAGCTGATAAAGAATTATTTTCTAAATTTTCCCTCAGGGCCATGCAGATCTAGAAAACTTTACGAACAAGATACCAACTAGCTTAAAACCAGGTTAAATTTAAATTGTCATGTGAATTCATGTTTGGATATTCCAACGTGTTGTGAATTATTGAAAAGATGAATAGATGATGAATAATTGTCGTGTGGTCCTAGTTTATATTTGAGTATCAACCTGTGATGAAATGTATAGTGGTGATTTATTTTTAATTGCGTTGTGTTAAGTATTTTTGTACTAAATTTAACCACAGGTTCTGAGAAACTACAGACATAAAAATGAAAATAAACTAACAGCTAAATTGACAGCAACCGAGACTAGCTTAATATTAAAAAAAAGTAAATTTATTATAATATATAAACATCTATTTACATGCAAAACTTTTTTTTTTTAAATTAGTTCTGACAAATTTTTATCTACTTAAGTAATTTTGTAAATAGATAGAGGACCTAATCTCAATTTCAAAAATGTATGTAAATTTGGGGTACCTTTGTGGGTCTAAAATGTTGGGCCCGGAACACTTCTGGTTGAAGGGTATCTATGGCTGATCAGGAGAGGGAATCTACATATCATCCGTTGGTCTCGTCAGGGGCTTCCTCCTGAATCTTTGGGGTGCGGCCGTACTATTTGGTGCAGGAACACTTCCTGTCGGACTTGGCTGGACTCCCCTAGTTTGGACTATCGAGCACCTTCTCCTCTGGACTCACGAATCTCTTCCGTCGGACCCGACTGGACTCCCGACTTTCGAACACCTTCTTTTGGGGACTCCCGAACCTCTTCTCTTGGGACATCTGAACCTTCTCTCATCTTTTAGATTTTTCATAATTAATTATTTCAACCTTGTCTCCTCCTCCTTCTTGTCTTCCAATCGGGATCGTTGTAAGTATTTTATTGGCCTGCTTCAACCCCACCTTGAAACCGCCAACGTGCCAAACCTTATCCCTTCTAATTGGGCATTGTTCCTTAGGGACTCATAAATAACTCCACAAAGGTACATTCTTATTTAATGTCAAGTACGGAGACGGGATTCTAATCTGGGACTGGGATCAGAACCCCGCCCGAGACCACCGTACAAGACAAACATATCCTTTGAATAGAAATTTATGGTCCTCCATCTTTTTACAAATATATGATGAGGTCAGATTTAGATCCCGAACATTTTACTACTTGTATGAATGAATCAATTATATAACAGATCTAAATTGCCTCATCACAATAATGTGATCTTCAAACTTCTGTGTTACGATTTCGAGAAAGAAAACAGCATTAAAACCAAATGTGTGGTAAAATTTGCAAATGATCGTGTGCTGGAAGGTGAAAAAGAAAGTTTATAAAATGCTCTTGATGTCTTTCAAATATTAACCAAATTCAAGAATATACATTGGTAAAGACATTTCAAATATCATTATTAATATTTCCATTGCATTTTGTGTTAACATATATGTTCTATATTGAGTTATGAATGTAATAAATAAGTATTTTATGTTCTTTACTACATTAATTCCATAATAAATACTAAGATTTTTTACTACAAAAATCAATAATTATAGAGCTTTGAAGTCATTTTAAAATTAAAATTACGAATTCAGAATTATAAAATTCCAAATTTTAGATTTCTAAATGGTATATAAATAGAACGTACATTATATTTTCTCTCACTTTACAGTATACGTTTTTAACTTTAATTTACATATATAAAATCATACTTCTTAAATATTTTAAAATTTATATAGTTATATGGTTGAAACCTTAACATATGTCATTATATTTTATAATTATAAAACACATCTACGTTTTGAAATTAAGTATTTTAAGAATGGCTACGTCTTTATTTTAAGATATAGATTAATGTTATTTATAGTAATTAGTTTAATTATAAGTTTTATGCTTAGCTGTACCATTTCTATTTTTATTTACTTTTATTAGCTGTACTAGTTTAATTTATTGCTACTTACATTCTTTTTAACTAATGCACTCATTATTTTTAGTTTTATTACCATTTATCTTTTAATGAGATCAAGGAAGTTTATTTTTACCGCTTTAGTTAAGAGTATATACTGATTTAGTTAATTTTATTACATAGATAAGTATACATTTAGTTAGAATTCTAATTATATACTGCTAGTTAAGTTAAAGTTTGACTATAATTTATATGCTTTAAAGATTGTATAATGTAGTTTTTCTTTATTAATTAATGTAATAAGGTTATTTTTCTTTTTTTATGTTAGAATCTTTAGTGAAGTTAGATTGGATACACATAGAATGTCTGCTTATCCTTTTGCTTATTATGTTTTTGACATAGCTTATACAATTAATATAATTATTATTTTGTAATATGGCGTTATATTATTAAATTGCCATAACTTTAACTACTAAAACAAAGTTTTATTTACAGCTGGTATTTTAACTATAACATATTTTTTACTTTAATAAATTTATTATGGGGATAATTGTTGTTTTCGTGAATATTAATTAGAAAACTTATTTTCTAAATGACTTCTGAAATTATATTTATAGATATAATTTTTTTCCTACAAATCAATAAAATATATTTAGTTTTACTTTATAAATTTAATATAAATGTAAATTATTATTTAAACTCTGATATATTAACTTATGGATATATTAGAATGAATAGTTTTTATTTTAATTATATGCGGCATTAGTGGCAAGAGAAAAAAATACAAAAAATATTTTAGAATAAATATGCTATAAAATATCTTAAATGATCTTTAAAATATCATCTTTTTTTACATTTAGTGAGTATTTACACGTGTGTGTTTCACTAAACATATATGTAAGAGTTAATGAACCGATAACGCAATATTAAAACTTAGTCGATAAAATTGATAGGTAGATTATACTCCAGGTTTGTACATTTCTATGAAACATACGAAACTATTAATTGTTACTAGTGGACCATGTAGAATGTTAGATTATAATATTTATTATTGTACTTAAAAATTAGAACGATTAGATAAATTATCGTTACTAATGTATTGATAGCAGTGTAATTATATTGATAGCTATAATTTTGTTTCTGCGAATCAATGAACTATATTTAGTTTTACCCTATAAATTTAATGCAAATATAAACTATTATTTAAGCTATGATATATTAACTTATGAACAGATTAGAATGAATATTTTTTATTTAAGTTGTAGTAGTATTATTTTCAAGTGAAACAATTCCCTAGAAATTTTCAGAATAATTATTTTTTAAACTATCTTAAAAGTTACAAACCTCATTTTTTATATACATCGAGTATTTATTCGTGTGTGTTTGACTAAACGTGTATTGGAGAGTTAATGAACCGATAACTCAATATCTAAACAAACTTAGTCGATAAAATTGATAGGTAGATTATACTCCAGGTTTGTAGATTTCTATGAAGAATTAGACACTATTAATTTTTACTAGGGGACAATGTAGAATGTTAGATTGTAATAATAATTATGGTACTCAAAAATTAGAATGATTAGGTACATTAGCGATACTATTGTATTGATAGCTGTGTAATTATATTGATATCTATAATTGTGTTTCTGAGAATCAATGAACTATATTTAGTTTTACTCTATAAATTTAATGTACTAAATATACATTATTATTTAAGCTAAGTTATATTAGCTTATGAACATATTAGAATGAATATTTTTCATTTAATTTTTAGTATTATTGGCAAGTGATTCAATTCCCTAGAAACTTTTAGAATAATTATGCTTTAAAATATCTTAAAAGATACAAAATTCATTTTTTATATACATCGAGTATTTACACGTGTGTATTTGACTAAATGTGTATGGGATAATTAATGAATCGATAACTCAATATCGAAATAAACTTAGTCGGTATAATTGATAGGTAGATATACTCCAGTTTTGTAGATTTCTATTAAACATACGACACTATTAATTGTTACTAGGGGATAATGTAGAATGTTAGATTGTAATAATAATTATGGTACTTAAAAATTAGAATTATTAGATACATTAGCGGTATTAATGTACAGATAGCGGCGTAATTATATTGATAGCTATAATTTGGTTTCTGCGAATCAATGAACTATATTTAGTTTTACCCTATAAATTTAACCCTGTAAATATAAACTATTATTTAAGCTATGATATATTAACTTATGAACCTATTAGAATTATTATTTTTTATTAAAG
Organism: Pardosa pseudoannulata; assembly: GCA_032207245.1. Taxonomy (NCBI): domain Eukaryota; kingdom Metazoa; phylum Arthropoda; class Arachnida; order Araneae; family Lycosidae; genus Pardosa; species Pardosa pseudoannulata. The sequence continues at coordinate 60,687,445 of CM063509.1, forward strand.
TTGTATGTGGTATATTGGCAAGTAAAACAATTCCCTGTAAAATTTTCAGAATAATTATGCTCTGAAATATCTTAAAAGTTACAAAAATCATTTTTGATATTTATCGAGTATTTATACGTGTGTGTATGACTAAACGTGTATGGGAGAATTAATGAACCGATAATCTCAGTATCGAAATCAACGTAGTCGATAAAATTGATAGGTAGATTATATTTCAGGTTTGTAGATTTTTATGAAGCATTTGACAATATTAATTGGTACTAGAGGACAATGTAGAATGTTATATTGTAATAATAATTACGGTACTCAAAAATTAGAATGATTAGATACATTAGCGGTACTGAAAAGAAATACAAAATATTCCCTTTTTCATAGCTTTATGAAGGATACATAATTATCTTATTAGAAACTAAAAATCTGATATTTTTAATCACAGTAAAACTGGAAATTGAATTTAAAAAATGTATTTTTAATTGTATTTTATTTTGTATTCAATACACAGAGCATTATTTCGGATACTAATTACAGTTTTGAAGCTCATTCGTTTCAGTTTTATTTCCGTTGTCCATAGTTTTGTACCAATGGTAGTCATCCATAGTCCAAAAAATTAGGTAAAGGGGAACGAGGACATTAATTTTTCAATACGAATAATAAATACTTTAATTAAAATATTAAAGGAACACGCATATTCTTTACTCATGCGTTATGCGTTAATTAATTTAAAATATTTCATTCTTCAGTTATTTTTATCTCCTATAATAACACTATTTTTTTAATTTATAGGCACGGTTTTCTGTGTTCTTATACATTTTGGAGTTATTCATTTGAAATTATTTTATATTGTTTTCCTATTTTTGATATTATGATAAAAAATCTTTGACTGTTCCTAATGCACAATAACAAGCTAGACCTAGAAAAAAAAAATGACAGCTGTAAACACAAGTATTTTTCTCTTCAAAAACTTGTATTACATCATCTTAAAAGTTAAAGATGTTATCTTATATCCAAATATTATATGGTTTGAAATATATTATTGGAAACAAACATCATTTTTGAGGATTTCTATGAAGAATTAGACACTATTAATTTTTACTGGGGGACAATGTAGAATGTTAGATTGTAATAATAATTATGGTACTCAAAAATTAGAATGATTAGGTACATTAGCGATACTATTGTATTGATAGCTGTGTAATTATATTGATATCTATAATTTTGTTTCTGCGAATTAATGAACTATATTTAGTTTTACTCTATAAATTAAATGTAAATATACATTATTATTAAGGCTATGATCTATGAACTTATGAACATATTAGAATGAATATATTTTAATTTATAGGGGTAATATTGGCAAGTGAAACAATTCCCTAGAAACTTTCAGAGTAATTATGCTTTAAAATATCTTAAAAGATACAAAATTCATTTTTTATATACATCGAGTATTTACACGTGTGTGTTTGACTAAACGTGTATTGGAAGGATAATGAACCGATAGCTCAATATCAAAACAAACTTAGTCGATATAATTGATAGGTAGATATACTCCAGTTTTGTAGATTTCTATTAAACATACGACACTATTAATTGTTACTAGGGGATAATGTAGAATGTTAGATTGTAATAATAATTATGGTACTTAAAAATTAAAATTATTAGATACATTAGCGGTATTAATGTACAGATAGCGGCGTAATTATATTGATAGCTATAATTTGGTTTCTGCGAATCAATGAACTATATTTAGTTTTACCCTATAAATTTAACCCTGTAAATATAAACTATTATTTAAGCTATGATATATTAACTTATGAACCTATTAGAATTATTATTTTTTATTAAAGTTGTATGTGGTATATTGGCAAGTAAAACAATTCCCTGTAAAATTTGCAGAATAATTATACTCTGAAATATCTTAAAAGTTACAAAAATCATTTTTGATATTTATCGAGTATTTATACGTGTGTGTATGACTAAACGTGTATGGGAGAATTAATGAACCGATATCTCAGTATCGAAATCAACGTAGTCGATAAAATTGATAGGTAGATTATATTTCAGGTTTGTAGATTTTTATGAAGCATTTGACAATATTAATTGGTACTAGAGGACAATGTAGAATGTTATATTGTAATAATAATTACGGTACTCAAAAATTAGAATGATTAGATACATTAGCGGTACTGAAAAGAACTCCAAAATATTCCCTTTTTCATAGCTTTATGAAGGATACATAATTATCTTATTAGAAACTAAAAATCTGATATTTTTAATCACAGTAAAACTGGAAATTGAATTTTAAAAATGTATTTTTAATTGTATTTTATTTTGTATTCAATACACAGAGCATTATTTCGGATACTAATTACAGTTTTGAAGCTCATTCGTTTCAGTTTTATTTCCGTTGTCCATAGTTTTGTACCAATGGTAGTCATTCATAGTCCAAAAAGTTAGGTAAAGGGGAACGAGGACATTAATTTTTCAATACGAATAATAAATACTTTAATTAAAATATTAAAGGAACACGCATCTTCTTTACTCATGCGTTATGCGTTAATTAATTTAAAATATTTCATTCTTCAGTTATTTTTATCTCCTATAATAACACTATTTTTTTTAATTTATAGGCACGGTTTTCTGTGTTCTTATACATTTTGGAGTTATTCATTTGAAATTATTTTATATTGTTTTCCTATTTTTGATATTATGATAAAAAATCTCTGACTGTTCCTAATGCACAATAACAAGCTAGACCTAGAAAAAAAAATGACAGCTGTAAACACAAGTCTTTTTCTCTTCAAAAACTTGTATTACATCATCTTAAAAGTTAAAGATGTTATCTTATATCCAAATATTATATGTTTGAAATATATTATTGGAAACAAACATCATTTTTGAGTGCCTGTCTTACCTGTTAAAATGATTAACGTAATCAGTTAAACAGAATATTTGAATAAATATCATTTTTCCGTCAGTGTGTTACTCTGTAAGTTATAAAGATACTTATTTACACTCATGTCCATAAATTAAGGATAATGAAGTTCAGGCAATGAAAGAGACAAAAGCAAAACAAATTTGACTTATTTGTAAAGTCTATTTATTAAACAAAAGGTAAAGAGCAAAAATATGCTATATGTTTGACATAATTAATAAAAATTGCGATTTTTACTCCCTGGAGCAAATTTCAAAAAAGAACCTATTTACAGAAAACAGTATAACATGGTTAGTAGGATGGTTAATACGGAGTAAGTCTCCCGGACGATGCAATACAAGCGTTACAACGCCTACGCATGCTGAGTATCAGAATATCAATCTGATCTTGGGGAAAATTACACCACTCATCAAGCAATGCCCTCCGAAGTTCCGATAGACAGTTGAGAGGGGGTTGACGGGCTGCAATTCGTCGGCCAAGCATGTCCCACACATGCTCTATTGGATTCAAGTCCGGTGAGTATGCTGGCCAATCCATACGGGTGATATCCTCCGATTAAAGGCATTCGTCTACAATGTTTGCACGGTGAGGTCGGGCGTTGTCATCCCTATACAGAAATTCAGGACCCAAGGCGCCCCGAAACAAACGTACATGTTGTTCCAGAATAACATCCCGATAGATGTGGCTTGTCATCGTTACACTCTGAACATGCAGGTCAGTTCTGGAACCAAGAATAATTCTTCCCCAAACGAGCCATCCTGCACCACCGTAACGGTGTCGTTCAATGGTGTTCTCTTGGTGGTAACGGGTACCTGGCGCTCTCCATATGAAAGTCCGGCGAGAATCAGAATGTAAACTGAACCTGGACTCGTTGGAAAACATCACATAAGACCACTGTTGCGGTGTCCACAATGCATGCTCTCTAGCCCAGCATAATCGCAGGCGACAGTGAGTTGCGGTAAGGGGGGACACATCTGACAGGCCTACGAGCATATAGACCAATGTTCCCGTCTGTACACGGTCTGCCTTGAAACTTTCGTACCGGTAGCTGAAGAGAGCTGACGAGACAGGTCTGATGCTGTGCTCCGTCTGTCTCTTTTGGCAGTAACTGCCAAATACCGGTCATCAATCGGCGTAGTAACTCGGGGACGACCTGTGCTGTAACATCTACTCACATTACCATCATGTTTGAACCGTTGCCAAAGCCTGGAGATGACACTTTGGGCGATTCCAAGTTCCTCGGATACTTCCAGCTGGGTACGTCCACATTCCAGTCGTCCGATAATTCTACCACGTAAAAAATCATCCAAATGCTTCCTTTGTGCCATAACTATGCGGTTATTGCACTGAAAGGCTTTTAAAGCTCTTGTGAACAATTTTACTTCTTTGCTACCATTCCTTATTTACCCCTTTCATACACTCTCGTCATTGTGACGTACTATCCGCGCCATCTGGTGGTTTCCTGCAATTTGCATATTCTTCTTCAAGATGTGTGTGATAATTCTACAGGTGAAAGTTTTATTTTAGTGCTCAATTTTTGTGTGATTCTGAATTATCCTTAATTTATGGACATGAGTGTAAATACAATATTGGAATGAAACATCTTTTTTGCTTGCCTCTATTACACTGTAAGTAAAAAAAATGACGTACTTAGGGAAAAACAATATTGGGATTAATAATCATTCTGCATGTGTGTGTTACTGTATAAGTGAATAACGTATTTATTGAGATAAAATAATGGAATGTAAAATTAATTTTTGCTCGTCTGTGTTACTGTGGGTCAAACGTTACTAGTTAAATACAATATTGGGATAAAACATGATTTTTGCTTATCTCTGATACTCTAAGTGAATAATGTAATTATTTAAATATGATATTGGAGTGACAAATCTTTTTTTTTTGTGTGTGTCTGTGTTATTCTGTAATTCAATAACGCACATACTTAAATACAATACTGAAATGAAACCTCATTTTTGATCATCTTTCTTATCATGTGACTAAAGTAATCCTATACTATAATACGAGGAATGGTTGTCAATCGAAAATCGCCCCAGAATTAATAAACTGTAGTAAACTTGGGGATCTGGGGTTTTTGGTCACGAGGAATCGATTGGCATCGGTTTTGATGCTCTAAGGTCACGTAGTTCGGCGCTACAGATAGGGCCGTGTTCGAACCCCGGTGCGGGCAAACTTTTTTCTCATGCGTCCAAACCAAGTAAAAATTGGTACCCGGGGGTTTTCGACCACGAGGAATCGATTGGCTGTAGTTCTGACGAATTAATAATAATAATAATAAACGTCTTTATTGATTTGTCTTTATTCCTTGATATCGGTTTCCAATTTTATTTGAATAATAGTAATAATAGTTCCACTGACGCTTCAGCGCGTCTGATGAATATTCTCAGAAATTACTGGTATATTGCATAAAATAGCAGTTTAAAAGGAATAAAACGGAATACCGTTCATATATACGTTCATATATAATCATTTATTCCATTTATGAAACAATACTGAAAATATTTACAAATAATAAGCACAATATACAGATATTGGCATTGTTGAATTATTACTTCTATTTCTAGATGTTGAAGCAAAATAATAATTAAACATAATAATGCAAAATTACTATCAACTCTAAATATTAAATTAATGTAGCAAAGTATATATAACACATAAACGATATAGTAAAAAAAAATAATGCAAACAAAAATTTTGAAAACCAACCACAAAAAAGTAAAAAATAATGCTTCACTAAAGTGCCGAAACAACCTCGCCGTTCAATTTCCAAAGCCACACTAAACACAGAGCATATAACTTATTAAAGTCCGTCGCCACGTTAGTGCTTCGTCGGCATACCAGGAGGTGCCGCTCTGGCGCGCCAGTGCGTCGGTGGCAGCGAACGTGTTAAGGAACTGATTTCGATTTCAAATCACCGTCAACAAAGTTCGACATTTCAACATTCATCAGATTTCAAGCTACATTTTCAACATGCAGAACGCACCTCTACATGAAATGCTTCAAGGAGCCGGAATTTTGGAACAACAAGCTATCGACTCAATTATACCCGCAAATGGACAACTAGAAGATACCGTCATTGTCAGAATGCTTCTCCATTACGCCGAACAAGCTTACCCGACCGTCAAAGTTGCCGTACTTCACCCTGAATTTGTCGCACGCTTCTACGTTACAACAGCGGATGGCGCTTATGAAGGAATGGCTCTTCTCAACGATATCAGCGACCAGAACAAGGCTTCCAACTATCTATACGGCGTTCAACAAGGATTCGACGTGCTACTCATTCCCATTCACAAGAGAGCTCAAATGGATAGAGGCGAGCACTGGATGCTAGGAATTTACGAAGCAAGCTATGGAAAACGTCAACTATTAGTCTGCGATCCAGTCGACAACCCGCTGCCCATCGATGCTGATTTGAGAAAAATACTGCGACACGTTTTGAATACCGCTGTTACGAATGAAAAGCTGAAAGGATGCATCGTGAAACCTCGCAACGCTTACAACCACCAAGATGACGCGTCTTCCTGCGGAGTTTACATCGTCTTTTATGCTCGACAATACCTCTCTCATCGACGCCTTTTCCTGGACAAGAATTTTCAAGAAGCGGATGAACGGAAGCAAATTTACAAATTCGTTGTGAACAGCGACCAATTGAACATGCCGGGACCATCTGAAGCCGCATCTTTCACATCTTCGACCAATATGCACGCTTTGGATATCCAAGACAAGATGATAACTGTGTTGCGCCCGACAAGAGCAGTCAAGCAGCGTAGCAAGGAACGAATCTCGGATATATTGATGGAACTTGATGCATCTCAACGAGAAAAACACCGCGATTATGTAAGACGCAGAAGAAAAAACGAAACAATGAGGGGCCGCAACATTCGCCTAGAGGAACAACGCCGCCGTAATGAAAGACTCCGTAGAGCTGCGAAATCTCGGCCTGCGTCAACCTACAAAAATGCTGCAACTTCCGACGTGGAATACCAAAGTCTTGGTCCGTTTAACGTCGCTTGCATCCACGATGGCGCTTTGCATTTCCCAGAAGAAAGAGTGAAGAACAAAAAATACACGTAGATTCATTTGGCGACTGCTGCTTACATGGAAGAATCAAACTACCAATGCCCGAATTTCCAAACGAATTAGCGCTTCTATTTGCACGACAACACCGCCTATCGGAAGAATTCCACAGAAGGATCCGCAACATCGACGCCTGCTTTGCACTTGCTTCATTCAAAGTCGACGACGACAGAACCGTCAATCAACATGGAATCTACGCGTTTATCGCCGGTGGTCAAGTGCATCACAAGATCAACCTGGCAACGCGCCCGACTCAAGACCTGCAAGGTGGATTTGAACAGCCGAAGTTTGCCCAAATGTACTTCATGGACCCGGACGAGGCTACAGCTGCACGATCTGAGCTCAACCGAGAGTTAAGCCAAGAACTATTGCAACTACTCGAGGAGATCATGCGCTTTAACAACCCGTTCGCCCAATCGTTTATGATGATGAGAGAAGTGATCGAAGAAACCAACCAACGCGCAATCGCAGCCGGAGTACAACCGCCCAATGTCCACCTCGTCTTTACAAACCGCGAAGGCGACGATCCTCGACGATTCAACGCACCAGTTGTAAACGAAATAGCCGCAGTCTTGACTCTCAACGCCGATCAAAGCATCCCAGAGAATGAAATGGTCATGCGAGAACGCGGAAAAAAAATCACGCAGCTAAGCAACATCGATGGTCGCGTCGAGCCTTTTACCTACCCGCTTTTCTACCCGAGAGGAACTTTTGGATACTATGTTGGAATGCCGCTGCACACGCCTTATCCATCAAGAAATCATGTTACACGCGCAGAATTAGCCTGTTATCGACTCGCATATCGTCCGAATTATGCCAAGCCGCTCCCGATCGATTGCACAAATGCAGGAATAGATCAACGATTGGTCAAGTTTAATGCACTTCATTTTGGCGGACGCTTACTCCAGCAATACGTGGTCGACACCTACATTCGCGTCGAAAGAGATCGCATACAGTGGATAAAGAGCCATCAGCGTGAAATTCAAGCCGAGAAATACGCCGGAGTTCACATCATGCTCAGAAGCTTGGCTGCGCAAAAAGATGCTGCAATTGGCGAAACAACCATCCTACCGTCATCTTTTCCCGGATCAACGCGCTGGTACACCGAGAATTTCGAAGACTCCATGGCATTAGTGCGAAGATTTGGATCGCCCGAATTTTTTATCACCGTAACCTGCAATCCGCAATGGCCAGAACTCCTGTCAGCGATACGCAATGAATTCAACGCCGCAATTCCGGATAGCCTGTTGGCTCTAACCCGCCCAGACATCGTTGCAAGAGTCGCACGTCTCAAGTTCCGCCAAATCGTCGAAGACATCATGACGCATCAAATCTTTGGAAGAGCATCCGCGTACGTCTTCACCATCGAGTTCCAAAAGCGAGGTTTACCGCACATGCACCTATTAGTGATTATGTCGCCAGCGGACAAGATTCACAGCGCTGACCAACTTGACGATTTTATCTCGGCGGAAATTCCAGAAGATGATCCGGAACTCAAAGAACTGATCTCGCAATGGATGATCCATAACCCGTGTGGTGATATGAACCCAAGCGCTCCGTGCATGGTCACTAAACATGGAAGAGACCAGTGCAGATGGGGATTTCCAATGGAACATCAAGACATGACATCGCTGGTGGACGATGAAAAGCCGAGGTATCGCCGACGCTACAATCCATTGTTGGATCCAATGAACCCAGAATTCTCGCATGAGCAAGCCATCTACAGGAAAGACTGCAACGGCCAGCGCGTCACCAGAGACAACCGCCACGTCGTCCCGTACAACGCCTACCTGCTCAAGAAGTATCAATGCCACATCAATGTCGAATTCGTAGGCAGCATCGGACCGGTGAAATACCTCTACAAGTACATCTACAAGGGCCATGATTGTGCTACGATAAAGGCCGTCGAAAACCAGCAGACGATCATCTACAACGAGCCGGAGAAGTACGTGGAAACTCGCTATATCTCACCAGTTGAAGCATGTTGGCGCTTATTCAAGGATTTCGAGATCCAAGCGAAAAGCCACACCGTCGTTCGACTTGACATTCACCTACCCGGACAAGATGGCGTTAACTTGGACCAAACGCCAGTTGACCTTGCCGATATTGGACAGAAGGGATCGACCTTAGTGGCTTACTTCCGCCATAACACCGCGCTGAAAGAAGACGAAGCGAACGGAAAGGCAGTCACCTACCACTATTACCATGAAGTGCCGGAGCACTACCGATGGATTGGCCAGACGAGCACTTGGCAGAAGAACGTGAATGCTTGCAGCAGAATTGGTCGCGTACATCCAGTCAACTTCGTTTCCCAGCCAGAACTTTTCTTCCTGCGCACGCTTTTGTTCCACGTCAAAGAACCAACAAACTTCAGAGACCTCTACATTGTCGACGGTGTACAGCACGCAACCTACAAGCAAGCCTGTCTAGCCAGAGGCCTCACATACGACGACCAACAGTACGTAGAAGGACTCCGCGAATCTGCTTCATCGAAAATGCCAAGTGTTATGCGCATACTCTTCGCTCAAATCCTGATACTTGGTGCGCCAGAAAACCCGAAGAGATTATGGGAACTGTTCAAAGAGGACCTCGCGGAAGATTTCATTCGAGAAGCAAGACGCACTGGCGGTTCCATAGAAGAAGCGATAAAGCGTGCCTACCGAATCATCGCGCATAAGCTGAACACCGAAGCTACCGAAGGCCGTAACTTCCGATACTGGGTGCAGACACATGGCATGGAAGACATCGACAACTATGAGCAAGATTTGGAACACGATATGATCGACGTCGACGAATCAACAGCAATCGGAGACCGCATGTACCAGCAACTCAACGAAAAGCAGCGTGAAATCGTCGACACCATAATCCAAGCACTTGAAGACCCGACTCCTGCTGCGAAATGCTTCTTCATCGACGGACCAGGAGGAACCGGGAAGACATTCGTCTACAGCACGCTGTATCGCATCGTTACTGGAAGGCTTAAGAAAGTGAAATGCATGGCGTACACCGGGATAGCAGCGATTCTTCTACCGAGTGGTCAAACAACGCACCGAACTTTTGGCTTGAAAGTCCCGCTTACATCCGACTCAAGATCATCCATCAAACCAGGATCACCGAAGGCGAACGTACTCAAAGGAGCCCACATGTGTCTGATGGACGAAGCTCCGATGATGTCAAAATACGGCTTGCACAACATCGACGAACTCCTACGCGCGATTTGCAACAACAACATTCCGTTTGGAGGCAAAGTCATGGTGCTTGGTGGCGACTTCCGACAGTGCTGTCCAGTTCAACAACGTGCCAACAAAAGCGAAATACTCGACCTTTTGATCAAGAGAAGCCATCTGTGGCAACACTTCAAGACTTATTCGCTCGAAAAGAACATGCGCGTTGATCCCGAAGAAGAAGAATTCGCGAAATACCTGCTAAAGCTCGGCGACGGGGAACTCGAAGTGAATGAACTCGGCGAAATAGAAGTCCCAGAAGAAATTCGCTCTGGTGGTAACCTCATCGACGAAATCTTCGGACCATGCCTCAGAAGTGGGAACTACGAAGCAATGAAGAATCGCGCTATTCTTGCACCATTGAACGACGATAAGGACAAGATCAACGAGCAGATTATCGCTATGCTTCCAGGCGAAGAGAAGACATATACAAGTTTCGACTCGGTAAAGGATCAACATGAAGGGGGAATTCAATTCGCGCCTGAATTTCTGAACTCGATCAATATCGCCGACTTGCCTCCACACAATCTGAAGCTCAAGAAGAACGCCATCATCATGCTTCTCCGAAACTTGGACGTCTCTGAAGGAATGTGCAACGGAACACGATTGATTGTCACCGAACTTTGCAACAACATCATCAAGGCTAAGATCATCACCGGTGAACACGCAGGCCGACAAGTACACCTTCCAAGGATCACGCTCGACTCCAGCAAATCACAGCTTGGCGCAATTATGCAACGGCACCAATTCCCAGTTACTCCAGCATTCGCCATTACGATACACAAGTCACAAGGCCAAACATTCGAATTCGTCGGCGTGCTTCTCCTCACGACGGTCTTCATGCACGGAATGCTCTACGTCGCGTTTTCAAGAGTCAAGCGTCAAAGTGCGTTGAAGGTTCTGCTGCCTCCTGAGAATCCGACCCACACCCGA
>CM063509.1:60706128-60711128 GCA_032207245.1 Pardosa pseudoannulata
ATTTTGTTTAAACATTTTTAAACTGAAAGAAGTGTACATATGCTCGGTTGAACGAAGTGTTTTTATCCTCAATAAATGTGAAATTTTAACCATTATGGACATCGTTTCCTTTGATGACTTCAAGACCACAACTTCCTAAAAAATTTTTTCTACCTAGAAAATCCAGGCTATGTGTAAATCTAGAAAATAATGACTCATCTCATGTGTAATCGGTTAGGAATATTTCTCTGGATTACCTTTACATATAAAATTCTTCTGTCCTCGTGTTCGTTATAGAATTCCTGCCAAACGGCTGATCTGATTTTGATGATATTTTGCGTATGCATTTAAGTTGATTCGAGAAAGATTCACAATTTGATCTGATAGATTACTTTTAAATACTGTCAATTACTTTTAAATTAATTTATTTTCCTTAATTTTTTATCGAAACGGTCCAATTTATAATCTGTTTAAAAACATTTTACTATTTCCGAATTCACAGCATTAAAACAGAACAATTTCTGTCGGGTCATTTAATATGTTTATATAAATAATCTTTGACATGGTTACATATCCACACATATAGTATAGTCCCATAATATTTTACTCTTTACAGTAATTTTACATATTATTTTCTGTAAAATAAAAATGGAAAATGTGCTGTTTCTTTTATAAATTTGAAATTATCACTTCAAATTTTTACTCATTCTTTTACCTTTCAAATATGAGGGTTTAACTCTATATAATGATTATACTTATAAAAAGATTTTTAATATTATAATTTTTTAAGAATTTCCTTATTTAAAATAAAATATAAATTGTTTTTATGTTTCTAGTATTTGTAATTATAGTAATGGATAATCAAACATGTCGAAGCATATTTATGGTATAACGTATCAAACGTAAATTTCGTTTATTAACTATTTTATCTTGTATCCTATATATATGAATCGTGCTACTTTTGAAATCCAGTAAAGTACAGTTAAACTACATAGTATTACTTTCAATTTTATCATCATTTTCTTTCTCAATATATTCTTTTCTGTGTGACAAATTAAGTAAATGTAAAATCTAGGTGTATATTTCATAGAAGTTTCTTGAAATATTTCATGCTACATATAAAAAGGCAAAATACAACATTTTTGAAAGAAAACATTTTAACATTATTAAAGTAATTTGGTTACATTTATGACATATTTTATATGATAAATTTGTTTTTTCTATTTTTTTGTGTTCAAAACTCCTGTCGGGTCGACTAGTGTGTTTATATAAATAATATTTGACATGAGTAGGCATCGTCACATATAGTATAGTCGGATAAAATTTTACGTTTAGCAGTAATTTTACACTTTATTTTCTATACAAAAAATTGAAAATAAGATGTGTTGTTTCTTTGATGGATTTGAAATCACCACTTCAAATTTTTACTTATTCTTTCCCATTTCAAATATCAAGGATTAACTCTTTTTTGAATTTCTACAGATTTCGATCTATTGGTAGCGCGATATGCATTCTGTTTTCTTTTTATCCAGCAACGAAATGTGCTAGTCTTATTCATAGGGTAATCCTGTTTGTGTATTCTTTCTCTTACATCATATTTGTTTCTGTTTCGCTGTAAAAATTGATTTTCCTTTTCTTAAAAAAAGACCAGATTGATAGAATACGGTATCAAATTTCATGAGTCTATATGTCGGAATAAATTTAAAGTAGTGCTATATGTGTTAAGTGTTATAGCCTCATAAATTAAAAATGGTTATTAGTTATAAGTTGGTAAATGAATCTTTTGCCATTATATTTTTCTTAATATACAATGAAGTTTTGCAAGAAATGGTGAAGTTACAAAATTGTTTTATAAATTATAACATTAATTATTAAAAACGTATAATTTATGTAAACTTAAAGATTTAACTGTAAGTTATATTATTGATTTCTGAAACTGTAAATATATTTTCCTCAGTTCATTTTTTATGAAAATTTTGCAATTTTAAAATATTTATTGCTATTAATTGTACATAAATTGCTTACCTCTATCTATCTATCTATCTATCTAATCTATCTATCTATCTATCTATCTATCTATCTATCTATCTATATATATGTGTGTGTGTATATATATATATATATATGTATATATACATATATAAATATATATATATATATGTATACATATATATATATATATATATATATATATATATATATATATATATATATATATATATATATATATATATATATATATATATATATATGTATACATATATATATATATATATATATATATATATATATATATATATATATATATATATATATATATATATATATATATATATATATATATATATATATATATATATATATATATATATATATATATATATATATATATATATATATATATATATATATATATATATATATATATATATATATATATATAATATATATATATATATATATACATATATATATATATATATATATATATATATATATATATATATATATATATATATATATATATATATATATATATATATATATATATATATATATATATGTATATATATATATATATATATATATATATATATATATATATATATATATATATATATATATATATATATATATGTACCTACATTCATTATATAAATTTTAACTTTATTATGCAGTTGCAGAACTAACATAATATTTGAGCACTATTCAGGTAATATTAAATAGGCTTTATGTATTGTAAAAAAGAGACCTGGACTATATCAATACAGTGTAGAATTGATTTTTTTAAAAATCGGATTATTGACTTTAGTGAGTTTTTTTCTTGCATTTTCCAAACATGGTAAAAAACAGAAAGATTAATGTTTTATGAAGTTATGAGGAAAGCCGATTACATACAACGTTTTTTATGGATTTGTTTTGATTTTTCAAAAAAAAAATCTTATTAATATTCGCAGAAAAATTGTGTCACACATTATAATCATTGAAAACTTGAATGGATTTTTTAAATATGTTCGTTTGAAAATGTTTGCTTTTCACATTTTTCGTTTTGATTTGATTTTTGTTATCCAATTTTGTACTTGTGTTATAAAGATCTTACCGTTGGAACTTAATCTAGTTTTCGCGTGTAGTACCTTTTTAGTATATATTTGAAAGAAATATTTCACGAAAGGATAAAAAATCAAAATAATAATTTTTTATTGAATTATAATTTGTGTTTTCTAAAATAAAGAGGTTTTCTAAGAAGTCAACAAAAATTTCAATAATTCGTTATTTTAATGATAATTTAAGGTGCTAAAAGTCAACAAATGAAAAAATCATTTTCAAGATATTTGAACATATATGTGTTAAATTCTAACCATGCTGAACAACGATAAAATAAAATTTTATAAAAGATTGTTGAGTTGTTTTTAATTTGCCAAATTTTTGTTATGTAGTTTATTATGTCAGATAATTAAAAAGATTTTAGAAAGCAAGATTTTAAAATATTAATTAAAAATTCTTTACAATAAATGACGGAATCAATATTTCAGTGACAATTTCATATTAATCTTACTTTCTATATAATGCATTTTTAAAATTATATTTATCATGGAGAGTTTAATAACAAGTGTACTTTAACATATTTTTATGATTTGTGTATTTCTCAAGTACCCAATGTACTGTGTATTTTTAAAACACTTGAGTAATACTTGAGGCATCAAAAATATTGTAATATGAAAAATTTTGACAAGTTCAATAGAAGTTTTTTAATTTCTATTGGGAAAAATGGGTTTAAAAATTACTAGTATTTTTTACAATTAAATAGTATATATATTTTTCTACTTTACAGTTAAGATAAGTTTATATATTGAGTGATAATAAACGATTTTGAGCTATCTGCATATATCATATAATTAGGGAAAAGAAACACAATTAACCACTTACGTATTGTGCACTAATTCAAATGCACTTAACTTTGAATACCCGACCTGAGTTCGGACAAGAGAAGAAACGTTATTTCAATTCCCTGACTCCAGGAATGTGTTCGTTCATTGCTTAGTATTTAACTTTTTCTCAATGGATATACTTTCCCACGAACCATTGGTCACTATTTTTGAATTCTATTAAAATGAGTTTAAAAAATACTAGTATTTTTTATAATTAAATATTATATAATTTTTATCACTTTACAGTTAAACTAAGTTAGAATATTGAGTGATAATAGACGATTTTGAGTTATCTGCATATTTTGAACAAATGGAAAAAAAGAAACACTTGTAAACTCTTACCTTTTGATATCGAACTTAGTTCGAACAGTGTAAATGTAGTAATTTCGGAATGCCCGACCGGAGTTCGGGCAAGAGAACAAACGGTGTTTCAATTAAGTGACTACTTCCGGAATCTTTTAGCTCATTACTTAATATTTAACTTTTGTCAATAGATATACTTTCCAACGAGCCATTGGTCTCTATTTTTGAATTCTATTAAAATGAGTTTAAAAAATACTATTTTTTTTCGATTAAGTATTATATTATTTTTACTATTGTACATTTAAACTAAATTAGTATATTGAGTGATAATAGACGATTTTGAGTTATCTGCATATTTCGTATAACTAGAAAAAAGAAACACTTGTAAAATTACCTTTTGCTCTCGAACTCAGTTCGGACAGTGTAAATGTACTAATTTCCATTCAACTTTGAATTTTTTTTAATTCAACTTTGAATGCCCGACCAGGGTTCGGACAAGAGAAAAAACGGTATTTCAATTCCGTGACGCCCGGAATCTGTTAGTTCATAGCTAAATATTTAACTTTTTTTCCAATAGGTATACTTTCTCTTAAACCATTGGTCTCTTTTTTTTATTTCTATTAAAATGAGTTAAAAATACTAGTATTTTTTTATAATTACAGATTATGTAATTTTTATTACTTTACAGTTTACTAAGTTAGTATATTGAGTGATAATTAATGATTTCGTGTTATCTGCATGTTTGATATAACTGGAGGAAAGAAACACTTGTAAACTCTCCTTTTGCTC
>CM063509.1:60716128-60721128 GCA_032207245.1 Pardosa pseudoannulata
TATATATATTATACTCAAGTTTAAACTATTTACTCCATCAATAAAATAATACGTAATTATGCTCTAAAAGTATATTTAAGAATAATATTAAAGAAAAGTAGTAGATATCATTTTAAATATACATGAACGATTAGTCTAATTAATAAATATTTAAAAATAGTATTTATTTAATTGAAATCTTCCTCGTATTTTCACAAAGAAAATAACATGAAATGTAATATTTAAAAAACTTATTTTAATATCTGATATATCCTTAATATAAAAACATTAATGTTTATATATTTAAATATGAAAGCTAAGGCTAATCCTGCATTATATATTAAAATAATGTATACACGAGTATAAACTATAAACAACTCAAATAAACAAAGAGAAAATAACGTTGTGAAGATTTACATCTTGTGGGATCTGATGCAGGAAACTTTGACAAGCTAAAACATGACTTCTGAGACTGGTTGTAATATTACCCTAAAACACAAAAAATCGCTATGTCTTAGTTTCGGTAATTATGTTTCGTTTAATATCCTGATAATAAAAACCCTCCATTTCAAACCTCTCTAACTTGCTGGATTCATTCCAAGTCAATTATATTTTCGTAGACACAAGTCTGTTGTCAGAGATTTGACACGCAAGGTGGAAATCTGAAAAAACATTTTACAGCTATTTTTTTTTTCATTTTTCAAAGGTTTAATGCAATGTGAAAATGTATTCAGAATTCCGTGACTTAATACTCTGTTTTCTCACATATATTATTTTAAGTTCTATCATACTAGTTTAAAATACGAAGCGTAAAAAAAGAAAGGTCAACTGTCTGTTACTTTACTATATCATTCCAAATACAGATGCAGATTCGAATGTTATATGCAAATTAGTCAGGAAACGATCCCAAATTTTTAAATTTGCTAAAAACTATTTCTGGAATTCTGTCTACGACATTATTTGGTTATTGCAAATATAGCAGTACACAAAGGAAATGTTCTACTTTCTTTACAACTATAATCCGTCATCTTAATAACAGTATTCAATACAAAAATTTTGTACGAAAGTTAAGAATATTTAGTAAAGAAATATATTTTTGAATAGATTATAATTAGTTCTTAGACTTACATTTATGCAGCTTACTGAACATTTTGTATATATATATATATATATATATATATTTATATATATACAGAGAGAGAGAAACACACAAATGTACACATTCACACACACAAACACACATATATATATTATAATAATATATACTGCTTATAACCTATATATATATATATATATATATATAATACTCTAGTTTAATCTATACAATAAATCAATAAAATAATACCCAATTATGCACTAAAATTATATTTAAGAATAATAGTAAAAAAAAATTAGTAGAAATAATTTAAAATATACGTAAAAGATTAGTTGAATTAATAAATATTTAAAAATAATATTCACTAAATTTTGTGTAGTTTGATTTAATTGAAATGGTCCTCCTCTTTTCACAAATTAAAATGAAATATATAATTTAAAACCATATTTTAATTTCTGATAATTCCTTAATATAAAATAACTAAAATTTATATATTTAAATATATGTTAATACAAATCCAGCATTATGTTTTTAATTTATGTATACATGAGATTAAACTATAAACAACTCAAATAAACAAAGAAAAATAATGTCGTAAAGATTTAAATCTTATGGAATCTTATGCAGAAACATCTGACAAACTGAAACATGACCTTCTGACACTGGATGTAATATTACCCAAACACACAAACATTCCCCATGTCTTTGTTTCGTTAATTGTGTTTCACTTAATACCCTGATAATAAAAATCCTCATTTCAAACCTCTATAAATTGCTGGCTTCATTCCAAGTCAATTATTTTTTTGTAGTCACAAGTCTGTAGTCAGAGATTTGAAACGCAAAATGGAAAACTAAAAAAACATTAGTTATTTTTCTTTTCATTTTTCAAAGGTTTAATTCAATGTGAAAATGTATTCAAAATTCGGTGACTTAATACTCTGTTTTCTCACATATATTATTTTAAGTTCTATCATACTAGTTCCAAGCATATAAAGGTCAATTGTCTGTTACTTTATTATTTCATTACAAATTAAGATGCAGATTCGAATGTTATCTGCAGATTATTCAGGAAATGATTTGTCAAATTTGTTTAATTTGCTGAAAACTATTTCTTTATTTCTGTTTAAGACAATATTTGGTAATTGTAGGTCTAGACGTACACAAGTGAAACGCTCTAGTTTCTTTACAATTATAATCCATCATCTTAATAACAATATTCAGTACATAAACTTCTTAAGAAAGTTAAGAATATTTCTTAAAGTAATGAGCTTTTTAAATAGGTTAAAACTAGTTCTTAAACTTACTTTTATGTAGCTTACTGAAAGTTTTGTATATATATATATATATATATATATATATATATATATATATATATATATATATATATATATATATATATATATATATATATATATATATATATATATATATATATATATATATATATATATATATATATAAATATATATATATATATATATATATATATATATATTATATATATATATGAGAGAGAGACATACAATATTAATACATATATACTCATATATATTTACATATACACCTATATTTATATGTATCTATTATTTACATCTAACTATCTCTCTGTCTCTCTCTCTCTCTCTCTCTCTCTATATATATATATATATATATATATATATATATATATATATATATATATATATATATATATATATATATATATATATATATATATATATATATATTTATATATATTATATATATATATATATATATATATATATATATATATATATATATATATATATATTATACTCAAGTTTAAACTATTTAATCCATCAATAAAACAATACCTAAATATGCTCTAAATATATATTTAAGAATAATAGTAAAGAAAAGTAGTAGAAATCATTTGAAATATACTTGGAAGATTAGTCTAATTAATAAATATTTAAAAATATTATTTCTTAAATTTAGTGTAATTTATTTAATTGAAATCTTCTTCCTATTTTCACAAAGTTAAATAACATGAAATGTCATATTTTAAAACCATATTTTAATATGTGATATATCCTTAATATAAAAACATTAATGTTTATATATTTAAATATTTCATCTAATGCTAATCCTGCATTATATATTAAAATTATGTATACAAGAGTATAAACCATAAACAACTCAAATAAACAAAGAAAAAATAACGTTGTGAAGATTTAAATCTTATGGGATCTTATGCATAAAACTTTGACACGCTAAAACATGACTTCTGAGACTGGTTGTCATATTACCCTAACACACATTCTTCATGTCTTAGTTTCGGTAATTATGTTTCGCTTAATACCTGATAATAAAAACCCTCCATTTCAAACCTCTTTAACTTGCTGGCTTTATTCCAAGTCAATTATTTTTTTGTAGACACAAGTCCTGTCAGAGATTTGAAACGCAAGTTAGAAAACTGAAAAACATTAAAGTTCATTTTTTTTCATGTTTCCAAGGTTTCATGCATCTGAAAATGCTTTCAGAATTCCGTGACTTAATACCCTGTTTTCTCACATATATTATTTTAAGTTCTATCATACTAGTTTAAAATACGAAGTGTCAAAAAGAAAGGTCAATTGTCTGTTACTTTACTATATCATTACAAATTCAGTCGCAGATTCGAATGTTGTATGAAAATAGTAAGGAAACGATTTAAAATGTGTTAAATTTGCTGAAAACTATTCCTTTAATTTTTTTCTATGACATTATTTTGGTAATTGTAGGTCTAGAAGTACACAAGTTAAATGCTCTATTTTCTTTACAAGTATAATACATCCTGTTAATAACAATATTCAATACAAAAACTTCATAAGAAAGTTAAGAAAATTTCGTAAAGAAATGACCTTTTTAAATACGTGAAAACTAGTTCTTAATCTTACATTTATGTACCTTACTGAAAATTTTGTATATATATATACACACACACACACACACACACACACACACACACACACACATATATATATATATATATATATATATATATATATATATATATATATATACATACACATATATATTTATCTAGACACACACACGCACACAGAAATATACATAAATACTTATACATATTTACATATACATTTCTCTCTCTCTCTCTCTCTCTTTCTGTATATATATATATGTATATATATATATATATATATATATATATATATATATATATATATATATATATATATATATATATATATATATATATATATATATATATATATATATATATATATATATATATATATATATATATATATATATATATATATATATATATATATATATATATATATATATATATATATATATATATATATATATATTATACTCAAGTTTAAACTATTTAATCCATCAATAAAACAATACCCAAGTATGCTCTAAAAGTATATTTAAGAATAACAGTAAATAAAATTAGTGAAAAAATACGTAATGGATAAGTTTAATTAATAAATATTTAAAAATATTATTCACTAAATTTAGTGTAATTAATTTAGTTGAAATCCTTTTTTTTACAAAGTGAATTGAAATGTATAATTTAAAATCCATATTCTAATGTCTGATATTTCCTTAATATAAAAAACACTAATGTTTATATATTTAAATATTTAAGTTAATAGAAATGCAGAATCATGATTTAAAATTATGTATACACGTGTATAAACAATACACAACTGAAATAAAGAAAGAAAAATAACGTTGTGGAGATTTAAATCTTATGGGATCTGATGCATAAACATTTGACAAGCTGAACCATGACCTTCTGAGACTGGTTGTAATATTACCCTAACACACAAACATTCTCCATGTCTTAGTTTCGGTAATTATGTTTCGCTTAATACCCTGATAATAAAAACTCTCCATTTAACTTCCTGGCTTCATTCCAAGTCAATTATTTTTTTGTAGACAC
>CM063509.1:60733628-60736128 GCA_032207245.1 Pardosa pseudoannulata
AGCAAAGTGAAAATCTGATTTAAGAAAGTCTTAAAAACATCATGAATTAGTAAAACCTATACTGTTACACGATAATGTGTGATTTTTTTTTAAATTTTATTAATTAATTACTAAAATATCCCTTTCGGAAATCCTTATCAGACAGTAAAGAAGTGAGGTTATTTCTGCTAGGAAAGAGTGCAGATTTTACTAACCGCTAAAAAAGACATAGAATTTTTTATAACTTCATAAGATTTTAGCATATAAAAATGGATACATGATTGGTTTTATCTTTTGAAAGTGATAAAGACTTACTTTAAACTTTTTTTTCATTATATTAAAATTAAATGCAACATGATGGTACTTATTTGAACAGATTTTATAAACTATCAGATATTTTAATCAGATTTTTAAAGACAATTTAATTTTACTTCAAGCATGGACTTTATCATTGTATGTATTTACTTTTCTTTTAAGTATAACTAGAGTTGCAGATAAATTGTAACTGTTGAATGATTTATGTATAAATTCTTACTGCACACTTTCATATTTGATTGTATTAAAAAGAATACAATAATGTAATTACACTCCAAGTGGAACACATCGGGAAAAAACACTCAAAAATACACATAGAGTTTTAATGTGACAATGGCTAGAACATCTATGATTTTTTTCTTTTTGTGGCTAGAATATAATACGGGAAACCCACCAACGTTATTGTACTTTAGTTATAAATAGACCTCCTCTGAGATAGATTAAGGGGTACATGTAATCTCCCAAATGTACTATAGATATCTGTGTGTCTCGATTTAAAACAGTTTCTTTCATGAAGCTCTCATTTAATGCCGATGAGTTAAAAACTGTTTTGGCTCATCTGTTTTCCCTCCTACGAGAGAGGCTGCCCCTAAGGTTTACCAATGTAATCCGGTCCACGCGAGAGTACAGTATAGTATTATCTATAGTGTCCCCGGTTTGTAACTTCTTTAAGCTCTTCTTATTTCATGCCGATGAGTTAAAAAATGTTTTATCATTGTTTTCCTCCTATCAGAGAGGTACAATTTTACCAATGTAGATACAAAGATTACAGTATAGTATTCTATAGTGTCCCGGTTTTAAACGGCTTCTTTCTGTGAAGCTCTTATTATTTCATAGATGATATTTAAAAACTGTTTTTCATCTGTTTTCAATCTTTTATAGGATAATTGTTACCAAATCTGTACAAATATTTTTATTGTAATCTGCAGCAATGTAGTTTTAAAATTTTTATATGAATTTAGTAAGAACCGTGTGTCTTCATGGTTTAACAACTTTCATCCAAAAATTTTTATTGGATACTGAAATTATGAAAACTTCTCTAAAATAAATAATACTGTTTCCGTACATTCGGAAAATATTTTTTTTAAATAAACAAATGCAAAAAAATTACACAGAATTATTTAGAATATAGTTGCGTTTAAAAGATTAAAAAAAATTAGGTAAATCTATAAAACAACTTATAATTTTATAATCAACACTGTTTTATATAACTCATTATGATTAAAAAAAATGATTTATAGTTGTGTTTTAACATTTTTAAAGTTTTCTTTATAAACATTTACTTTCAACATTGTAGTTTCACTTCATATACTTTACTTAATGATGCATAACTGAGTAATGCAGATTAATTGCTACTTTAAAAAAAGGAAACATACTGCCAAAGTGCATTTACTGGGCAATATGATTACTGAAATGGTAAGTTATTAATATAATTTTTGGCAGCGCAAGTGCCACGTACAATAAAACTTGCGGCATTTAAGGAATAAAGAGAGACGGACGATGCAACCAAAGGGCATGAAAAAATTCACTTTCTCCTCTACCAGTTTCTGAGAAAATGGGGAAAACCTGAGAGCAGCCAGTTAATAAACTTTTCAAAGCTGCTTTAGATTCCAACGAAGGCTCAAGGTACTAACTCAGTGTCCCAGATTATTTAGTTGAAAACATTCAATAATTAATGAAAGTGTCGATACTGCTTTTTAAATTTAAACACCATTCAAAAAGATAATCACTACTCGGCTCCGGTGTATCGATGATGATATAAAATTTGATATTTTTCTTATATTTATTGTGTATTTATTAATGTTTTAACAGTTCTGATTACAGTTAAGATTCATTATTTATATATATATATATATATATATATATTTAATATATATATAATATAATATAATATATATATATAAATATATTTAAATATAAATATATAAAATATACATATATATATAATATATATATATACATATATATATATATATAATATATATATATAATATATATATATATATATATATATAATATATATATATATATATATATATAATATATATATATATATACATATTATATACATACATATACATATTGTGTTTGTAATTAATAATAAAAAAATCATAACATCAGTGATTTTATTTAAATAAAAAAAAAGTTCCATTGACTAATAACAAAATCTTTACGTACATTCAGAACAATTTGAATAAAATTAGTT
>CM063509.1:60746128-60748628 GCA_032207245.1 Pardosa pseudoannulata
ATATTTTTTGCAGTTTATTTTAAATTATACCATATCCTAACGTATCAATTTCCACTTTTTCAGTATTCAGAATGTATAAATATTTATATTTAAAATTTAATGCATTTGACACATTTGTTAAACAAGATATACTTACTAAGATTAAATAACTTCTCTCTGCATGACCGCAGGGAATATTGCTTGCCCTATTCACTGCATTAACTTACAATAAATGAATTTCGAAAACGTCGTTAAAAATCCATTAAAATATGAAATACTTAACAAGAGCTACTTCAGTGAAATTCGTAAGGCAGTTTGAGTCATTTAAGCCCAGTGTGATATGCAATATTTCCGAAACTGATCTGCATATATTATACACAGAATACTCACGCAACTTCATTTACGAATTCTGTAATAGATTTAAACACGAAAGCCAGTTTACACAACTCCCTATTTGCAGGTGCGTAAAAAGGTTTGGTTGACTTATAATCTTTGTAGAGTGGACAATTGATATATGATCTCAGGGGTGTGGAATCTTGTTTTGTATATCATTTTTTTAAGGTCTTAATTGCATATGAGGAATTAGGTTTCCTCTTGTGTGAAGAAATCATTTTGATACACGTATGAATTATAGGCATTAAATATATAGAATGAGATGTATTTGTGTTAACGACGGTGCCCAATGAGGTGTATTTCAGTTTGATATATTGTGCAACTGTTTTGTGTAAGGGAAGTTTGTAACGGTTGCAATTATCACGCAAAACGACATAGGTGTTAATAATACCGACATTAATGTATCTGATTTGCGAAATTAGACTCAATTTATTTCCAGGTTATACTTCTTCCGATGTGCCAAATAGTCATGACAGTCTATAAATGAATGTATAATAATACGGACGTAAGTTATTTTCTTTTTGTTCCCTTTAATTAATATCGTACAATGAATTGACATCTTATTTTCTATACAAATTATCGAACATTTAAAGCAAATACGAGGTAAAGAGTCATTGCTCTTCCAATCAAGTACTCAGAAATTAGTGTTCATATATATATATATATATATATATATATTATATATATATAAATATTTATATATATTTTATATATATATATTTATTATATGTATATATATTAAATATATATTATATATATATATTATTTATTTCAATAATATAATTAATAATTCAATTTATATTATTTTGTAAATATTGTTTGTATTTTAATATTAATATTAAACATATAGATATTCATTATACATTTTAAATCTATATATATTTATATATATATATATATATAATATATATATATATATTATATATATTAGATAATAAAATTATATTTATTGTTTATAAATTTTTATAATAAAAAAATAATTTTATTGTAAAATTAAATTAATTTATATTTATTTTTAAAAAATAATAAATATTTAAAAATAAAATTAGAATATATATATATTATTAATAAATATTTAATATATTTTTTTTTTTATTTTACACTTAAAACATGAAATATGTTAATCATTTGAAATATATTTTTATTTCAAAATATCTAAAAATAAACAAATATAAAATTATTTAATTCTGAATAGATTTAACACGAAAGCTTACACATATATGAATAAAAGATGGTTATTATAATTTTAGAATACATATTTATTAATACTTGTTTTTATATATTTCTTTTTTTAATTATATAAAAAATATTTAATTTGTGTAAAAATCATTTTAAAATTGAATTATAGCATTAAATATATAGATGAGATGTATTGTGTTAAGGAAATTAGGTATACTTCAGTTTGATATATTGTAACTGTTTTGTTTAGAATTTTACGGTTTAATTATACGTAAAATATGTTAAAATTTAACATAATGTATCTGATTTGAAAATTAGACTCAATTTATTTCCAGGTTATACTTCTTTATGTACCAAATGTAATATTATAAATGAATATAATAATATGTAATTTTATTTCTTTTTTGTTCCCTTTATTTAATAATACAATATAATTATCTTATTTTCTATACAAATTTTACATTTAAAACAAATAATAAAGATAATGTTTAATATAGAAATTAGTGTATATTATATATATATATATATATATATATATATATATTATATAAATATATATAATTATATATATATATTTAATATATATATATATATATATATATTTATATATATATATATATATATTATATATATATATATATATATTTATATATATATATATATATATATATATATATATATATTATGTATTATGTATAATATATATATGTATATATATATATATAATATAAATAATATAATTATATATTTATCCATTTATAATAATATTTTTACACTTAATACACTCAATTGAGTGTTAAAGAGTGTTTGTAGGAATATTGTTTGTATTGAAACTCATCTGAATACATTAAAGACAGATTACTGACGCAAAAATTTCATTACGAATTCTCTAATAGATTTAAACAAAAAAATTTACATTATGTGCAGGTTTAAAAGGATTGGTTGAATT
>CM063509.1:60753628-60755292 GCA_032207245.1 Pardosa pseudoannulata
CAAGATAGTGTATAAATGAATGTATAATAATACAGAAGTAAGTTTATTTCTTTTAGTTCCCTTTAATTAATATCGTACAATGGAATGATATCTTATTTTCTATAAAAATTATCGAACATTTAAAACAAAAACGAGGTAAAGAGTCGTTGATCTTCCAATCAAGTACTCAGAAATTAGTGTTCATATATATATATATATATATATATATATATATATTATATATATATATATATATATATATATATATATATATATATATATATATATATATATATATATATATATATATATATATAATATATATATATATATATATATATATGGGTTTTATGTTTGGTATGACACCAAAATTTACAGTAATCTCGATGCAGGAATTGAAGCATTATGAACTTTCTTTTGAAGGTAATAAATTCTGTACATAAAGTTGGACCTGGTCAGTTAAGGTATTCCAAGCGATGCTTCGTTACAGACTTACTATTGAACCATAACAAAACCTGTTTAAATGAAAGAAAGTACTTTATCAGAATAACCGCTATGTTTGCCAATTATAAGGAGACAAATAGGATCGGACTTTTATAGGTTTCAGCCAAAGAAGCAATTTTAAATCGCTTTTAGAACTTGATTATGAATATGAACAATTTATCAATGAGCTTCTTAGAAAAAATTGTAGACAGTCAACATTTGAACAATATTTTCAAAGAGGGAGGTAAATTTATCTAATTTTGCATATCGTTTATTGTTACCAATTCGTTTTTGTTATCAAAATCAAGATGTCCAAAATTGGTCACATTAAGTGGAATCAATGTATATACATTACCAATTTAAATTATCTTAAACAGCCGTTTGGCACAATATAGTCCCATAAACTCGGTGAGTTTTGTCTTCTATAGGGCACAATTTTTTTTCTATATTTAATCTTTTAAAAATGATAAATGAGCTTCTAAATAACCTGATAAAATATAATTACATTACTATAGGTCTTCTAAAAGTTACTTCAGTGAAACCCCTTACGACCTATTGTGTTATTGAGGTCTTTAGTATTCTGTAGTATTTTCAAAGCTGATTTGCATTTATAATGCAAAGGTGCCACACGCAACTTTATTTACGAATTATATAATAGATTTTGACACGAAAGTCACAACACACTTTGAATTTGTGTAAATAGTGCAAAATGAGATATGTGTTATTAATTTTGCAAAGAATGTCGAAAGAATACGACAAATTAGGTTGTCAGAATTAGCTTTTTTCTATTGCTTTTAGTGAAAAGGTTATTTAAATATGTGTGTAAAATGTTGTCTGTTTATTTTTTTATTTAATTTTTGTTAATAAACCACAATATATCCAAACCGTCTATTTTACACGAAAGTCACAACACACTTTGAATTTGTGTAAATAGCGCAAATCAGATATGTGTTATTAATTTTGCAAAGAATGTCGAAAGAATACGACAAATTAGGTTGTCAGAATTAGCTTTTTTCTATTGCTTTTAGTAAAATGATTATTTAAACATGTGTATAAACTGTTGTCTGTTTATTTTTTATTTAATTTTTGTTAATATAACACAATATATCCAAACCGTCTATTTTATAAGCAATGCTGAAAATTATTACTTTCGGGGTATGAAGAGTGGCTTGCATGTGTAGCAAGAATATATTGTTCTTATC
>CM063509.1:60755392-60757892 GCA_032207245.1 Pardosa pseudoannulata
AGTGCAAGATCCCATGAATAGAGCGGAGCAGGTGCAATGCAACAGTCTATTGCAACTAAAAGTAGAAAAAGCGCCCTGAATAGTTTGACGACACAATAACGGCGTGACAAATTTTAAACAAATCATCCCCGTCGAGACGGTATCGGCCAAGCCGAAATAAGAATAGGCAGGGCGAACAAGAGGAGTTCGACAAGTCCGTTTATGAACAGGAATGCTGTGTCGAACCCCCATCAACGTGGCCGGTCTATGGGTTAAGCCACCTTCACGGTATGAATATTTCTCAGAAGATTCCATTTCGTATCAGCGTATTCCCTGCTATTGATTTCTAATGTAAATCAGCTTTTTCCTATTAATTCTTTATTTAATTTTTTAATATTTATTTATTTATTTATTTTAATTTTTAAAATTCTTAATCGCCTTCGAGTCCGGGGTGGACTTTTCCCTAGGGCAGCACTTTCAAGCCGTACACCGAATAGAGTAGACTGCTCACTGAGGTAGCTCACAATTGTACGGGACATGAACATTTCTAAACAAATACCTACAAATTTTCATCTCTGAAAATTTGTACTCAGAAATCTAATGACAGTGGATATTTGGAAAACAATCAATTGGTTCGTCCTTCTTCCTAATAGACTGTATTCTATCGGTGGAAGAGAGAGAAAGTTGGAGTTGAGCGATGATGGACTATCAAAGACAGCCAACAACTATCTCCGAGTTTTGATACATGTAACAATAAATTACATTCGGTTCAGCTCTTTTTACCTCTTCCAGTGAGTCATCGTAAAAGACATACCAGAACAGGACGGGTTTGAACTAGGAAGAAACTACGGACTTCCCCTAAACCAACGGACACTTCTATTGGTTGGGGGAAGTCCGAAAGTTTTTTTCTAGTTCAAACAGGTCATGTTCTGGTATGTCTTAAGCGATGACTCATGGGGAGAGGTAAAAAGAGCGGAAACTGAATGCCACTACCGAGTTCTAACCCACATACCTCTCAATCGTTCTTCGAAACATCAAAGGAGACTTCTATTGGTTGGGAGAAATCCAAAGTCTCTTTCTAGTTCAAACCGGTCCTGTTCTGGTATGTCTTTGACGATGACTCACGGGAAAAGGCAAAAAGAGCTGAACCGTATGCAACTACGGAGTTCTAACCCAAATACCTCTCAATCATTCTTCGGAACCCCAACGGACACTTCTATTGGTTGGGAGAAGTCCGAAGTTTCTTTCTAGTTCAAACCGGTCTTGTTCTGGTATGTCTTTAACGATGACTCACGGGAAGAGACAAAAAGACCTGAATCGAATGCAACTACCGAGTTCTAACTCACATACCTCTCAATCGTTCTTCAGAACCTCAACGGACACTTCTATTAGTTGGCAGAAGTCCAAAGTTTCTTTCTAGTTCAAACAGGTCGTGTTCTGGTATGTCTTTGACGATTACTCACGGGAAGAGGTAAAAAGAGCTGAACCAAATGCAACTACCGAGTTCTTACCCAAATACCTCTCAATCGTTCTTCGGAATCCCAAAGGACACTTCTATTGGTTGGGAGAAGTACGAAGTTTCTTTCTAGTTGAAAACGGTCCTGTTCTGCTATGTCTTTGACGATCACTCGCGTGAAGAGGTAAAAGAGCTGAACCGAATGTAACTACCGAGTTTTAAACCACATACCTCTCAATTGTTTTTCGGAACCCCAATGGACACTTCTATTGGTTGGGAGAATTCCAACGTGTCTTTCTAGTTCAAACCGGTCCTGTTCTGGTATGCCTTTGACGATGACTTATGGGAAGAGGTAAAAAGGGCTGAACCGATTGCAACTACCGAGTTCTAAACTCACATACCTCTCAATCGTTCTTCGGAACCCCAACGGACACTTCTATTGGTTGGGATAAGTCCAAAGTTTCTTTCTAGTTGAAAACGGTCCTGTTCTGCTATGTCTTTGACGATGACTCAAGCTAAGAAGTAAAAAGAGCTAAACCGAATTTAACTTATTATTACAATACGATAAACAATGTTCGACACTGCTTAGTTTTCTGATAATATAAGTATGCTAATTTTAGAGGTTTTAAATATAAACATGCTCTCTACAT
This sequence comes from Pardosa pseudoannulata, assembly GCA_032207245.1. Lineage (NCBI taxonomy): Eukaryota > Metazoa > Arthropoda > Arachnida > Araneae > Lycosidae > Pardosa > Pardosa pseudoannulata. Next base: position 60,757,478 of record CM063509.1, read on the forward strand.
TCTTCAGTAATTATTTCTCTTACACATTCTGTAAAATACCTATTACTTCGGAATAATCAGTATAAAGATTTTCTTAAAAGTGATAATAATCAATAGTTGTCGTTAAAGTAATTATCATAGATAAATTACATAGTACAGTTGCTTTCGAATATAATAATTAAGATCTGAATAATTATAAGTCCTTATGAGCATGCGGAAGCATTCTTGGAAACTAATGCACATTAAAAAAATTTTCATTCTCAACATGCACACTTTTTATACAATTTTATTTAAATAAACCTATTTTTAACAGTGTACATGAATACAGATAGTACTTGGATACTGGATTCAAAATTAATACTATTTATAGAAAATCATAAATAAGTTGCACGCGTTACAAATACTTGTGTGCTTACACTTCAGAAGTAACCAAGCC
>CM063509.1:60780392-60787892 GCA_032207245.1 Pardosa pseudoannulata
CAAGGCGATTTTGATAACAATAACCTATTGATAACAATAAACGATATTCAAAATCAGATAAATTTACCCATCCCTCTTTACCAAATTTCAAAATAAAATGAATTAACTCACCTTATATTTATGCACTGTATATTATCCTTTGAAACATAAGAATTGTATACATAATTAAAATAAATTGATCAATTGTTGTCTGTCTGCAGTTTTTTCTATGAAGATCCTAGATAAATTGTTCGTAATCATAAAGTTTTTTAAAGGCAATCGGAGTGGTTTTGTACCCCACGTTTCAACAATGCATTTCTCATTTCAGCACTTGTAGGAGGTGGCTCAATATTAACACTAGAATTACGGAAGAGGTCATTTTGACACCCATCGAACTTTTATCTCTGACATCTCTTCTATTTTTTTTGCAAATATCTTAATCCTTTCTTGACTTTTCCTAAATCATTGTGATTTACGAAATAGTAAAGATTTCAAGAAAATCGTATTTTTATTTTAGCCCTAACAAATGATTATACCTAGAAATACGACAGGCTATATACTGATATTCAAAACAAGTGTAAATTTCATAATGACTCTTTCACTATTTTATTAGCAGAACTGGAAGCATTCATAGCGTTGTTGTACGTAAGGGGGCATTAGCCGCCAAGGGCTTACCAATTCTTAGTTTGTGGTCCAAGACTTGGGGACCAAAGTTTTTCATGAAACTATGAGTAGAGATAGGTTTCCGGAAGTTATGAAATTTCTTCGTTTTGAAAATAAACTAACAAGGTCTTCACGTTTGCAGTGTGATAAATTTACACTAATATCCGAGGTATGGAATACTTTTATAGAAGCTGTAAGCTTTGCCACAAACCAAATGAAAATATTACGTTTGATGAACAGTTATTCCCTACAAAAACAAGATGCCGTTTTTTTGCAGTATATGCCTAACAAGCTCGATAAATTCGGAATAAAATTTTGGCTAGAAGTAGATGTTAGGACAAAATACTTATTAAACGGATTTCCCTATTTAGGAAAAGATGAAATGAGATCAAGTGATCAAAGTTTAGGAGAGAACGTAGTAAATCGTTTAATTGATCTTACATACCTGCAAAGTCTGTATATTTTTAAAAACAAATTGTAGTTGTCATAATTTGCGTTGTTTTAATTTATTTTTCACAAATATATTATATAATATAGAGAAATATGCAGATATTTTATCAAGGGATCAAAATGACACCCGTCGTAATTCTATGTATACAAAAACCACCTTAATTTAATGTTAAGAGATTATCCATGTGACTCATTAGTTGAATCAACCTGTCTTAATGATGTATATTTCGATCTTTTGTTTTAATATTAAATGATATCGCTTTCTGGCTTCCATATCGACAAGCTGTATGAAAACGAGCAAGGCTTAAAATATGAATACGTTCTTTCTCAGTTCCGAAAAGAACATGTTGCCTTCTACTTATCTGACAACCTTTGATCAACAGCAGAGTGTGCTTATTTCTGAAAAAAAATCCATTAGCGTCTAATTCCACACTCTTTTGTTCATTCCCCCTTTCCCTAGATGAAAGAGGGATAATTCTCTTGAATTCAAATAACTACGAATGGATAGAAAAGAAAAGGTTCCTTCTGAATACATTGTGAATATTCCTTTGCCAGTTGAAATGAGGTTTGAAATTGATAACATTAACCGATGTAACGATCCCAAAAAGAGATCATTTTACATACAAATTAATAGAAAATATCGGGAATACGTGATTTAGATAACAATAAGGGTTTGATAACAAAGATTATATTAAGCGGAGTCCACTATATATACACCACAAATTCAAATTAAAGCTGAAATAACCTTTTTCCAACATCAAAAAATTTATCGCTTATAGTTATTACTTCTTATAAACTTATAGTTATTATTCTTGTAAACTAAGAGTGAGACTTTCTCATACTACAGTTAATTATTTTTTATTTCGATTAACAAAGCTCTACTTCATAGAATACATAATTTAAAAAAAAACTCAATAAATCTCTTCAGAATTTCATGCTTATAAACTTTTTAACTTTTTAAACTTGTAAGTAGATTAAATATTTCAAATTGAGAAAGTAGATCGTGTTTAAAAATTACATTTTAAGAGCAAATTGACTGTTGAAAATTCTTTTTATTTGTATTTCTTTATTGGTGTATTTCTATCATAATTGTTAAATCGCAAATCACGTAGTTTTTTGTTTCTTTCTAATATATTTATGCAAAATTTATTACTCTAAACTAAATTGTTGTTTTTGATTTCTTATTATCTTGCCTATGATAGATCACAAATATTTCGATATTTTGTATTATGTTTCGATATTTTCATCGAATTCTGGGAATTTGAAGGTCTATTATTCCGTTAATAAATAATGTAAAAAAAAAACCTCTTCATTTAGAAGTAACTAACAATAAAGAGGAAATTTAAAGAAAATAAGATCTTATAACACGAAAGATAATTTTTTTTTATCGAAGGAAAGCAAATATAATAAATTCATGCATTGCAATTCGAGACTACATATAGTTTTACTAAAATATTTTGATTTAACACAAAATGAATAGTTATGGTCTGTTTAAAATAAATTAATGCAATAAATGTAGAACCACAATCGAATGTATTGTTAGAAGTCCCGCAAAATTTCTAACAACATCTAAAATTGCAAAAATATTCTAAGAAAACTACGACTACTAGAGCGACATATATATATATATATAATATATATATATATATATATAAATATATATATATATATATATATATATATATATATATAATATATATATATATATATATATATATATATATATATATAGATATATATATATATATATATATATATATATATATATATATATATATATATATATATATATATATATATATATATATATATATATATATATATATATATATATATATATATATATATATATATGTATATAATAATATATATATATAATATATATATATATATATATATATATATTATGTATATATATATATATATATATATATTATATATATAAATATATATATATATATATATAATATATATATATATATATATTTATATATATATATATATATATATATATATATTTATATATATAAGATATATATATATATATATATATATATATATATATATATATATATATATAATATATATATATATATATATACATTATATATATATATATACATATATATATATTATATATATATATATATAGATATATATATATATATATATATATATATATATATTATATATATATACTATATACATATATATATATATATATATATATATATATATATATATATATATATAGATATATATATATATATATATAATATATATATATATATATATATATATATATATATATATATATATATTATATATATATATATATATATATATATATATATATATATAATATATATATATATATAATATATATATATATATATATACACATTCCTCTACCTTTTTTTAAAACAAATCTTTAAAATCTATCTTCCCAGCTATAAAATATCTTAATTAATGGAATGTTCTTGAATTAAAATTCTTTCAACAAATGTGCCTAATGCTTTCACAGAAATAGTAAATTTTTTGTCTACTCAACACATTTTGCAGTTGACGCTGGGAAATGGCTCAGTTGTCCTATCCAGCCATCTAATCTGAGTTCCATATTATTGTTATAGCATGAATAAAGCTGCTTTCTTTGAAAATTTTTTCGTCTCTGTCCTGCTCTATGGCCCACCCTTGTTCCAGTATGTGTTTCAATGTACTTTCTCTTATCTGTAAAAGTTGTCTTGTTTAGAATCTCTTCAATAAATATTTAAGTTTTACTCAGAACTGCGTGTTCTCTTGCAATGGATCCACAATTTCTTTATTCATTAAATTTAGTCGCTCAGGCTTCTCCTTCCAAAGAGTCTGGTCAAAGGAAAAAGAATATTGGCTGTAGCTCAATATGACCGACAGTTTAAATCACTGCTGTTACATGTATATGTATCTGTGTGTCATGTCAGCTTTTACATTTATAATGCAAGAAACATTTATATCTGCTTTTATCTATATGTTTAGTGGTTTTATCCCTATAATTTCAATCTAAGTAAACCTACGCAGTAATACATTATGCATCCCCTTCAGATTGATCTAGAATAATCATTATTCATTCAATAGCTAAAGAAAATCATTATCAGTAAAATCCAACTTCAGAATCAGGAGTGGCTCTTAATTACATTCAAAATTACAAAAAGTACTAGAAAATCCCCTGAGTATCAGCATACGATACCCAAGAGAATTTTGGTCTCGATTTGCATTTCTGACATAAACATGCCTACTTTTAATTCATATCTTGACTGAAGGGACAATAATAGAACTTTAAAACATTCAACTAAAAAAAGACCACATAAGTTTACAATATAGTATAAATCGGTAAAATAAAATAAATTGTTGATTTTGCTCATTAGTATAGAATACCACTTACGTGAACTGAATAAATTGAGTATAGCTCTAGGTGATGAGTACTAATAAAACGACTGTTACAGAAAGCAAATTCGTTACAATGAGGATATTTTTATTTTCTCCAGAATAATTTTCTTTCCATTCATTTAAATTATAAATCTTCAGTCTTTCCAAACTTTCGTGGCCTAAACAAAATCTACGATGAAATAAAATAGTAATAAAGTATAAAAAAGGGAGTTATGAATCTTCTAAATAGATTTCAAATAAATAGAAGAAATTACGGACTGTGGAGATTTATATATATACACACACACAGATATATATATATATATATATATATATTATATATATATATATATATATATATTCATAAACATGTTTATTTTTGATCGAATGGGAGAGAAATATTGTTCTGCATATCATATGTTTTGAGGTGATATATATATATATATATATATATATATATATATATATCACCTCAAAACAGATGATATACAGAACAGTTTTTCTTTCCCATTCATTCAAAAATAAACATGTTTTTTATCCACACTGATATTCATCTTTGTACTATTTACACAGGTTCAAAGAAGAATCGGTTTGGAGCGCTACCGGTCTAACTTTGTGCAACACGAGGGCTAATGAGACCGGGGAACCTACTGCTTTAAAGCCGAATTTTCCCCGAACGTAATAAAGTTGCGCACAAAACACCTCAATAACACAATATGCCGTAAGAGGTTTGACTAAAGTAGCTTTTGGAAAACGTATAGTAATGTAATGATGGTTTAGCAGATTATTTAGAAATTCATTTATCATTTTTAAAAGATTAAATATAGAAAATATATGTATCCTAAATAAGGCAGAATCGAGTTTTTATAAGAAACATGATTATATATATATTATATATATATATATTAAATATATATAATATATACATACAATATCTATATATGTAATTATATATTATAATAATCAAGTTTATACGATTATTAATAATATACATTATTATGTAAATATATATATAATATATATGTATAATGTAATATATGTATATATCTTAAATATAAATATATACTATATATGTATATATACTTTATAGTATATAAATATATCTAATATATATTATATATATATATTATAATATATATACTTATATATATATATATATATATATATTATATATATATATATATATATATATATATATATAAAATATATGATGTATATATATAATTTATGTATATATAATATATATGATATAAATTAAATATATTGTATATATATGTATACTATATATATATATATAATATATATATAATAATATATATATATATATATATATATATAATATATATATATATATATAATATATATTGTGTGTGTGTGTGTGTGTGTTAGATTTAAAAATAATTTCTTTTTAATTTCACATTAACTTGTGTGCACAATGAATAAGTTAAATATATTATTAATTTAATTGTTTTTATGCTATGAAAATAAAAGAAAACATGAACTTTAAATTCTACGCAAAATATGCTTTCACAAATATCAATGCTCTTTACGTCCATTTAAATTTCATTAGGCTATTCATCCGTCCGTTTTCCAGACAGAAAGAAGCAATAAAACATAAAGTGAAGAGTGGCTTTGAACCCTCTAAAAGCGTTTCAAATTAATAGAAGTAATGCGAGCTTTGGGATTTAGGTCGTGACGACCTATGTCTGATATGACAAATGTTACTGTTGTGATGGGTGAATTCCAAAAAATGCAAGTTTGCCTTTCCTGGTTATTAATGAGAATATTTTTTGGCTCTTTGGCTTTGTGTAAACAAGGAAAATAATGTAATTCTTTCATATTTTTAAATCTTCTTTGTGTTTTCGATATGTATCAGAAATTCAGATTATAAATGGGATATCTAAAATTGAAGCTTGATTTTTTTTAATATTACAATTATCTCTTGTGTATAGATTTATTTTTAAAAAATTGTTTTTAGATTTTTCAACATTGATGATGTGTTAATATTTATTTCACCCCAAAATGCTTTTTCACATACTTCGTTGTAGTTCTTTATCAAAAATTGCCAATATAACCGGAACATATGAAATGAGATATTGTTTTATGTATTTGTTATAGTTTAGTTATATGTTCTTTGTGAACTCATTTTTAATAAAATTTGTTGTTTTTCTGACATTAGAAACCTGTTAATATTTGTTTTGCTGTAAGATTCACTTTTAATATTTTTCTTTTTACTTCACTGTAGGAATATATCAAAATTTGCAAAGATAATCATGAATTAAAGCTTGATATCTGAAATTAATTAAAGCTTGATTATTTCATATTTCAGTTATCTGTTGTTTAAAAAATCATTGTTAATAAAATTTGTTGTGTTCCTAACATTACTAACATCTTAGTATTTCTTTCGAGTTAAAATTAACTTTTAATATTTTTCTTTTTACTTCACTGTAGGAATATATCAAAATTTGCAAAGATTACCATGAATTAAAGATTTTTTCTGAAATTAATTAAAGCTTGGTTATTTTATATTTCAGCTATCTGTTGTTTATAAAATCATTGTTATAAAATTTGTTGTGTTCCTGACTTTACTAACATCTTAATATTTCTTTCGCGATGACATTCACTTTTAATATTTTTCTTTTTACTTCACTGTAGGAATATGTATAAATTTGCAAAGATAACCATGAATTAAAGTTTGATATCTGAAATCAATTAAAGCTTGGTTATTTTATATTTCATGTATGTATATTTCATGTATAAACTCATTTTTAACAATTTTTTTGTTTTTTTTTAACATTAATAACCTGTTAATATTTGTTGTGCTATAAAGTTAACTTTTATTTTTATTTTACCTCGATATAGGATTGTGTCGAAGTTTGCAAAGAAATCCGTGATATCTGAAATGAATTAAAGGTTGATTATTTTATATTTCAGTTATCTGTTGTTTGTAAACTCTTTTATAATAAGATGTCTTGAATGCCTGACATTAATAACCTGTTAATATTT
>CM063509.1:60792892-60795392 GCA_032207245.1 Pardosa pseudoannulata
TGCGAAAGAGCACTTTTTTACTAATACCTGAAGACAAAGCCTTTATACCAAAACTAACTCATATGTTACAAATTTTCTTATTTCCCATTGAGTACTAAGACTTCACTTTATCTTAAACGATGTACAATGTAAACATGGCCTTGGCATGTTTCAAGAATTTATCAGAGAAAAATTAAAGGATATAAACTATACATATTTTAATATAAATTCTGTAATGCTTAAATTAATTGATAGAAACATAAACAAAACCTTAAATTGCAGGACTATTTCTTAAGAAAACTGACTTAAATGTGTTGTATGTTTTAATTACAAATGATTTCACAATTATGGAAATGTAAGCCTAATATAAAAGTCAAAACTCACAGTTTTTAGTTTTTTTTTTAAAAAGTCCTCAATAGACCAAATTGTTTCTGAATTCTCAGCATGTTTCTAGACGCAAATGTCCACCAACCTACGCACAAAACAGATGAAAAAAAATTGTTGTTTCTTCAATTGTTGTATACTGCAATATTTCATTGCTACCTCAATACTATTGAGTCCTACCGTCTTTGGAGTGGATTGTTTTACTGTCAACAGAGCATTCCTGTTCTTCTACTATTATTTCTCAATGTTCTCCCATTTCTATAAAATTGTCATTTATTTTAAAGACTTCGTAGTTAACCATGCATTTTGTAATGTCCTCTGCAGCACTATCATCGCAACCCAACATGTTTTTCAGCAATAAAGCAAGTTTAGCGCTGTCATCTTCAGTTTTGGTTTCTCACATTGGATCAGAGTTGGAATGTCAACCTCCATGGTAAAAAATAATTTTCGAAATCCTTAACCGAGATATGTCTGGAAACATTTTCCTGTCCTTCCTAAGACCAACCTTATATTCTCTAGTATGCCAATCGTTTCCAGAGTGGTGATATAGACTTCTTATCTTATCTTTGTAGTCTACTAGGCGCATCCAGAAAGTAAGATTTCTCGATGTTTTTCACTTTAAAGTAAACGTAATTACACGTGTCAATTGCATACGCCTATCAGATCTTTGACGTATCAATCATATGCCAGCTGGATAGGTCCTGATTATTAAAAGTAGCTGGGTAGCAGTGGTCCGAAATGGATACTCTCTTCCGCCGCCTGCAAGGTTAGGTCAGTGATATTGAATGCAAAAAGAATTGCTCCAATTGAAATTCATCGTCATCTCTGTCAGGTCTAGGAAACCGAACACGGACACCCCAAACACAAAATTCAATGCTTAGAAAGCAGCACTGGCATTTCTGCCCAATAGTTTTCAGAGTGGTGATTGTAGACTTCTTATCTTATCTTCGTAGTCTACGATGCACAATCCAGAAAAGTAAGATTCGCCGAATGTTTTTTCACTTTAAAGTAAACGTAATTAGACGTGTCAATTGCATATGTCTATCAGATCTTTGACGTATCAATTCTGGATAAATAAATGTTTTTTAAAAGAAAACACATTAATTTTTATGTATTTGGTTCGTTTTTACCACGTTATTGAAGTACTACTGATTGTTGTGTATTTGCTAAAATATATCCCCCGAACGCCCAGTGATCTATTTTTAGATCAGCATATTTTTTAAACACTATGGTACGTATTGATAAAATTCGATAATAATATTCATGTTGATAGTAAAAGACACCCAATTTATGAATTATATAACATTATGTCGAAAAAAAAATAATTTGGGCGTTAATGGGTTAAATTAAATACAGCTATTTTTGAAAGCTCCCTTTTTTACACTTACTCAATATCATTTACTATTTACTTTATTTCTGCTAACTATATTAGGTTTCAGTACATTTTTGAATTTCAGATACCAAATTTTTATCCATTATCACAGGGAAAAATTTTAGGCTCCATTTTGTATTTTGTGTTTTTCGTAGTATGATCATGAACAAGTCACAATCATTTATGATCAGTTGATGTTATGTACAGTATACTCATGAGTTGCTGGCCTAATATTTCGAAAGATCATTTTTTTTACTAATACCTGAAGACAAAGCCTGTATACCAAAACTCATATGCTACAAATTTTCTTATTTCACATTGAGTACTAAGACTTCACTTTATCTTAAACGATGTACAATGTAAACATGGCCTTGGCATGTTTCAAGAATTTATCAGAAAAAAATTAAAGGATATAAACTATACATATTTTAATATAAATTCTGTAATGCTTAAATTAATTGATAGAAACATAAACAAAACCTTAAATTGCAGGACTATTTCTTAAGAAAACTGACTTAAATGTGTTGTATGTTTTAATTACAAATGATTTCACAATTATGGAAATGTAAGCCTAATATAAAAGTCAAAACTCACAGTTTTTAGTTTTTTAAAAAGTCCTCAATAGACAATTGTTTCTGAATTCATCAGTGTTTCTAGACGCAATGTCCACCAACCTACACAAACAGATGAAAAAAATTGTTGTTTCTTCAATTGTTGTATACTGCAATATTTCATTGCTACCCCAATACTATTGAGGCCTACCGT
>CM063509.1:60812892-60832892 GCA_032207245.1 Pardosa pseudoannulata
TATATATATATATATATATATATATATATATATATATATATATATATATATATATATATATATATATATATATATATATATATATATATATATATATATATATATATATATATATATATATATATATATATATATATATATATATATATATATATATATATATATATATATATATGTATATATATATATATATATATATATATATATATATGTATATATATATATATATATATATATTATATATATATATATATATATTATATATATATGTATATATATACGTTTTGCAGAGAGCAAACCAGAATAAGTCCATTTGCTTTGGTTGTTTCGATTGATTCCAGTAATATCTACTTGGCAGAAATAACAGTCATCGCAGTGGTTTTGGGGTTCTCTCCAAACCATTGGTATGCCTAATTTGAGATTTTCTTTTCCCAGTAGCCCTCTGTCTTAAAAGTTATGTACAACGTTTATATACCTTATGCGGTGCCCACGTTTATCTTTATCGTCAAACTTAACACCAAAATATACAAGATAATTTCTCTTTACATAGTCAGAAACAGTTTCTCTGTTTTCTTTTAACATGTATTCTCCGCATATGTAGCAAAGCACATCAGGATGATTTGTACAACTTATTCTGCTTGAACTCATTCTATTTCTATTTATCGATACAAGTACAACAACCTACAGCATAGTACGTTTTAGGTTAACTTTACAACATCTCTTTCCTAAACTCAAATATTACACGATGATAATATCTTCAAAGTCACATGAGGATAATCTACCTTATATGATGACATATCTCAAACTAAATTAAACTCAAAAAGTTTTTACTTTATTAATTAAAAAGTGTTTACTCAACTGAAAAAGGATTTCAACTGTAGTTTAAGCGTTGAATTATATATATTATCGGATCTTTAGCCTATCTGGTGTATTTTCGTGGATCTATGTGGTTCACATTTTCTATAGTACTGCACAATAAAAAACGCGTATCTGAAAAAAGTAGAGCTGATAGAGAAAAACTGATTTCATATTTAGAATCAGCTCCCCAAACATAGCTAAATGCAGTTTTAAAATCCTAGGCACCAAAAAAAAAATATTTTTGTAGGCCTGTGTTATTAGACTGCTTAAATTAACTATTTTCATGGGTTTTTACAAATATGCAAAAAATAGTGATGTAACACGTCAATTTTCCAATTCTGGAACATTGGATAAAAACCTTTAAAACTTTTTCACCTAATTTTTAAACTTTATTGTATTTCTATACTCTTAATTAACATAATAACAAAATTTTAAGTCATCGGGACTATTCGTTCTTAATTCGGTATTTAAATGGTTAAAATACTGCTCAATAGAATAACGATATTTTTTTTTACTTTTGTAGTATACAAATACATTTCATTTAACAAACTTTCTCTGTATTAATGACTACAAAAGTAAGTATATATTTGCTTCAAATGTATTAAGAGAATATGCATTTCTTCTCTATGCCTGTCTATAATTCAAACTTTCAAAAATTAAATATAGGGTAATATGTTTTACCTTCATAATACCTAATATTTGTAAATTTGTCAATCAGAGGTCTAATCTTGGATTTTGGAAGTAGAAGTTTTACCTACAAACACCATTTGATATCTGATCTTCAATTATAGTTTTAAAGCTCCTTGTTTTGGCAGTTTGTATGAGTCTTTATATTTGTAATATTCATTTTATTAAAACCCTATAGTTAAGTGTGTGCGTGTGTGAATGCTTAAATCTTTAAATATAAAATAATGTTTAACAGAGTTTAATTTACATCTACATTAAAATAGATCTCATTAGAAAATAATAACTGCAAATGCCTAATATCTGCATCCTAACAATAACTGTAAATACTTAATATCTGTAACCTAATAATAACTGTAAATACCTAATATCTGTAAATTTCATAAACAGAGGCCTAATCGTAAGTTCTGGTTATTAACGTTTTACCCACATACACAGTTTGATATCTGATCTTGAATTTATTTAGAAAGCTCTTTGATCTGGTATCTTCTATGAGTCTTTACGTTTGTAATATTCATTTTCTTAAAACCCTGTGGATAATATGTTTATATTTCTATGTTTAAATCTTCATAACATGACAGAATTTAATTTACTGTATTTTAAGGTTACATCTGCATTAATATAGCTTGCATTCGAAAATAAAAACTGTAAATACCTAATAACTGTAACCAAAAAATAACTGTAAATACCTAATATTTGTAGCCTAATAATAACTGTAAATGCTTAATATCTGTAACTTAATAATAACTGTCAATATGTAATATCTGTAACCTAACAATAACTGTAAATACCTAACATCTTTAAATTTCATAAGAAGAGGTCTAATCGTGGGTTTTGGTAGTAGACGTTTTACCTACAAACACCATTTGATACCTGAACTTGATATATATTATGATAGCCCCGTGTTCTGACAGCTTGTATGAGTCTTTACTTTTCATTTTATTAAAACCCTGTGGAAACTTGTGTGTGTGTGTGTGTGTGTGTTTGAATTTTTATAGGTAGCGTAATGTTAACATAATTTAATTTACTGTATTTTGAGGATACACCTACATTAAAATAGCTCGCATTTGAAAATAATAATTATAAACCCACTATTTCAATTTTATTAAAATATTCTCACAAATTGTTAAAACCCATCACAAATATTATGTTAATTTTGTGCAATGTTAATATAAAAATGATGTTTTTAAATTTATCTTTTTAATGCTTGCACGAGGTTAAAAATGCATGCTGTTAAAACTGCTTAATGTTAAAAGCATTGCCTGAGAAAAAAAATCATTACTCGCTTGCTTTTATGAACAAAGAAGATATTTCAAAGCGAAAGTCAATTAAATATTAATAGGATGTGATTTAATGAGGTGAGATGCAGATTTTTATATTTTTCACAAATGTTTCGGGGTTCAATTTTTTTATAATTTTTGATAAGCAACAAAATATCCAGTGAGTGCACGAATTATTATTTTGAAAAAATAGGAGGAATTTAATAGGAAACATCATTGAAACCTTGAAAGGGATTATTTTTAATTTTGGATACCAGTTAATTTTCTAACATTTCTAATATTTTAAATAAAATTAGTTAATCATTTTATGTGAGAATATGTGTATGTACCTAGTTAAATATTTTATGTATGATTATATGGAATCAACTAGTTAAAAATCGTTTGAGTAAATATGCATATGTACCTAGTTAAATATTTTTTATGAATGCAACTAGTTAAATATTGTAAGTATAAATATGTGTAGGTAACTAGTTAAATATTCTGTACATACATTTGGGCATTAACATATTACATACTGTATATATCAGTATACTTATGAGTCTAGTTAAATATTTTATGTATGAATGTATGTAAGCATTACTTTAGTATACATGAAAATGTGTATATACCTAATTAAATATTGTATAAATGAATATGTTTAACTAGTTAATATTGTATATTATATATTTATATATATATATTATAAATATATATATGATATATATATATATATATATATAAATATATATATATATATATATATAGTATTTATATATTTATATATATATATATATATATATATATAATATATATATATATATATATAATATAGTATATATATATATATATTATATAGTATATATATATATTATATATTAATATATATATGTTAAATATATATATATATATATATATATATATATATATATGTATTAATATATATATATATATATATATATATATATATATATATATATATATATATATATATAGATATATCTATATATATAAATATATATATATATATATATATTATATATATATTATATATATTTATATATATATATATATATATAATATATCAATATATAATATATATATAAATATATATAATTTATATATATATAATATATTATATATATATATATATATATAATATGTATATATATATAAATATATATATATATATATATATATATGTATATATATGTATATTATATTTATGTATATATATGTATGTATTTATATATTTATAAATATTTTATATTTATATATATTATATATATATATGTATATGTATAATATTATATGTTATTATATATAGTATACATTAACATTAATATATTTATAGTATAATATATGTATATATATATTATATGTATAATTAATGTTGTATATGATATTTATGTATATGTATATATGTAATATAGTATATTTATGTAACTAGTTATATATAAATATATATTATATATATATATATTATAGAAATGTATGTATAAATATTATATGTACTATTAAAATATTCCAAAATTTGAATTAATACACTTACATACTGTATATATCAGTATACGTATGTATCTAGTTAAATATTTATGTATGAATTACGTATATGTACGCATTACTTTAGTTTAAATCAAAATGTGGACGTACCTAAATAAATATTGTATAAAGGAATATGCGTACATAAACCAGTTAAATATTATATATATAAATGTGTATGTACCTAATTAAATATTGTATAAATGAATATGCGTATGTAACCCACTTAAATATTATATGTATGAGTATGTATGCTCCTAGTTAGATGTTTGGTGAATGAATATTTGTATGTACCTAGTTAGATATTGTATACATGAGTATATGTATGTAACTAGTCACATACGGTATACAAGAGTATATGTATGTACCTAGTCAAATATAGTATATATGATAATATATTTACATGTAGTTAAATGTTGTATATATAATTATACATATGTAGTAACTAGTTAAGTATTATATAAATGAATATGTGTATGCACCTACACAGTTCCATCAAATTAATGTGGCCACCTGTCAAAATCCAGAACAACCACCTTTCTTAGAGTGGATAGCTTCGATACCTTCAGGAAGAGAGTCAGTTAGGTTCCTGGTAGTGTTCACTGGAGTGTTGAGTCACGATGACTCCAGTGATATGGCCAGCTGCTCTAGGTTACGCAAGAGGATCCTTGGTGCGAACAACCCGATCAAGGTGGTCCCACAGTTTCTCAATTAGGTTCCAGTCTAGGGATTTTTCTGGGGCTAAGGGAGTTCCGCAAACTGATCCTGGTGTTTTGGTCGAACCATGCACCTACATCGCGAGCTTTATGATACATCACACTGTTCTTCTAGTAGAAGTCCTCCTTAACAAAAACAATTCACATGTATGGATGAACATGGTCTGAAAGAATAAATGGATACTTTGATGTGTTGATATGTTTTGTGTGGATTATCCGTACAATTCACAATGAGGAGTGGACCCAGATAATACCACGAAAACATTAACTAGACCACAATGTTCTCTCCACCAACTTGGACGTTTCCAGCAGCTGTTGCAGGGTGTTTGCTTCCACTACTTCCTTCTATTTCCAGCAATGTACGACATTTGCCAAGTCGCTGATTTTCGATAGTACCATTTTGGCATGAGCGGTATACCTTTACCACGGTGGCGCATGAATGATTTACAAAATTAGCTGCTTCGGAAATGCTTTCACCCTTGGTCCAAAAGATAATCTCCTTTTTGACGTCGAATAAATCACCTCTTTCCTGCATCACTGAAAGGACTGAAATTCGCTCATTTTGAAGTTCATTACCAAAGAGTATCATCCTACACTTTAAGTGATCTTTCACAAATGAAAGAGGTAATAAAAAAGATGTCGAATGAATCATCTCTTTCCTGCATCACTGAAAGGACAGAAATTCGCTCATTTTGAAGTTCATTAACAAAGAGTATCATCCTACACTTTAAGTGATCTGTCACAAATGAAAGAGGTAATAAAAAAGATGTCGAATGAATCATCTCTTTCCTGCATCACTGAAAGGACAGAAATTCGCTCATTTTTTTTTATGAAAGTTAATATGGTAAATTTTTATTTTTGAAAAATTTTTTTTTTTGAACTTAAAAGAGTATCATCTACTCTTTAAGTGATCTGTCACAAATGAAAGAGGTAATAAAAAAAACGTCGAATAAATTACCTCTTTCCTGCATGACTGAAAGGACTGAAATTTGCTCCTTTTGAAGTTCATTACCAAAGATTACCATCCTACACTTTAAGTCATTTTCACAAATGAAATTGGTAATAAATATAATATTTAAATCATAATTACGTGTCATTTTTATCTCTTTATATGGATACATATTACAGAATCTCTATCTGAAGGATTCATTAAATGTTGACATTTTTTAATTATATTCCTAGAAAATGTTTTATTACTGTTCTGGAAAAATTACAGAAAGTGTTTCATTAAACCTGAATGTTGTAAGAATCTTCACCTGCATCTATTTATAGGCTCAAGCTCCGAAGAAATACTAAATTGTTTCTTATCCCAGTTCAGTAGGCACGTTCAGTGGGTAGGTCAAGCTTAGGGGATGTCATGAAATTCTAGAAATCAGTTTTCTGGAAAACCTTGCTCTATTTTTTATTTTCTATTTTCTTTTAATTTGTATTCATCTTAACTAAATTTCAGACATTTTTGTGTTGAAAATATGCTTTGAAATTGGGTATAAACATAATACAAAATTATAAACACCACTTGTCGACAATTTGGTGATCGCTTGTACAAAAATAGAGCCAAATACATGGCGGTCGACGCCCGAAACTGGGATTCTAACCGAAATAGAATGTATATTGCTGACTCCCTAAATACTTGATAATAAATATTTTGCTTCGGATTATTTATAGAATAAACCTAATGAAAAATATACAACTTTTATATTTCTAGAGAAATACAATTTCTTGTTTGCAATACAAGAACAAAATTTGTAGAATTAGTAGTAAAATATAACACAGATATTAAATAAAAATAATTTCTTCTAAAAATACTTAAGCGATTTCAACGTATAAGCATATATTTATCTTATCCAATTGTCGAGGGTATGAATGCAAGTAGGTATTATACAATTGTTTGATAAGTTTGTCTGGTTGAACACTAGAAGTAATTTTCTATGAATTAAAAATTTGCTTTTATATTATGAGCATATAGCTCTCTGTTAAATACAAGTATTCTATTTATAATTACATCACATTAAATATTTTTTTCTTTCAATCTATATTAAATTTTTGACTTCTAATCATTATAAAGCTATTTACTACAAAATGTCTTTCAATTTTATATCTGTATTTAAAAGTCGTTTAAAATCATATATTAATCTTTTTATTTTATAAATTTTTTTATATTATATATAATTAAAATAAAAATGATTAAAATTTTCTTTAAATTTATTTTTGATAAACTAAATTGATTTAATAAGACATAAATAGATATTAATTTAATTTATTGTATAAAAATATATGTTTAAATATATAAATAAATTGATAATATAATTTTTTAAATAAATATTTTGTATATCTTTATATAATTATTATTATAATAAATTTATTATATAAAAAATAATTTTATTGTATAAAAATATAGTAATTTTTAAATTTAAAATATAAAAAAAAATACATTCTATGTTAAAAAATTTTAAAAAAATTTTTATATTTTAGAAACCACATAAGATAAATAAATTGTTTAAAAATATATTATTTAAAAGTAAATATTTTTTAAATTAAATAATTAAAAGATTATATAAAATTTTATATTTTAATTTTAATTTTGTGACTTTTCTAAAAATTTTCAATAAACATATATTTATATATTAAATATATTATATTATAATATATTTATAAATTATATAATGCTAATATATAAATAATATTATTTAATATAATTTATATTTTATAAAATCTTTATCAATAATATTATAGAAAAATTTATATTAAATTCATATATTTTTTAGATAAATTTCTGATACGTAAAGATTTCTGCTAAAATTGTTAACTAATAATTTCTTTTTAAAAGAAATTAATTTATTTTTGTATATATAGAAATAATTTTAATTTTTGCAAATAGAATTACAATTGTAAATTATATTTTTAGATTAAATAAAAAGCAATATGCTTAGATACAAACATAATAAATTGTGTTTAAAAACACACACAAAAAAAAATATATATATATAATTATATATATATTATATATAATATATATAAATATATATATATATTTATATATATAAATATATATATATATAATATACAACTTATATATATATTAGAAATATAAATATAAGATTTTGTTTATATTATATATATATATAATTAATATTATATTATATATATATATATACTATAGTATAAAGAAAACATATTATAAAATTGTAATAAAAAATTTATACATATATATTTTTAAATAAATTACAATATATGTTTGTTATATTAATTTATAATATATATAATAATATATATATATATAAATATAATATATTATATATATATTATAAATATATATAATATATATATAAATATATATATAAAATATATATAAATATACAAAGAATGATACATATTATCAAGTTATTCATTTAAATTGTATAAAATTAAATGTAATATTTTTTATAGTAGAAATAAATATTTGCAAAATAAAACTTTAATAAAAAGTTAAATTTGACACTTGAAAAATGTTTCTGGAATTAGAAGGTAATTCTTCTAGAACTAACCGAAAGCAAAATGCTTAACTCAGATTAATTAATTGCCTTTGATTAATTAAATGCCAGGATTGTTTTATAATTGCTTTTAAATGATTCAAATCTTTGAAACTTTTGATTAATTGGAAATCGATGTAAATTAAAGTTAAGTAATTAAAACCTATAACTGTGAAATGAAAGTTTCAAATAGAAATAAAACGTGGAAAGTTTAGAAATCTGACAAAAGAAAAGTAATTGATACTATTTAGGCTTTTTTTAATGAATTCAGTTGTCATTTATCCTCATTTTATATGCAGTTTCTTGGGCAGGATGTAACTTTCTTAGTTTGGGTGTTATAGATTTCCGTATTTTATGAAATTAATGATGCAGGTCATTTATCAAAGTTTCCAAATTGAAATATCTTATTAAATCAAAAATATGAGTAATTAAATACATCAGAATATCTTTTCCAACTTTTTTACTTAGAATCAAAAAGGAATAAAAATAAATCCCAAATATATATATATATATGTATATATATATATGTATATATACATATATATATATACATATATATATATAAATATATATATATATATATATATAATATATATATATATATATATATATATATATATATATATATATATACATATTATATACAAATATATATATATATATATAATATATATATATATATATATATACATATATATATATATTATATATATACTATATATTTACATATATATATATATATATTATATATATATATATATATATATATATATAAATATATATATATAATATATATAATATTTATAAAGTACATATATATATTATACAATAGTATATATATATATAATATATATATATATATATATATATATAGATATATATATATATATATATGAATATATATAATATATATATATAATATATATATATATATTATATATATATATATATATATATATATATATATAAATATAATATATATAGATATAATATATATATATTATATATATAATATATAAATAATATCTTACAGTTTACGTTATTTAGATTTTTCCGCATGTATATACACAATATATATATAATTTATTATTAAAAAAGAAATCCATTATTTTAGAATGAAATTAATGATTTTATTTAACATGTTTCTGATTGTCCGATTTGGGTCAAATATACACCATTTTGTTCTATAATTTGTTGACATTTTATAGGTAGCTTCAAAATGCCTCTCTCATAGAAGTCTTGGTTCTTATTGGAGAAAAACTCTAGTAATCGATTTTCACAATCTTGTCTTGATCCCAGTTTCTTATCACACCAAAAGTTTTTCAATGGGAGAAAAATGTGGTAATCGCTTGGTTCCAGGTCCGGACTATATGTTGGAAACATTAAAATTTCCCAACCAAGCTCCCTGAGTTTCTGGGGAGTCACTACAGACCTGTGTGGGCTGGCGTTGCCATATGGAAGCAACTCAAAATAAATGTTTTCCTTCCAGTCCCATCAAAACATAGTAGGACATTCCTGGCCATTAGTCCTGGTTTAGTCACCGTTTGAGCTCTTTCACTGTGCTTTGACCACGATCGTTTTCAATATTGTCGTATTTGATCCAATTATCACCCCATACACCATCCGTTTAAGAAATGGGTCGATTTCATTCAGTTTGGTCAGACATTCGCAGACAGGAATTCGATCCATCATGTTTTTTGGTGGTTATTGGTGTGGCACCCAAACATCGAGCTTCTTTTGGAATCCAGGTTTGCGCAAATTTTTTAAAACTGTTCTTTTATCTCCTGGGCAGTGATACGACTAATAACACGTCATGTTCTATGATTGTATCGTCATTTTCGAAGACAGGCTTGACTGTGCGAGGTGCAACTTTAACATTCAAAAATGCCTAAACTCAATCGACCTAACCAAAATAGCACGTAATTACCTGCTACAGTATCGTCACCATAACACTGTATGACTTTCATTTTCGCCTTTATTAAAGAAAAACTGTAAAATGTACCGAATTTTCACTTTGTTACTTCCATTTTCAACACCCGATAACTCACAAATGAATGGATCAAACAAAATACAGTAAAAAAAAAAAATTAGTTGGAAATGTCACCTTGACAACGATCATAAATTTGAAATTGTTTGATTGATGCTTTACGAGATATCGATCCCTACAGTCATCTACCGAAAAAAATAATGGATTTCTTTTTCCCCAACCTAATATATGTACTTAAATATTTAAAACATATTATAATGTTAATACAGCTTTGTAACAATAAGTTGCATTCGTTGCAGATTTTTTTACCTCTTTTCGTGAGCCAACGTCAGAGCCATACAAAGCAGAACCGGTTTGAACTAGAAGAAACTGTAGACTTCTTCCAGCCAATAGAAGATCCCGTTGGTTTGGCGCGATTCTGACCCCTGCTTTCTTTAGTAGGCCCTTTTTTTTCTCCGCGAAGCAATCAGATTTGTTTAGAGAACAAGGTTGTTACCATAGAAGACAAGAGGATGAACGCTGCTGGTATTCGCTGCTTGTGGGATACATATTTTTGGAGAGACACCAGAAAAAGTAAAAACCTCACCATTTTTGAGAGACCAACGCCGAATCCAGAGGAGTCTTCTATATCTACAAATGATAAGTTGTATTCCAGTTATATTTCATGTTGCCATCTAGAAATCATGTTACAAGACACTTTTACAAAATGGATTTTCGTAACACCGCTAGATGGCGCTGCTATGGAATTCCTGGTTGTCCCCTAGACGTCTTTTTAACATAGAAAATGTATAAAAGTAGTTACACCTAGAAGGTCCGGTGGGTTGAGAACTATCCTGGTATCCATTTGTCTGAGCTTTGTTAAGAAGCGATGTTACAAGACACTTCAACCAAATAGATTTGGGTAACACAACTAAGTGGCACTGTTACGGAATTTCTTGGTGGCCGCTAGAGGGCTTAGTGACGTAGAAAATGTATAGAAGTAGGTACACCTAGAAGGGGAAGCGGGTTGGGAACTTTATCCGTATCCAGTTGTCTCAGCTTTAGCTAGTTGATACATTCTAGCTTACGATGTAGCTCAGACTCTTCTCTGAATTCTATACATTTCATACATACGTTCTCCCGTTTAAAGGGAAAACTCTTGTAGAGAACACTGACTATCTTGGTGTCCAGTTGCCTGAGCTTTGTTAAGAGGCCGTGTTACAAGACACTTCAACCAAATAGATTTGGGTAACACAACTAGGTGGCACTGTTACGGAATTTCTTGGTGGCCGCTAGAGGGCTTAGTGACGTAGAAAATGTATAGAAGTAGGTACACCTAGAAGGGGAAGCGGGTTGGGAACTTTATCCGTATCCAGTTGTCTCAGCTTTAGCTAGTTGATACATTCTAGCTTACGATGTTGCTCAGACTCTTCTCTGGATGCTGTACATTCCATACATACGTTTTCCCATTTAAAGGCAAAACTCTTGTAGAGAACACTGACTATCTTGGTGTCCAGTTGCCTGAGCTTTGTTAAGAGGCCGTGTTACAAGACACTTCAACCAAATAGATTTGGTTCACAATACTAGGTGGCGCTGTTACGGAATTTCTTTTCTACGGAATTTTATTAAATTTTGCAATTTATAATAACGTTAATTATTTTTGAGGAAGAGGTAATTTTAATTTTCTATAATTAAAGTTTATTCTGAAATTAAAAAAAAAAATATTTAACATTTTAAAGCAAAAACTTACTTAATTTTTCATAACTTTTAAAAACAATGAAAATATATAAGAAATCAATTAAGAGCACAATGATCTCGGGCAATTTTGTAACAACATACTCGGAAAAAAAGTATCAAAATTTGAAATCTTGATTTTAAATTAATAGTAGAAGAGCATACATTATTAATCTTTCAATCTGTTTAATTCTTTTAAAATTTTAGTCTTGTATTTTAGTTAAAGTATTTAAAATTGTTTGGAAAATATTTTCAGCAAAAGTTTCTACTTTAAAGCTGTTAATAGATGTTTCCTATAAAACCTTTCAATCAAGGTAACTAATTTTTACGTAAATGGCCCATTTTTATTCATAGAAAAATATTTAATATAATTTTAATAATATTTAAAAAAAACTGTTATAGTCATTATTTTATAGGACACATTAATAAATGTTTCCTATAAAACGATTCATTCAAAATGCCTAACGGGTAACCTTTTTTTATATAAATGGGCCATTTTTATTCATAGGACAAGTTTTAATAAAATTTTAATAATATTAAAAAAATATATTAATCATAATAATATTCATCACGAAACTTATTAAGCAAAAGGGTAGAATAAGTGAAAATATATTTTTTTACTTCACAGAATCCGGTTAATTGTTTTTTTAGCTAAAAAGTTTATAAAATTATATACTTTGAAAAAAATAGTTTTAACTTAGTTGTAATGTATTTTCGATAGAGTATTATTAATATATAATTAAAGGGAAACAGTGTTTGTGAATGTACTTCGAGTATATCAAGTTATTCTTAAAAACTAATTGTTTAAAAAGTATAATTGTAAAATAATTCTTTTTTCTGGCGTATTTTTATTATCATTCATGATCAAATGAAATTAAAAATGACTTTTTGCTTTAATTTTAAATTATTTTAAAAATCAATGAAATATAACAATAACTTATGCCTATTTTTTATGAAAGCTTAATTTCATTTAAGAACTACCCATTAATCAGTATTGCATTTCTGCATATTTTATATTTAGGAATGTTATAAAATTAAGTTATAATAAATTTATTATTAAATATATAATAACTTAATAATAATAAATAATAAATTTAGTTATTAAAACGCATGAGAAAAACGGTAATTTTAAATATTCTATATTATCGTATGTAAGAATTGAAAAGAATCTTAGTATAACACAATTCTTTCATATCTCAAATAAACATCTTACTGTGAAAGAAAGGGACATAATAGATATATGAAATATTTCTTATTTAAGTTGGTGTGCCTATGACAAATGCCGAAGATAAAAAGAAATCAAAAGCATTTTATTTCAATTGAAATATTATAACACATAAAAGGATTTCGAACATTGTTCATAGAATAAACCTTAACTTTCCTTTAATCGTTTACCCGCCAATGTTCCAATAATGGAACATGATTTTTAAAATAAAAAATTCACATCTTAAAAAATCTTATCAGTATCGCTTTTACATACAATTGAACATGACATTATAAAATATTTTTAAAGGTTTATAATATTGTCACTTGACATCGATGTTCACTTTATTAAAGTCATAACAATGGAGAGAAAATATTTTTTATGAGATAGCTGAATATGTGTGTGGGGGGGGGCTTCACCTGTGACTTTGAAGACCAGTGCAATTTCACATAAAATGTGTCTTATTGCATATGTTTAATGAAATAGTTATCAGTTTCCTTTCAGATAGAGTTTCTCATATTAGTTTGGCTGGATGACAGTGAACAAGGGTATGTATTCTTTCTATGGGTTTCATTTATTTTCATAAATGTAACACTATGTCTGAAAGATGCTTTTTAATACAAGACACTCTGGCCTTTTTAGGCACTCTTTCGGATTCCGATTGGGAAGATGCAGATATTTGCTTGTTTAGAGTCCAAAGATCCTGGTGATATAACCGATAAAGGATATATTGATTAATATAAATTAGATGCTGTTACGCTATTCGATGTGTGTGGAATGTTAGTAGTCATTTGAAGTAAAATATGTAATTACTCCAGATGAAGACACATTTCAGAAATCTGGTCAAAGGGCCAAGAACAAATAAAAAACAGAAAACCCCGTAGTAAAATGGAAATAAAAGTAAAATTCGTTAATCCAATATAATTCGAAAAACCGATACCAATATTGCATAAATTCTATAGTGTCATAATATTTATCAATTGTACATTATTTAACGATAAATAAACAAAACAGTTAATATTAATATATTTTAATTAGTAGACTTAAAATAACTATTTTCATGAGCTTCTAAAAATATGCCAAAAATAATCACTTAACAAGCCAATGTTCCAATAATGGAACATTTGCAAAAACACCCTCAACAATTTTTTTCACCTAATTTTAAAACTTTATTGTATTTATATACTCTTAATTAAACCCCTTAACGCATTTGCCCGTGTCTGACACGGGCGAAATTCAAATTAAGCATGTAATAAAATCTTTTACACTTTGTTTGTATAACAATTTTTTTATATACTTTTTACTCTTTCCAACCTCCCTAGTCACCCCCAAAACTGAAATTGCACAAAAATAACTTACATTGTACCTATATATCCCTTTTCTGTGTGGAGAAAATATGTCATATTTTATAATTTTTTCTAAAATAAACTCGTGCCTATATAATATATAATCAAATTAATATAATAATCCAATTTTAAGTCATTGCGATTATTCTTTATTAATTCGCCGTTTAAACGGTTAAAGGGAAAAAATTATCCAGGCAAAATATAAAAGGCCTGAAACGAATCTCTGACTGCTCTTATGAAGAATACTAAGTATTAAAATGCAAATGAACAGATTATAAAAAAAAATATGAAGGTAAATAAAAACAATTATTAATTCAAAATATTTTAATACATGGTGAAAGGAAACTTCAGGAAGGATGTTTAGAAAGCAAACATTAACTGTACTTTTTGTTAAATTCGGCAATTAAACTGGCATCAAATAAAGAGAAATTTAACCTCTTAAAAAATCTTGGTACATAATGAAATAGTATATGTTCCAACAAGCAATAATATATTAAATGTTGGATAAGAATTTAATACTTAATATAATAAAGACATGATTTAAATCTTGTAAGATCAAAACTTAAGAAGGTTTTTTATTATAATTAAAAAGATAAAATAATTAACACTCATACACACACACACCTATATATATATATATATATATATATATATATATATATATATATATATATATATATATATATATATATATATATATATATATATATATATATGCAAGACAAGAATGTGATTAACCGTTTACCCGCCAGTTCCGATAATGGAAAATGATTTTTAAAATAAAAAATTCCATGTAAAAAAAACCTTAACAATATCGCTTTTACATACAATTAAACATGACATTTTAAAGTATTTTTTACAATTAGTTTTATTTCGTTTAGAAAAATATTTTTTTACATTTTTAACATTTTTTACATTTTACCCCGGGGGCGTGAAACCCGTGTATACCTGAAGGAGGTACACCCCTGAGGGTGTCTCTCATTTAGCACTATCCAGAGGTCACGACAGCAACCACAAAAACTAATGGGCTACTGTTGACCTACGAGAGTTCTTATTAATTTTGTCAAACCCGGTAAGAAGCAAACACTACAGAGGTAAGCTCTAGACTACCAGGAATAACTGAAGATCCAGATCCCTCAGGTAAACCGTTGGCGAAGGAAGAACATCTATATCTAAAGGAGGTATAACTCTGACGTTGTCTCTCATTGAGCACTATCCAGAGGTCACGACACCAAACCACCATAGCTATTGAGCTACTGCTGACCTACAAGAGTTCCTATTAATTTTGTCAAACCCGGTAAGGAGCAAACATTACATTTTTTTTACATTTTTTTTACATTTTTTACATTTTTTACATTTTTACATTTTTTACATTTTTTTTAAATTTCACTATATTTTGTCAATTTTACTCTTCCTTACAATTAAATTTACGAAAATTCCAGTTTGAATGAAAAAAACTCAATACTTTAAAATATTTCTTTAGACAACATAGTCATGAGCTTTTAAATATATGCGAAAATATCCATCTAACACTTCAATGTTCCAATAATGGAACATCTCTAAAAACACCCTAAAATTTTTCACCTAATTTTAAAACTTTATTGTATTTATATACTCTTAATTAATATAATAACCAACATTTAAAACATTAGGATTATTCTTTATTAATTCGGTGTTTAAACGGTGAAAGGGAAAAAAACATTTAGACAAATTATAAAAGACCTGAAACTAATCTCTGACTGTGCTTATGAAAAACACCAAGTATTAAAATTCAAATGAACAGATTATAACAAAATAAAAGGAAAGTAAATAAAAACAATTATTAATTCAAAATATTTTAATACATGCTGAATTGAACTTAAATCCGGATGTTTTGGAAGCAAACATAAAGTGTACTTTTGATTAAATTTGGCATCTAAAATATTATACAACATAAAGAGAAATTTAATCTCTTAAAAAATCTTGGTACATATTGAAACAGTATATGTTTCAAAAGGCAAAAATATATTAAATGTTGGATAAAATTTCAATACTTAATCAATATAATAAAGACATGATAATCAATATAATAAATGATCAATATAATAAATCTTGTAAGATCAGAAATTAAGAAGGTTTTTTATTATAATTAAAAAGAGAAAAATATTACCACTCATACATACAAACACACACCTATATATATATATATATATATATATATATATATATATATATATATATATATATATATATATATATACATACGTGTGTGTGTATGTGTGTTAATCTATAACACAAATTATACTAACACGAAAACGACATTCCATGGAATGAATCTTTTGATATAAAATAAATCTATCTGTAATTTTTTTTATAATTACAATACAAAACTTCATAAAAATCGCAAGAAAAATGAGGGTAGAATGCGATTAAATATATTTAGTTATTAACAATTGAACCCGGATGACTTATGCATCGATTGATTTTCAGCACCATTACACACTCTTGCTTAAGTATACAAAGTATAGATTAATTCTGAACTTACTTTAAACAGTGGATCACTGGATTTTTAAACGTATACTTAAAGTGTGCAGTATGAAGTATTAATTTTATTTTAATATTGAAATAATATAATGAATGGTTTAATTTAATAAAGCTTTAATACTGAGATTTAATATTGCAGGTGTATTTCGTTTACAATTCTATTTTCTCTAGAGATTTATTTAATTATCTAGAGATTTATTTAATTTCTAGAGATTTATTTAAACTCTAGACATTTATTTAATAATTCAACTATATAAAATAAATTAAAGAATTTAGGTTTATTTCATAACTTGTACGCTTGTAATCTTATACGTCGTGTTATAAGATAAAAGTCTTAATATATCAACAATTATTTCACTCAGAATTTTTATGGTTAAATGATTAATTTGTAACTTTTCCTTAATTAACAAGTAAAGGCATAAGATCTTAAATTCTCCATAATTATAATATTTATTAAATGATATTTAATACAAAAATCATTTGTAAAATTTCATATTTTTGAAATTAATAGATAAATACAAAATAATCAATAGATACAGTGCATTTATCTTGATCATTATGCATTTATTATTATCTATTAAAATATTGCTTCAAATACAGAAAGTACTACGTAAAATGATATACATATTCACTGAGATATATAATTTCCTTCTTAGCTTTTATCAATTAAGATATATTTTATAAAATAAACTATAAAATATTCTGTCGCTTTCCCTTTAAATTATTCACTTATGTGAGAATACAATCCGTATTACAACGGGAGAAATTTAAATTTATAATGACGCCTATTCATCTTTCCCTGACAAAGTGTCAAATCCGGAATTTGTGATATCGGAAATGTATTACCGAAATTTGACAGCCCATTCACCCTCGTGTTAAATAACTTTATGTGCCAAACGAGTTTGCTTCCAGCCGCTCACTCTCGCTAGCAGGTGGCATTATGGAAGATGCAAAATTTAAATTTCCTCAGATGTACTGGTGGATTTCGTGTTAAAATTTCATTGTACTGTGTTCATATTGTGTATTTTAGGTCGTATTAGAATTATTGATTGTTAGAAAGCATTTCTATAGCGTAAAGCTTCGGGAACACTTCAGTGTGTTTTATGTTGTATTTAAAAGTATATATATAATCTTGTTCATGTATATAATCCCTTGTGCGTTTGTATTAACCATTATTGCCTATGCGTATGTTTATTCTTAGAGGCAGAAAAAAACTTTTAAGCTTTTTATTATTTTTTGAAGGGGTTTTGAAAGAATATTGTAGTATCAATTAGAAACAAACTTCCGATCTGTAGTAGATCAGTCAAGAGAGGGAACAATCTTGTAAGTGGAATTTTGCGTGTTCGGAACCCGCGGAGACCTAATATCCATCGTGTTTGTTACTGGTAACTGGTTAAGGTAAGTATATTTTTATGCTGATCCATGTCGAAGACATACAGCAGCATACATACAGAAGACCATAGGTCACTACAGCAACCAAAATATCTATTGATCTACTGTTTACTTACGAGAGTTCTGATTAATTTTGTCAAAACCGGTAAGGAGAAAATATTACAGAGGTAAGGTCTAGAGTACCAGGAATAACTGAAACCAGATTACCCAGGTAAACCCCGAGCACTTGAAGCTCATCTATACCTAAAGGAGGTATAACACTGAGGTTGCCTCTCACTTAAAACTATCCAGAGGTCACGACAGCAACCACAAAAACTAATGAGCTACTGCTGACCTACGAGAGTTCTTATTAATTGTGTCAAATCCGGTAAAAAGCAAACACTACAGAGGTAAGCTCTAGACTACCAGGAATAACTGAAGACCGAGATCACTCAGGTAAACCGCGGGCGCGTGAAGCCCATCTATATCTAAAGGTGGTATACCTCTGACGTTGTCTCTTATTTAGCACTATCCAGAGGTCACGACAGCAACCACCAGAGCTATTGAGCTACTGCTGACCTACGAGAGTTCCTATTAATTTTGTCGAATCTGGTACGAAGCAAACATTACAGAGGTAAGCTCTAGGTTACCAGGAAAACCGAGATCACACAGAAAAACCGCGGGCGCGTGAAGCCCATCTATATCTGAAGGAGGCATAACTCTGACGTTGTCTCTCATAGAGCACTATCCAGAGGTCACGAAAGCAACTACAATATCTACTGAGCTACTGCTGACCTAATAGAGTTCAGATTAAAATTGTCAAACCCGGTAAAAAGCAAGCACTACACAGCTAAGCTTTAGACTACCATGAATAAAAGACCCAGATCACTCAGGTAAACCCAGGGAGCATGAAGCCCATCTATACCTAAAGGAGGTATAACCCTGAGGTTGTCTCCGATTTAGCATTATCCAGAGGTCACTACAGAAACCACAATAGCTATTGAGCTACTGATGACCTACGAGAGTTCCGATTAGTCAAATCTGATCAGGATCAAACAATACAGAGGTAAGTTCTAAACTATCAGGAATAACTGAAGACATAGATCACTCAGACAATCCCCGGACGAGTGAAACCAATCTATCCCTAAAAGAGGTATAACCCTGAGGTTGTCTCTCATTTAAAACTACCCTTAGGACACAAAAGCAACCACAATAGCTATTGAGCTATTGCTGACGTACGAGAGATGAGATTAAATTTGTCAAACCAGGTAAGCTCTAGACTACCAGGAAT
>CM063509.1:60845392-60862892 GCA_032207245.1 Pardosa pseudoannulata
ATGAGTATAAGTTTCCTTATAAATTTTAGGTTGCTTTATTTATTCATTGAAAGACAATATGATTAGCTTGTAAAAATGAATTATCAGTAAATTTCTATTATTTATACTCGTATAATTCCTTAAACTTTTCCCTAGTTAAAAGTTGGATAACTTTGAGACTAAATCAATATGCGTTACATAAATGATCTTATGAGTATAAGTTTCCTTATAAATTTAGGTTGCTTTAATATTCGTTCAAAGACAATATGATGAGCTTGTAGAAATGAATTATAAATACAGTACTAATATTTATAGTCTTTAAATTCATTAAACTTCATAAAAGGTCTAGAGTTTGTCTTACCAAAGTCATTTAAAGGGTAATCGATATTACTATCTGTTCAAACAGAGAATAGTGTCCCACCATTGTTTGGAGATATGGTTTAATAACGGTTAGCAGTTAAATGACTTTGAAAACACTGACCACTAATATTTTTGATGAAATTTCTAAAAAAGACTAAAGCGTTCATAACTGCACATTAAACTTTTTCCTAAATTTACTTATTGAATTAACAAAGTAGCAACTATTCTTTGTTTTAGTTTTATTATATTTTCTGTATAATATGTAACTTAAATACTTAACTAGTCCTCTATATAAAAGAAAGAAAATGAATATAAAAGGAGAAATATGTGCCGAGAAAAGTTCTTTTTTTACTTTTTCTGTCTTTGGAAATTTTAGCACGTATGAAATGGTAGATTTCGAAAGTAGTTTAACGTGTTTATAGATCATTTCCTGAGGCTTAACTGTAACTTTAGAGAAAGAAGTATAAGAAAGTGTTTTTAAAGTTATACGTTTGGAAAAGTTTCATTTTGAAATTTTCTTCTTCATGAAAGTGATTTCTTATTTATATAAGTATGATTTTTTGCTGATAGGTTTTTTCTAAATTTTCAGTTCTGTGGATTCAGTTTCAAATTCTGTTCCAATCATCCTTGGTACACTGTAAAAATGTTAAGGTGAGAATTATCATATTATTGGAAAAATGCGACAATCTAAATATTTTACGAATATGAAACTAATTTATACGTTTTAGGGGGTTTTGAAAATTTTCCTGATGATCAGGTTTGAATTGGTTTGATCTGTACTGCTACAATCTTCTGTTTTGCTACATGTGGTCTAATGACATCGGCAAAAAGCTTAAAGAAGATTCAAAACGTGTAGGATTATCCAGGCCATCAGTGTTTTTTAAGCTAAATGAACTCCAAAACGCAAGAGAAGTACCGTACCATTCTTGTGTATGTAAGGAAACGGTAAATTTTAATATATTTCTCATGTTTACCTGTCTAAAGTACTCATTCTTTACTTAAAGACTATGTTAATTTATAAGTTCATGAGATTTATTTTACATTTCCGAAAATACTTTAATAATATTTTAAAACATTTAGCTAATCATTTATTAATTAATTAAATATTATGATATCAAATAAATAATTTTTCAAAAAATCCATATTAGAATCCAAATGGTGAAGCATTAGTCTACTAACATTCACTTCTTGTAGAATTTATGGAAGATATTTAGTGGTATACCAGTTTGCTATTACTGTCTTCTCTCTTTCCAGCTTGATGACTTTGTCCAATCCGGTACATCTGAAGAAAACGGCATACATCACTTTTTTCAATGCACGTTGTCTTTTCCCCCTTGTCGGTGTGGGATCATCTTCAAACACCCATAATTTGCTTTCTTGACGTGTTGGAACGTCCAAAGTACGTTTCATCACTTTACAATTTTAGAAATGATGTGGTGGCCACCATCATTTAGCAATTTAAGAGTTTTTTACTGATTTTGACATAACCCCTTTTTGGTGCTCAGTTAGATTATGTTGAACCCAACTGCAAACTACTTTTTTTATATGTAATTCTTCATTAATAATTTTGTGTATGGTTGAGGATACAATGTTAAGTTCCTTATGAATAATTTGATAGGTACATAGATTTTCATCCATTCACATAATTAAACAAAAATACTTTTTAAAAAGGAAACTTTTCTGGGTGTAACAACCCGGAAATCAAAATATCGCAGAAAATCTAAATTTAAGACAATGTCATTCTGCAATCAACTTTACATTTAATTTATTAATAAGATGTAGAAAACTATTTATTGTTTAATTCTAGTTTGCTGATTTGAAGTTTTAAATTAAATGGGATTATGAGATTAGTTTCGACATATTACTAAAATGCATTTCTAATTTCTGACGGTATACATTCATTTTTTTAAACAAAAATATTCTTTCAATTAGGGAAAGTTCTGAGATTTGTAATTCAATGTTCAATTACGAAGGAAAAAAACTTATTTGGCTTTATTAATTCTCGAGAAAAATATGTAAACCTAATTACAGAAATTCACAGCAATTTATAAATTCGAAAGTGAAATGCATATTAATTTAATTAAAGATGCACACACTTGGATCTAACTTTGCTTTATTAGAAAAGAAAGAAATATTTGTTTCACATACGAACTGTCGATTTCTTGAATTTAAAAACACTTTAATTTCTAAGTTTTTGCACTGTGTTAAAAACTCTTTGCAAGCCTAAAAATAGAATAAAGTTTTAATTCATTTTAATATGACAAAAATCATAAATATTCAAAAATACTACTTAAAGTTAATACAAATAACTGTAAATTATATCTTTTATGAAAAAAATTTTCATTTTTCACCAGAAATTTTATTCTTTACATGTATTATTAAGCAACTATAAATTGAATTAATTATACTAAATATATAGATATATTATTCAATAACAAGTAATGATAATTAATGTACAAATTCAATTTCATTCCTCGTATAAAAGACATTTCCTAATCAAACTTTCATGCTTTTATTAAATAAATAGAATTAAATAAAAGTTTAATTGTAGTATTATTAATATTATAATATTATTTTCAATTTTAAGTTTTTATGCAAACATGCTATATAGTTTTAGCAGAGTGTAATATTTTACAATTAAACCTTACATCTTATGCATTGTTGATGTCAATGAACCGTATTAAAGGTAGATTTCTTCGTTCATCAGTACAGTTCAGCTGTGTTCGGCGAAAAATTGTTCTAATATTGGCTCGATTCTCTAAATACTATTATTGCCAACGATGACAGTGACTGATTGAATTTAATTAATTTATTTAATGAATGTTTTGAAAAAAACTGTATTAACCCTTTGCCTATTTTGCACGTACACAGCACGGGCGAGGTTACCATGCCTTTAATGATTTGCCCTTAAGGCGTACGGGCAATCCGATTTTTTTGTTTGTTCTCACTATTTGTATTTTTAATGTGAAATTAGCCGTATAGATGTCCACAAGAAGTTATTTTTCGAAGTGTATTCTGTTTGGTTTAAAAGCGTGGGCTTTCTGATAGGTTTTTCCTTACTCAGCGAGTTTTTATTTTTGAGTTTTTATAAACTGAACCAAAGAGCCTTTTTAGAGGTAATTCCACCTACAGACAAAAAGTAACACCTGCAAACCAGTGGTATGTGTGTTCACTGAAGAAAAATGACAACGGCAAAAGAATTGGGAATGAGACTAGGTATTTTTGTTCAGATTATGACTTTGGACTATGTCTCTTGCCCTGTTTAAAGAATTATTGCATTAAATCTGATCTTTGAAAAAAAACCGGTTAAGTAAATGTACTTGTAGTATTTGCATTCGAAAATAATTGTGTAGCAATGGTAATCGAAAATATTTGTATATTTTATATGCAAAACTGTAAACTTAATTCTCCGTCTGGCATACGTGTGAGAGAAAAAAATATGTCGTAAGTTGTTATACATGCTTAAAATGGTTAGAAATATTACTTTTAATAGCATTTTCCAGTTTACAAATGCAAAATAAACAAAAACATGCAATAAAATGTGACATTTTTTGGATCGAATTTGTGTAATAAAAATGAAACTGTTAAGGGGTTAACATCAAGTGTCATCCACTAGAAGGTGATGAATAAAAAGTATTTTATTAACTGATGAAAATTTGAACAAATTATATACATATATGTAGGAAGAGTGTGGACTTCTTTTTCATTACCACTACAGGCTTCTACAGGTCAAGGCTGTCTCTAAACGTTTCCTCCATCTAGAGTCATCCACCATCACAGTTCTCCACTGGTTGACTCCAATCCTCAACCATATAAATCCACCTGGTGTTTGGTCCTCCTCTTTTCCTTTTTCCCTCAACTTTTTGGGTTAGATTTGGTTTGGAATGCTACAGTCTACTTTTTTGCAACACGAGTGCTAATGAGACTGGGATCTACAGCTTAAAGCCGATTCTGAATCGCTACGAACATCTATGACACAGTGGGATTCGAACTCTGGTACCGAAGGCCATCAATTTTTTTAAATGTATCTTTTTTGCTGGGTTCAAAATATTCCATCTATAAATGTGTTTCAACCACCTTAATTGATAGATCTTTGTAGTTTTCACAATATTTGGTTGTCCGAATTTAAAGTATAGTTCATGAATATAACGGATTCTCGATACATTATTTTCTTTCACAGCTCAAAATATTTTCCTTAGTATTTATCGTTGAAATATTAATAGCTTATTTTCCTCAGATTTGTTCATAGTCCAATACTCGCTTCCATACCTAATTATTATCTTTACTAAAGTTTTATAATGAATAATTTTGGTTTTTATGCCTATGTGTTTTGATTTAAAAAGATTTCTCAGTTCATAATAACATTTATTTGCCATATTTAATCTGTTCCTAATTTCAAATATTAATAGCTTACCTTAATCAGATTTCTTCATAGTCCAACACTCGTTTCCA
This sequence comes from Pardosa pseudoannulata, assembly GCA_032207245.1. Lineage (NCBI taxonomy): Eukaryota > Metazoa > Arthropoda > Arachnida > Araneae > Lycosidae > Pardosa > Pardosa pseudoannulata. Next base: position 60,850,184 of record CM063509.1, read on the forward strand.
TACCTAATTATTGGCTTTACTAAAGTTTTATAATGGATAATTTTGGTTTTTATGCCTATGTGTTTTGATTTAAAAAGATTTCTCAGTTCATAATAACATTTATTTGCCATATTTAATCTGTTCCTAATTTCAAATAGTAATAGCTTATCTTAATCAGATTTCTTCATAGTCCAACACTCGTTTCAATACCTAATTATTGGCTTTACTAAAGTTTTATAATGAATAATTTTGGTTTTTATGCCTATGTGTTTTGATTTAAAAAGATTTCTCAGTTCATAATAACATTTATTTGCCATATTTAATCTGTTCCTAATTTCAAATATTAATAGCTTATCTTAATCAGATTTCTTCATAGTCCAACACTCGTTTCCATACCTAATTATTGGCTTTACTAAAGTTTTATAAAGAATAATTTTGGTTTTTATGCCTATGTGTTTTGATTTAAAGTGATTTCTCAGTTCATAATAACATTTATTTGCCATATTTAATCTGTTCCTAATTTCAAATTTAATAAGTGTGAACTAATAGTATTAAATAAAAAAATTCATTTATCTATCGTCATACGAAAAAAAACAAGTCAACATTTTATAGGAAATAGTTACATCGTTTATAGGATAAAGTTACAATGTACCTGAGAGACACGTGTGAGGAGGCGATTTAGATCAGTAATATAATTTATTAATTCATTCTAGAAGTAAAATGCTTGGGTTCTAAATCTGACTTCATCACATCTTTTGTAAAGGACAGAAAACCATAAAATATATTCAATGGTTTATATCGTATTGTGCGGTAGTCTCGGGAAGGGTTCTGATCCCAGTCCCAGATTAGAATCCCGTCTCTCTACATGACACTAAATAAGAATGTACCTTTGTGGAGTTATTTATGAGTCCCTAAGTGTCAGTGCCCGATTTCAAGATGCAAGGTTTTTTCAAGTTGGCGGTCTCAAGGCGGAGTTAAGAAGACCAATAAAATTTTTACAACTATTTCGATTGGACGAACAGAAGGAAGAGGTGAAAAAGATGAAATTGATATAAAAGATGAAAAGTCTAGAAAGAGAAGGGAGAGGTTCGAGAGTGAAGTCGAATCGAAGGGAACAGAGCAGTCGAGTCGAGGAGACAAGTCCGACTGTCAGTCTTCAAGACTCGAAGACACAGTACGGGGATCAAAGGAGTTGGGCCCAAGAAACACTTCGACATCTCTCAACGACCATAAGTTTCCAGCTCATTCGCTTTTCAGTATCGTCCCGAGTTATATTAGAAGGTCCCATATCAGCGTTGATACGGAGTCCACATTATCATCACGTCAATCGAAAGGTATCTAAAATAGCTCCTCAGATTAAAGCCTTGGAACACCCAAAGAATTCACAGAAGTACGCATTATTATATATATTTGAAATTGAGATTGGGTTCTCTCTCCTATATACATAGAGTTAGCTAAGTGGTAGGAAAGTATTATTATCATATCTTAATTGGTGCGGCACCTAATCTAATTATATTAAAAGTAAATCGTATGAAACTTAATCTGAATCTTGTATATTAATAATGTATTCATATATAATTGTAATAAATTGCTTATTTTTACTTTAAAGCTGTTTTCAGTCGTTCTTAATTTAACGTATTAGTTTATTTTTATTCTTATGTCTGTAGTCTCTCAGAGCCTGTAGTTGAATTTAAACTTAATAGATCTACGCAACGTAACCCAAGTAATATTTAGTCCTTGTGACTAAAAGTATTAATCAACCACTATAAATTTGATCATAGGTGAATACCTAATTTTAAACGAGAGCTACACGACGACACGGAATTGAAAATTAGCTGAAATTCAGGAAATATTTCTGAACAATATTGATTAAACAGTGTTGCACAGAGTAGCAAGTAACCATACCTATAATTACTGATTAAGTCGAGATGAAAGGAAATTTTGTTCTGAGAAAAAAAAACGTATGTATTCACAGGTCTGTATCTGGAAGATCAGCTTTTCCAGTTGAGTGTTAAGATTATTTAGACTTTTGGTTGATTTTATGAAGGTTTTAGGAACTATATCTACCTGGTATGATTTGTTTTACACACTGAGTAATCAGGTTTAGTTAAAAATTTCTATCTCTTCTATCTTTAGGGGATCAGTTTAAAAATCTTGAAAGATAAATAAAAACTGTGAAGCCACCAAGCTTGAATACCCCTGAGTAAAACATATGATTTTGATATTGATTATAAAATAAAATACAAATCAGTTGAAAACTGAAGCAGTAATGAATATTTTATTTATAAAATCTGAAAAACCCCAAAAAATGTTTAAAAACATTGTATTGAAAGGCCAAATATATATATATTATATTTTCAAATATTTATGTATAACTAGTGGTTACATTTGCATTATTAACTCAATTAAAAACATTTATATATGCCTTTACTACTAATTATACTAATTGATGTTATGATTTTTTCTATTCATTCTAATTAAATATTTGTATAATCTATATTTTTATGATGTTAGGATTTTTTACCTTTATAAGATTTATTAATTTTAAAAATGTAATTATTCACTGCAATAAATTTTTCTTACATTTATATTTAATTGTTTCATTTATCCATTTATTTCTATTTCAGTATTTACGTTTAATCTATCAATTTAATCTCTTTATTTCTATTTGCGTATCTGAACTGATCCTTTATTTAACATAAGTTCCAATCGTTAATTTTGCAAATATTGTTTACTTAAAATTGAAGTAGATTGAGAACATCATTTTAGGGAAATCATCCACATGTTAGACTAAAATAATTAATCAGTATCGATTTTATATCGATCATTGCTGTCACACAAAATTAGTATATACGCAAATTTATTTTCCTTAATGCTTGTTTACTATACATAATTTTCTATCATTTTTGTTTCATGTGTCTTTGAATAGTAGTATCTAAACTGATTTTATTTAATAACTGATTAATTAAACTATTTATATTTAATCTTTTAACTTATAAATTTATTTCTATTTAAGTATTAATGTTTAATCTACTTAATCTCTTTATTTCTCTTTGCGTATCTGAACTGATTCATTATTTAACATATGTTCTAAATGTTAATTTTGCAAATATTGTATACTTAAAATTTAAAAAAAGATTAAGAACATCATTTTAGGGATATCAATCACATGTTGGACTAAAATAATTAATCAATATCAAATTTTGTATTGAAAATTACAGTCACATGAAATTAGTATATATTCAAATTTAATTTCCTCAATCCTTGCTTACAATATATAATTTTCTATCTTAAAATATTAACGTTTAATTTTGTTTCTTGCATCGTTAAGTGCTGGTATCTAAACTGATCCAGTACCTAACGTATTTTCAAATCGTTAAATTTTCAAATATTGTATTATTAAAATTAAAAAATATTGAGAAAATCATTTTATAGAAATTATCTACATGTTGGGCTAAATTTAATTATTTATCATTATTCACTATTATTTATTTATACATTCATTATTGACCAATATTGAATTTAAAACTATGCTTACCGCTGCACGAAATTATTATGCTTTCAAATATACTTTTCCTCAGTTCTTATTTACCATACATAATTTTGTATCTTAGAATATTAACTCTCAATTTTGTTTCTTGTGTGATTGAATACTGGTATATAAACTGATTCATCACTTAAACATATCTTCAAAATTTTAATTTTGCAAATGTTGTATTCTTTAAATTCAAAAAAAAATATTGAGAAAATTCATTTTATGGAAATCCTCCACATGTTTGACTATATTTAATTATTTATTATTATTTATTTATTTATTATTAATGAATTTCAATTTTACATTTATCATTACATTTATCATTTTATTAATTTATTAGAAAATTATTATAAATGCAAATGTATTTTTCTTCAAAGCTTTTTTACCATATATAATTATCTACCTTAGAATATTAACAATCCCTTTTGTTTCTTAAGTTATTGAATAATCGTGTCTAATGAGATACATTATTTAAAATATGCTCTAATCGTTAATTTTTCAAACATTGTATTCTTAAAATTAAATAAGATTGAGAAATCTATTTTGCGGAAATGGTGTGTAAGTTAGACTAAAATAATTAATATCGATTTTAAATCTAACATTACCATTACTCGAAATTATTAAATATTCAAATTTATTTTTCCTCAATTTCTTGTTTACCATATATAATTTTCTATCTTAGAATATTAACAATCACTTTTGTTTCTTGTGTTATTGAATACTTGTATCGAAACTGACCCATTAGTTAACATTTGTTCCAATCGTTAAATTTGCAAATATTTTTATATTTAAAACAGATTGAGATAATCATTTTATAGAAAATATTTGCATTATGGACGGAATTTTATTATTTATTGTTATTTATTTATTCATTATTATTAAAAATCGATTTAAATCTGTAATTTCCTTATTATATATGTAAATGTATTTTTCCTCATTTCTTGTTTACCGTCTCTAATTTCGGTCTTGAATATTAACAATCACTTTTGTTTCTTGTGTCTTTGAATCCAGTACTTAATCTGATCCAGTACTTAACATATGTTCGAATCGTTAAATTTGCAAATATTGCATTTTTAAAATTAAAACAGATTAAGAAAATAATTTTATGGAAATCATCTGAATGTTGGACTAAATTTAATTACTTATTATTATTAGTTACTATTTATTTATTCCTTATTATTCAATATCGATTTTCAAATTATCTTTACCGTTACATAAAATAAATATATATTTAGGTTTATTTTTTTCATAGCTTGTACACCATATATAGAATTTTCTACATTTGAATATTAACAGTCAATATTATTTCGTGTGTTATGGAATACTGGTAGCAAAGTGAATTATTATTTAAACATATCTTCAAAACTTTAATTTTGCAAATATATTATTCTTTAAATTAAGATAGATTGAGAAAATCATTTTATGGAACTCCTCTACATGCTTGACTATATTATTTATTGTTATATATTTATTTATTATTAATCGATATCGATATTATATTTATCATTACCGTCAAATGAAACTATTATTAATAAAATTTATTTTTCGTCACTGATTGTTTACCATATTTAATTTTCTAACTTATAATATTAACAATCACTTTTGTTTTTTGAGTCTTTCAATAATGGTTTCTAAAGTGATACATTATTTAACATATGCTCTAATCGTCATTTTTTCAAACATTGTTTTCTTAAAATTATCATAGATCAAGAAATCAATTTTATGGAATTCATCTACATGTTTGACTATATTAATTAATCAATATCGATTTTAAATCTATCATTACAGTCACACGAAATTATTAAATATGCAAATTTACTTTTCCTCAGTGCCATATATACTTTTCTATCTTAGAATATTAACTATCGATTTTGCTTCTAGTTTTATTGAATACTTTTACCTAAACCCATGCATTACTTAACATTTGTTCGAATCGGTAAATGTGCAAATATTCTTATATTTAAAACAGATTGGGAAAATCATTTAATGGAATGTATCTACATGTTGGACTAAATTGAGTTATTTATTATTATTTATTTATTCATTATTAATCAATATCGATTTTAAAACTAGGATTACCGTGACAGGAAATTATTATACATGCAAATTTATTTTTCTTGAGTGCTTGTTTACCACATATAATTTTCTATCTTAGAATATTAACAGCCAATTGTTTCTTGTTATTGAATACTGGTATTTAAACTGATCCAGTACTTAGCAAATGTTTGAATCGTTAAATTTGTAACTATTGTATTCTTAAAATTAAAAATGTTTAAGAGAATCATTTTATGGAAATCATCTACATGTTGGACTAAATTTAATTACTTATTATTATTTACTATTATTTATTTATTAATTATTAACCAATGTTGATTTTAAAACTATCATTACATTTACACGAAATTATTATTTATGCAAATTTACTTTTCCTCAGTGCTTGTTTACCATATATACTTTTCTATCTTTGAATATTAACAGTCAGTTTTGTTTCTCGTGTCATTGAATACTGGTACTCCAAGAATTAATTTTGTAAGTATTGTATTCTTTAAATTAAAACAGATTGAGAAAATCATTTTGATCTACATCAAATGATCTACATGCTGAATTTATTTAATTATTGATTATTTATTGTTAATCAATATGGGTTTTATAATTATCATTACCGTCACATTAAATTATTATAAATGCAAATTTATTTTTTCTCTGTTTGATTACCATAAATAATTTTCTACCTTAGAATATTAACAATCATTTTTTTTCTTAAGTCATTGAATAATTGTGTATAAATTGATCCATTATTTAACATATTCTATAATTGTTAATTTTGCTAACATTGTTTCCTTAAAATTAATATAGATTTAGAAATCTGTTTTGTGGAAATCATCTACACGTTGGACTAAATTAATTAATCAATATCGATTTTAAATCTGTCATCACTGTCCACGAAATTATTAAATATATACATTTATTTTTCCTCAGTGCTTGTTTAACAAATATAACTTTCTATCTTAGAATATTAACAATCACTTTTGTTTCTTGTATCATTGAATACTTGTATCTAAACTGATCCATTGCTTAACATTTTTTCCAATCGTTAAATTTGCAATTATTTTTACTTTTAAAACGGATTGAGATATTATCTGCACGTTGGACTGTCTGCACGTTATCTGTAGAAATTATCTGCACGTTGGACTAAATTTAATTATTTATTATTTATTTATTCATTAATAATCAATATCGATTTTTAACGATGATTACCGTCACAGGATATTATTATATATAAAAATTTATTTTTCTTCAGTGCTTGTTTACCATATATAATTTTCTATCTTAAAATATTAACTACTAATTTTATTTCTTGTAGGATTGAATACTGGTATCTAACCTGATCCAGTAATTAACATGTACTCCAATCGTTAAATTTACAAATATCGTTTTCTAAAAATTAAAACAGATTGAGACAATCGTTTTATGGTAATTATCTACAAATGGAACTAAATTTAATTGTTTATTATTATTTACTATTATTTATTTATTCATTATTAATCAATATACACTTTAAAACTATCATTAACGTTACACGAAAATATTATGTATGCAAATTTATTTTTTCCCAGTGCTTGTTAACCATAAACAATTTTCTATCCTAAAATATTAAAAATAATATTGTTTCCTGTGGCATTGAATTCTAGTATCTAAACTGATTCATTACTTAACATATACTCCACGCTTTAACATTGCAAGTATTGTATTCTTTAAATTAAAACAGAATAAGAAAATTATTTTAAGGAAATCACCTACAGTTTCGACTAAATTTTTATTAACTGTTATTTATTGAATTTTTATTTATTTATTTATTTATTGTTAATCAATATCAATTTTATATTTATCATTACCGTCACATGAAATTATTTTAAATGCAAATTTATTTTTCCTCAATACTTGTTTACCATATATAATTTTCTATCCTATAATATTAACATTAACTTTTGTTTCTTGAGTCATTGAATAATGGTGTCTAAAGTTATACATTATTTACGATATGCACTAATCGTTAATTTTTCAAACGTTGTTTTCAATATATAATTGATTATATTTGATTGGGAAATCTGTTTTGCTTAAATGTTCTACATGTTGATCTAAATTAATTAATCAATACCGATTTTAAATCTGTCATTATCACCACAAAAAATTATTAAACATGCAAATATATTTTTCCTCAGTGCTTCTTTACCATACATAATTTTTTATCTTAGAATATTAACAATCACTTTTGTTTCTTGTGTCATTGTATACTGGTATCTGAAGTGATCCATTACTTAACATTTGTTCCAATAATTAAATTTGTAAATATTCTTATATTTAAAATATATTGAGAAAATCATTTTATTGAAATTATCTACATATTAGAATAAATTTAAGTATTTATTATTTATTTATTCATTATTAATCAATATCGAATTTAAAACTATCATTACCATTACACATATTTATTATATATGCAAATTTATTTTTTTCAGTACTTGTTTACCATATATAATTTTCCAGTTTAGAATATTAACAGTCAATTTTGTTTCTTGCATGATTGAATACTAGTATCTAAATTGATTCCTTATTTGAACATATGTTCCAAACTTTAATTTGGCAAATATTGTATTTTTAAAATTAAAACAGATTGAGAAATTCATTTTATGGAAATCACCTACATGTTGGACTAACTTTACTTAATTATATTTATTTATTTATTTATTGTTAATCAATATCGATTTCATATTAATCATTACCGTCACATGAAATTATTATAAATGCTAATTTATATTTCGTCACTGCTTGTTTACCATATATAATTTACTGTCTTAGAATATTAACAATCAGTTTTGTTTCTTGAGTCATTGAATAATGGTGTCTAAAGTGATACATTATTTAATATATTCTCTAATCGTTAATTATGCAAAATTTGTTTTAATAAAATTAAAATAATTTGACAAATCTATTCTTGAAAATATTCTACATTTTGGACTAAATTTATTAACCAGTATGAATTTTAAATATATGATTGCCGTCACACGAAATTAATAAATATGCAAATTTACTTTTCCTCTCTGCTTGTTTACCTTACATAATTTTCTACTTTAGAATATTAACAATCAATTTTGTTCCTTTAGTCATTGAATAATGTAATATAAAATGATCCATTATTAAATATATTCTCTAATCTTTATTTTGCAAAATTTGTTTTCTCAAAATTAAAATAGACTGAAAAATCTATTTTTTTTAAATATTCTACATGTTTGACTAAATTAATTAAACAATATCAATTTTAAATATATCATTACCGTCACAAAAAATTAATAAATATGTCAATTTTTTTCATCAGCGCTTCTTTATCATATACAATTTTCTATCTTAGAATATTAACAAACCCTTTTGTTTCTTGCATCATTGAATACTTGCATCTCAGCTTATCCATTACTTTACATATGTTCCAATCATTAAATTTACAAATATTCTTATATTTAAAACAGTTTAAGGAAACCGTTTTATCTAAATTATCTACAGGTTGGACTAAATTTAGTTATTAATTTTTATTTAGTATTCTTTATTTATTCATTATTAATCAATATAGATTTTAATCTATCATTCCCGTTACAGGAAATTATTATACATGCAAATTTATTTTTCCTCTGTATTTGTTTACCATATATATTTCTTAGAACATTAACAGTCAATATTTTTTCTTGTGATATTCAATACTAATATCTAAACTGATCCAGTACTTCACATATGTTCCAATAGTTAATTCATTTTTCCTCTGTAATTGTTTACCATATATATTTTTCTAGCTTAGAACATTAACAATAAATTTTTTGTGTGTTATTGAATACTGATATCTAAACTAACTATAATCCAGTACTTAACATATGTTCCATTTGTTAAATTTGCAAATATTCTATTCTTAAAATTAAAACAGATTGAGAAAAAATCTTGTTATGGAAATCATCTACATATCGGACTAAATTTAATTATTTATTATTATTTACTATTATTTATTTATTCATTATTAACTAATATCGATTTTAAAACTATTTTGTTTCGGAAAGTATTTCGTTTTTTTCCTCAAATTTAATTGTATTTTTTTTAAATTCACATAATATATTTTTATATGTTGATAGCTATATAATTGTTTAAAAATTCAATTAATTCTAATGTTTTTGTTGTATCTTAAATTAAATAAGCAATATTTTCACATATTAATTTTTATAAAGAATAAAAATGCTGTTAAGCCAGAAAAAAATTGACCGATTTATAAATTTTTAGTATGCCAGAATTTTAATTTCGTTAATTTTTTATGCAATGTTTCAATTAATGATAAAACGCGATAAAACATTAGTTTCAACCGAATCAACATAATAATTATTAAATTTATCAATTTCAACAGTTTATGACCACTTGTTATTATCTCGAAGCTCATGTATTTTCTATATTCTCACAAAGAAATCTGTTTTCATTATATTGCTTTATGTCACGAAAAATGATCCGTTTTTGAAATATCATCACTGACTAAAATTTATATAAACAAATTAAACGCAAGATCATAGTAAATACCAGAAAATTTAAGTCGATATTCACAAATATTTCTGTTTTATTTTAAAAATCTTTGTTTTTATTTTATAACACAACGATTAATTCATCATTATCGTACAAAATTAATTTAATTAAATCAATTTATCAACAAAATTACTGTTTACCAAGACAACGCGAAAATCACACAATTTATATTTTACATTAAATATACAATACCACCAAAATTTCCAGAAACCATATTATTATTTGTTTCGGTCATTCCAAAAATTTTTATTAAAATATAATATGAATAATAATCAGTTTTTTAGCAAAGACCAAAAATTTTATATGGAATTATGCTCTAAAATTATGTTGAAGAATCAATATTTATTTAATAAAATATTTATATTATACTGTTTTATGTTCAAACATCGATTTTAAAACTACATTTATACGTTACACGAAATTATTATGCATGGAAATTTACTTTTCCTTAGAGGTTGTTTATCATATATAATTTTTTATCTTAGAATATTCACAAATAATTTTCTATTTTGTATGATAAAATACTAGTATGTAAACTGATTTATTATTTAAAAATATCTTCCAGACTAATTTTACAAATGTTGTAGTCTTTAAATTAAAATATATTGAGAAAATAATTTTATTAAAATCAAATACATGTCGGTTTATTATTAATTATTTATTATTTATTTAATTATTTATTTATTGTTAATCAATTTCGATTATATCTTTCTCATTACCGTCACATGAATTTATCAGAATGCTAATTTAGCTTTCTTCAACACTTGTATACCATATATTATTTTCTATCCTATAACGTTAACAATCACTTTTGTTTCTTGAGTCATTGAATAATGGTGTCTAAAGTTATACATAATTGAAGATATGCTCTAATCGTTAATTTTTCAAACATTGTTTTATTAAAATTATAATTGATTGAGAAATCTGTTTTGCTTAAATATTCTACATGTTGGACTTAATTAATTAATTAATATCGATTTTATATCTGTCATTACCGTCACACGAAATTATTAAATATACAAAATTATTTTTCCTCAGTGCTTGTATACCATATATACTTTTCTATCTTAGAGTATTAACAATCACTTTTTCTTCTTGTATCAGTGAATACTTGTACCTAAACCGATGCATTACTTAACATTTGTTCGAATCATTAAATGTGCAAATATTCTTATATTTAAAACAGATTGAAAAATCATTTCATGGAATATATCTACATATTGGACTAAATTGAATTATTTATTTTTATTTATTTTTTCATTATTAATCAATATCGATTTTAAAAATAGGATTACCGTGACAGGAAATTAATATAAATGAAAATTTATTTTTCCTGAGTTCTTATTTACCACATATAATTTTATATCTTAGAATATTAACAGCCAATTGTTTCTTTAAGTCATTGAATAATTGTGTCTAAAGTGATCCATTATTTAACATATTCTCTAATCTTTAATTTTGCTAACATTGTTTTCTAAAAATTAAAATAGATTTAGAAATCTATTTTTGGAAATATTCTACAGGTTGGACTAAATTAATTAACCAATTTAAAATTCCATCATTACAGTTACACGAAATTAATAAATTTACAAATTTATTTTTCATCAGTGCTTATTTACCATATACAATTTTCTATCTTAGATTATTAACAATCACTTTTCTTTCTTGTGTCATTGAATATTTGCATCTCAGCTGATCCATTACTTAAATTTGTCGATATAAATATTTATTTTCTTAAATTTACCTCTATTTCCGAATAACTAGAAATGACATCTTCTCCAATTTTACTGTCACTCAATTCATAATTTTCGGAACTGTCACTAATTATACGGTGTCTTTTTCACTGTGGATTTATAACGCAGCTGTTGTCTCTTTCAGCTTCTGAAGTTTCCATATTTTGGCTTTCATGTTCTTATTCAATGTAGGTATCGTCATCTGAAATGCTTTCTGTATCTGCGAGTAATTTAACAGCATTCTCACACTTTCTGCTGGTCGAAGCCACAACGATATTTTTATGATATCTAAAAAGTTTTATTTTTTAATACAAGAATGAAAATATAAATGTTTTGATCCAGACATTTCATGAAAAACATGAGAAGGCCGTGTTGCAGTGGTCTTTATTTACCTCTATTTCTGAATAACTAGAAATGACGGCGTTGGCAATTTCACTGTAACTCAATTCATTATTTTCGAACTGTCACTAATTATACGGTGTCTTTTTCGCTGTGGATTTATAACGCTACTGTTGTCGCTTTCAGCTTCTGAAGTTTCCATATTTTGGTTATCCTAGTTGCTTTCTATATATGCGAGTAATTCATCATCATTCTCAAACTCTCTGCTGGTCGAAGCCACAACGATATTTTTATGATACCTAAAATGTTTTATTTTTTAATACAAGAATGAAAATATAAATATTTTGATCCAGACATTTCATGAAAAACATGAGTAGGACTTGTTACAATGTCTTTATTGACCTCTATTTCTGAATAACTAGAAATGACAGCGTCGGCAGTTTCACTGTCACTCCATTCATTATTTTCGAACTGTCACTAATTATACCATGTCTCTTTCGCTGTGGAATTATGA
>CM063509.1:60880392-60902892 GCA_032207245.1 Pardosa pseudoannulata
GATGGATGTATTTATGTAATGAGGAAAACAGTAATTTAATAGGCTGTAAACCTATCAATGTTCGTAAACCTTCTTCACAAGGATAAAAAATGTTTCTCGGAAAGATGCTTAAATATTAACTGATAGATGCCTCAAGAAGAGTGTGAGATGAAATATTAGTTAATTAAATTTTGATGTCTCAAAACACTAAGCAAGCTCAACGTTTGGACATATTTTTATAATTTTTGCTGTAACTAAGTATTGATTATTATCGGGGATTATTAAAAATATTCGGTAGGGAAGCGTTAAAGGAACTAAGTATTGATGGGTAACAATAAATTGCCTGGAGTCTGCAGACAGATGTAAACTATTATCGGAAAGTTTTGGTAACTTCTAAATATTAATTTTGAAGGATAATAATTTTCTGCCATACATTTTTCGTGTAATTTAATATTTAATAAGTGAATGGAGTTTTCTTTAGTAGAAATTAATCATCAGAAACTGCTGTAATATTTTATAAAAGTAAATATTTATTGCATATTATGTCCCACAGAACATTTCATAACTCTCTTAACAATAATTTCGTCAGTATGTAATTTTAAATTAGAGTAGTTTCATTAACCCGTGAGACAGGCCGTGTAATTTTTTAAACAAAATATCAACAAAATCGCTTTTGATTATGAACTGGAAATTTATATTGCCAAATATACTTAATTAAAAGTTGAAATTCTATTTCTGATTATTTGAAACATTGATTTTTAATGTATTAAAGTTCCTCTAGAACATCCAGTTCTATTCCAAATTATCTCCTCTTGATCACATACATTTGTTGGAGTTGTTTCCTGGATCACCTGCAGTTCAGTACTTGTTATCTGTCCACAAAAGGTGGGATACGCCTGAAGAGCCTCACAGCCAAAAGGGCTAGATTTGGTGCATAAATGTCATCTGTTTTATTCTCCATTTAGGTACTCTATGTCCAGTTGGAAGTTTTAAAGTCATTTCTTTGAACTTTTCTGTCAACCTAATGTATTAATTTATTAATTTTTAAGTATTTTGGAACGTAGATTTTTTTATTAGCATTCCGAAACAACACACATGAGACAAGCACAAGTTCATACTTAAATCGCATCTTTATATTTCATGATTTTAATGTATATTTGACACGTTCTCTCCTCGGACTACAAACACTAAGTAAAAATGTATGCTCTTGCATTTGGTCTCTGGATACCAAATAATTTAGCACTAGATTGCCCAAGGCAGTCATTTTGACTGTTTTTTAATTTCAATTAGAAAAACAATTATGAAATATAATGACACAATTTCTTAGAATTTGGTGACTTTTTCTATAACATATAAATGGGTTTATGAATAATTGTAGTTACGTCCGCCCTCCTTTATTATATAATATTAAAAACTAATTTTAAACAAATTTCTTTACATATTTGTTATTTTTTCACAATGCAGTCATTTTGACTGTTTGGGGCAATATGGGTATACAAGAAATCTCGGGCAATCTAGTGTTAAAAGTATCTCTTTATGAGAAAAATATTAAATATGAAATAGTTACGCATTCTGTTCACTTTTTAAGGAGGTTAATTTGGTAATATCGTGTGATAACAAACCGTGTATTGTAAAGTATGACTTGGACTCATTTCAATTCCTTTCAGTTTATTTTCCCCAGTTAAACTGTGACGTCACTGTTTATGTTATTCTTCCTCGGAACCTTTCTTTTGGCAAATATTAATGTTCCCATTTTTTCAACAGATGTTGTATATAACTCAGAACATGTTTGTCGGTGGGGGGAGTTGTTAGGTTGCAAAATAATCATCAGGTTGCCTTCCAATGCAAACTATGTGAACTTGTTCGCTATGTGAATCTGTGTTTTTCTTTCGATGGTTTTATGTTTTTTTAATCCTCCGAGTGGAACACCATGAGGAAAAAAAGTCTCCAAAAATACGCTAAAGATTTACTGTGTCAGTGACCAAAACGTTCTATTATTTTTTCCTTCACCCTTTGTCGACTAGAATGGAATACGGGAAACCTACCTTCGTTATTATCTCTTTACTTCCGGTTATAAATAGATATATAAATAGATGTTATAGATTGTTAATTTTTAATACACATAAAGCTCGTCAAGTCTCGAAGATCATCCCATAAGAAATAATGGATTCTAAAAGTACAAATAAAATATTCTTTGAGAGACTTATTTATATTTTGTTGCGAAAGTCATAAAATATATTTAAGTGGTGCAATTAGAGATACATCTGTTACCGCAAACGAAATACTTCAAAATAGAAATTTACAAAGCAATGAAAATCTATCAGCGTCTTTGTGCCTCAGGGGCAACTGGCGCATCTTTCAATAAACATCAGTCAAAGAGGGGTGCAGTTCCTAAACAATCGACCTGATCCTCCTATCGCAAAACTCCATGGAAGAAAACACTGGTAAAAATATACATTACACCCATTTTCAGAGCGTTTTTGAAAGTCGAAAATTGTACGTTTTGAATACGTTATCAGCTTGTT
This sequence comes from Pardosa pseudoannulata, assembly GCA_032207245.1. Lineage (NCBI taxonomy): Eukaryota > Metazoa > Arthropoda > Arachnida > Araneae > Lycosidae > Pardosa > Pardosa pseudoannulata. Next base: position 60,882,897 of record CM063509.1, read on the forward strand.
AGAATCGTACGTGCGAACCAAAGCAAGTTATCAAGTCTCTGGTTCTTACAATGCTGGAAACTATTAACTCTGCTGAACTTTGAATTCTTAGAAAATTATAGAAATGCATATCATAGGGGTCTAGAAGACCTGTAAGACAATTGCTGAAAATTTGGAACATTTATTTCTATTGGTTTACTTTCTGTGGAATGTTTTTATAACGTTCGAGCTCAGATGCCCGACGTTGTTAAGGACACTCAATATATAGTTAAAAAATTAATTTTATGTTATAGCTAAAGAATATACTTTTTGTAACAATGCTTATACTTTAAAAAAAGATATACTGTATGAGTAAATAAAATACTAGTTCAGAGTTTCACCACTAGAGGGCTTTTATCATGAATTACACAATTAATTAAGATTTATTCTAGTTTAAAAAATTAATTATAATATAATGTGTTCAACATGATGGCAATGGTTACCATCTGTAATTGAAAATAGTAAAGGTTGCATGAATACGATTGACCCTATTGCTTATAAGAACAATCAAAATTAAGACTAAACCAAAAACATGTACACATAAATTTTAATCAGTACAAATATCTATACAATACACGGCTCTCTAATGCACTCAGAAACTAATATTGATTTCCAAAACGTGATCTGGCATTATATACCTTTGCAGGTGCATGAGATAGCTGGTTATTGTCAGAATATCAAGTTCACTATATCTATAATGAATTTGTATAATAAACAAACATTAGTATTTTATAAATTATATTAACACCGTAGTATTTGATCGCAAATGTAAAAATTTTTGAAATAAAGTTTTGGAATGAGGTTTTTAATGAAATAAATATTCAACCTTGAAAAATTTATTTAATATAATGCTGGTTACTGCAATAACAATTTCGAATGTTCAAATCCATATTTTAGAAACAAATAGCTTAGCATAACTTTGAGACAAATGAAAAAGTATTTTTTTTAATGATACATTCATAAAAATATATATTACATTTTCCTTTATCGACATTGATATTAACATTAAGTATTTTTTGCACTATAAGAAATTTAATAATTTAAAATATATTTCTGTTACTGCTTATTGAATAATTTTTAGACAAAATAAGGCGAAAACTTAAGGTATTAAAAAATTAACATTTTTTATATTTAATTAATTACTTAATGTTACTGTTCAATGTATTGTTGATACCGTTATAATAATAAAGTAATGAAAAATTTGATAATTTATAATATATTTCACCTATCGAGTAACTTAGCAATATAAAGAAAACACTTAAAGTATTTTGAATGAGGGCTTTAATAAAATAAATTATCAATGTTAAAAAATATATTTAATATAATGTTGGTTACTGCAATAACATTTTTGAATATACACATGCATAACTTAGAAAAAATAGTTTAGCATAACTTAGAGACAAATGAAAAGTTTTAATTTAATGATATATTTATATGAATATAATGATATATTTATAATGAAAAAGTTTTAATTTAATGATTTTAATTTAATGATATATTCATAAAAAATACACTACATTTTCCTGGATCGACATTCATATTCACATTAATGATGTATTGCACTACAAGAAATTTAATAATTCAAAATACATTTCAGCGAAAGCCTATTGAATAATTGTTTTGACAAAATAAGGTAAAAATTTAAAGTATTAAAAAATAACAATTTATATTTAATGTAATACTTAAAATGTCATTCATAAAAAATATACTACATTTTCCTGGATCAACATTTATATTTAAATTAGTGATTTATTAAACTACAAGAAATTGAATAATTCAAAATACATTTCAGTTACAGCCTATTGATTAATTTTTAGACAAAATAAAGCAAAAACTAAAAGTATTTAAAAAATTAACAATTTATATTTAATGTAATACTTAAAATGTTATTTATAAAAGATATAGTACATATTCCAAAATCGAAATTAATTTTCACATTAATGATTTATTACGCTATAAAAAATTTAATAATTTAAAATACATTTCAGTTACAGTCTATTGAAGGATTTTCAGAAAATATAAGGCGAAAACTTAAAGTATTCAAAAAATTAACAATTTATATTTAATTGAATACTTAAAATATTACTGTTGAATGTACTGTAGATACCGTTATAATAAAAAGTAATAAGAAATTTGATAATTTTTAACATATTTCACAGGTTATCGAGAACTTGACAAAATAAGGCTAAAACTTAAAATATTTTGAATGAGGGTTTTTAATGAAATAAATTTTCAATGTTGAAAAATGTATTTAATATAATGTTGTTTACTGTAATAACATTTTTGAATATACACATGCATAACTTAGAGACAAATAAAAAAGTTTTAATTTAATGATATATTTATATGAATATAATGATATATTTATAATGAAAAAGTTTTAATTTAATGATTTTAATTTAATGATATATTCATAAAAAATATACTACATTTCATTGGATCGACATTGATATTCACATTAATGATTCATTGTACTATAAGAAATTTAATAATTAAAATATATTTCAGTTACAGTCTACTAAATATTTATTAGACAAAATAAGGTAAAAAACTTAAAGTATTTAAAAAATTAACAATTTATATTTAATGTAATACATAAGATGTTATTCATAAAAAATATACTACGTTTTCCGGGATCGACATTCATATTCACATTAATGATTTATTACACTATATGAAATTCAATAATTCAAAATACATTTCAGTTACAGCCTATTGAATAATTTTTAGACAAAATAAGGCAAAAACTTAAAGTATTCAAAAAGTTAACAATTTATATTTAATGTAATACTTAAAATGATACTTATGAATGTATTGTTGATACCGTTATAATAAAAAAATAATAAGAAATTTGATATTTTATAATATATTTCAGTTACACGTTATCGAGTAACATGACAATATAAAGTAAAAACTAGTAATAAAAATATATTAAAAATTATCCTTTATATAAAAATAACCTAAGTTATCTGTCCGTCTGTCCTCGAATTTATGAAGAGGTTGGAACTGGAATGGATAGAGGCAGCAATATTGGATCTTGATAAGTTAGGGTTAGCAAAACTCAAAGTGAGCCTTTAAAACTTTCATATCCACCCATTCCTCCATTTTCGAGTGTTTAATTGCTTTACATGAAGCCCCATTTTCAGAACAGGTGATTAAATTTATCAATTTATCACATAATAGATAGGTAAAAATAATACTTTTTCACGTGTCATTCCTTTAACCATTTATCTCATTTCATCATTTCTTATTTTAAATTATTTAAAAATCTTCTGCATTATTTTCAATACGTTTATCACTGAACTTACGTAAACCTATATTACGTAATTAATTTTCTTTTATATTCGGCTTAAATAATAGATTAGGTACATACGTGATAATTTTAAATTTAATCATCGTTTATTTTTTGTTGGAATGAACATTTTATCGCCGGTATTAACAAAAATTCTTTTTATAAAAGTCTAGGAGTCTATTTCACGTACTAAAAAATATATCTAGCGTTTAAGTTACATATCTTTGAAGTTTGCTCGTTTGTGTGTTTGTTTTTTATGCATAACTACACGGTTTGACTAAATGAATTCCATTTGATTCTAAACGATATTCACAGTATGAGCAGATTTTAGAAAAGTATGAAGATAAAAAAATGATTGAGCGTGTAACAGATAATTCACATCCAAAAGACAAACCATATTTTTACCTGCCTCATAGGGTACTTTGCAATACTGGAAAATTAAAATTTTACTAATCCCGTCATATGACGGGCTATATGCTAGTCAATTTATATTTAATGTAATGCCTAGAAAATGTTACAGCTCAATATATATTTGATACCGTTATAAGAACAAAATAATGATTCAATTTATTTTGAAAATTATTTTAAGAGTTATGAAAATTATAAAATAATAATTGAGTACAAAATATTTTACAAATGTTTTAGATACATATTTTTTTCCATTTTAAATTACTTGATAAAATGTGGATTGCATAATATATCTGAAATATAAAAAACAATAACAATTTAATTTTCATTTAAAATTTAAAAGGACTTGAGACTTATTGTGTTGTTGCATAACAATTTAAAAATCACTAACAGTGAATAGCATTTAAGCAATTTTTTCAATACTTTATATTGGACATTATTTATAAGCGTAAGGGAACAATGAATATCATTTACGTCAAACAGGTTTTGAATATCAATTACATAAAAAACCGATATTATGAGTATATATTTTATTAACTTACAATTATGCATAACATATAAATGGAGAAAATAATTCATGTTTTAAAGTATAGTCCGTTTTATGGTAGACAAACTATCTATTCATAAAGTGAACTAAAAACAAACTAGAAAAGTGATTTCAAGCTTAAAAAAAGAGAAAGAATGTCTGTTGAATATTAGAAATTGAATTAAATTTCACAATTACAGATATAGATTGCTTTGTAGTTTAAATTATTCCCAAAAACTATAATGTAAAATTTATATTAATAATTCAGTTTTATTAATTTATTATTTATTATGCCATAAAAATGGCTGTTATAACTCGATAAGCACATTAATCAGTTAAGCAATATTCAAAATATACAGTTTTGCGTTCTCGAAAGACTATTTTTCAATAAGTTACAAACCAAAAAAGTCAGTTTTATGTTGAACAATTTATCCATTCATAAAGTGAAATAAAAACAAACTAGAAAAGTGTTTTTTATTAGTTTTTTAAACAAAAAAAGGATGCTTGTTAAATATAAAAAATAAATTAAATTTTACAATTACAGTTAGAGATTGGTTTGTAATTTAAATCATCCAAAAGACTATAATATAAAATTTATCTTGATACTTCAGTTTTATTAATTTAATATTCATTATGCCATATAAATGACGGTTATGGGGAGATAAACACATTAATCAGTTAAGCAAAATTCAAAATATATACTTTTGTGTTGTGGAAAGGGTATTTTTCCTTAAGGTACAAACAAAAATAATCAGTTTTATGTTAAACAAACTATCTATTTTTAAAGTGAAATAAAAACAAACAAGAAAAGTATTTTTCAAGTTTTTGTAAACAAAAGAGAAAGTATGCCTGTTAAATATTAAAAAAAAATTTAATTTCACAATTACAGCTAGAGATTGGTTTATAGTTTAAATCATCCAAAAGACTATAATATAAAATTTATCTTGATACTTCAGTTTTATTTATTTATTATTCATTATGCCATATAAATGGCGGTTATAACTGGATAAACACGTTAATCAGTTAAGCAATATTCAAAATATACAGTTTTGTGTTTTCAAAATACTATTTTTCATTAAGGTACAAACAAGAATAGTTTATTCTTTGTTAAACAAACTATCCATTCATAAAGTGAAATAAAAGCAAACTAGAAAAGTGATTTTCAAGTTTTTTAAACAAAAGAGAAAGTATGCCTGTTAAATATAAAATAAATAAATAAAATTTTATAATTACAGTTAGAGATTGGTTTGTAGTTTACATCATCCAAAAGACTATAATATAAAATTTATCTTGATACTTCAGTATTATTAATTTATTATTCATTATGCCATATAAATGGCGCTGTTATAACTCGATAAACACATTAATCAGTTAAGCAATATTCAAAATATACAATTTTGTGTTCTCGAAAGACTATTTTTCATTAAGATGCAAACAAAAATAGTCAGTTTTATGCTAAACAAACTATCCATTCATAAAGTGAAATAAAAACAAACTAGAAAAGTGATTTTCAAATTTTTGAAACAAAAGAGAAAGTATGTTAAATATAAAAAAAATATATTAAATTTTACAATTACAGTTAGAGATTGGTTTGTAGTTTAAATTATTCCAAAAAACTATATTCATTTTGCCGTATAAATACGTGTAATAACTTGATAAACACATTAATCAGTTAAGAAATCTTCAAAATATAAAGTTTTGTGTTCTCGAAAGACTATTTTTCATGAAGGTACAAACAAGAACAGTCAGTTTTATGTTAAACAAACTATCCATTCATAAAGTGAAATAAAAACAAACTAGAAAAGTGATTTTCAAGTTTTTTAAACAAAAGTATGCCTGTTAAATGGAAAAAAATTAATTTAAATTTCACAGTTACAGTTAGAGATTGGTTTGTAGTTTAAATTATATCCAAAAACTATAATATAAAATTTATCTTGATGTTTCAGTTTCATTAATTTATTATTCATTATGCCTTATAAATGGCTGTTATAACTCGATAAACACATTAACCAGTTAAACAATATTCAAAATATACAGTTTTGTGTTCTCGAAAGACTATTTTTCATTAAGATACAAACAAAAATATTCAGTTTTATGTTAAACAAACTATACATTCATAAAGTAAACTAAAAACAAACTAGAAAATTGATTTCAAGATTAAAAAATGAGAAAGAATGTATGTTAAATATAAAAAAATTAAATTAAATTTCACAATTACAGTTAGAGATTAGTTTGTAGTTTAAATTATCCCCCAAAACTATAATATAAAATTTATCTTGATACTTCAGTTTTATTAATTTAATAATCATTATGCCATATAAATAGCGATTATAACTATATAAACACATTAATCAATTAAGCAATATTCAAAATATACAGTTTTGTGTTCTCGAAAGAATTTTTTTCATTAAGGTACAAACAAAAATATTCAGTTTTATGTTAAAAAAACTATCCATTCATAAAGGGAAATAAAAACAAAATAGAAAAGTGATTTTTAAGTTTTTTAAACAAGAGAGAAAGTATGCCTGTTAAATATAAAAAATAAATTAAATTTCACGATTATTGTTAGAGATTAGTTTGTAGTTTAAATCATATAAAAGATTATAATATAAAATTCATTTTCACACTTCAGTTTTATTAATTTATTATTCATTACGCAATATAAATGGTGGTTATAACTCGATAAACACATTAATCAGTTAAGCAATATTCAACCTATACAGTTTTGTGTTCTGGAAAGAGAATATTTCATTAAAGTACAAACAAGAATATTCCGCTTTATGTTAAAAACACTATCCATTTATAAACTGAAATAAAAACAAGCTAGAAAAGTGATTTTCAACATTTTTAAACAAAACAGAAAATATGTCTGTTAAATATAAAAAAAATATATTAAATTTCACAATTACAGTTAGAGATTGGTTTGTAGTTTAAAATTATTCCAAAAAAACTATAATATCATTTTATCTTGATAATTCAGTATATGAATTTATTATTCATTATGCCCATGTAATGGTGGTTATGACTCGATAAACACATTAATTAGTTAAGAAATATTCAAAATATACAGTTTTGTGTTCTCGAAAGACTTTTTTTCATTAAGGAACAAACAGGAATAGTCAGTTTTATGTTAAACAAACTATCCATTCATAAAGTGAAATAAAAACAAACTAGAAAAGTGATTTTCAAGTTTTTTAAACAAAAGTATGCCTGTTAAATGTAAAAAAAGTATATTAAATTTCACAATTACAGTTAGAGATTGATACTTCAGTTTTATTAATTTAATAATCATTATGCCATATAAATGGCGATTATAACTATATAAACACATTAATCAGTTAAGCAATATTCAAAATATACAGTTTTGTGTTCTCGAAAGAATTTTTTTCATTAAGGTACAAACAGGAATAGTCAGTTTTATGGTAAACAAACTATACATTCATAAAGTGAACTAAAAACAAACTAGAAAATTGATTTCAAGATTAAAAAATGAGAAAGAATGTATGTTAAATATAAAAAAAAATTAAATTAAATTTCACAATTACCAGTTAGAGATTGGTTTGTAGTTTAAATTATCCCCAAAAACTATAATATAAAATTTATCTTGATACTTCAGTTTTATGAATTTATTATTCATTATGCCATATAAATGGTGGTTATGACTCGATAAACACATTAATCAGTTAAGCAATATTCAAAATATACAATTTTGTCTTCTCGAAAGACTATTTTTCATTAAGATACAAACAAAAATATTCAGTTTTATGTTAAAAAAACTATCCATTCATAAAGGGAAATAAAATGAACAAAAAATGATTTTCAAGTTTTTAAACAAAAGAGAAAGTATGTTAAATAGAAAAAAAATAAATTAAATTTTAGTTAGAGATTGGTTTGTAGTTTAAATTATTCCAAATAACTATAATACAAACTTTTATCTTGATACTTCAGTTTTATTAATTTATTATTCATTATGCCATATAAATGGTGGTTATCACTCGTTAAACCATTAATCAGTTAAGCAATATTCAAAATATACAATTTTGTCTTCTCGAAAGACTATTTTTCATTAATATACAAACAAAAACAATCAGGAAGGGGAATTAGCATGGTTATATTTCAAAGCTTTAAGACTAGAACAAGATGAAAAATTAGGTAATTAAATTTTCATATCTGCAAACAATAAATCAGTTGAATGTTGAACATATTTTAAAATGCAAAGTATTGAATATCTTGAACGATATTTGTATTTTTTCTCAGCAACACTATATATGGCATAATGATTATTAAATATTGGAATTGTTCACCATGCTAAATATCCGTATTAATTTTACTGAACTCAAATAGTAGGACTAATCAATTTTAATTAAATAAAAATAATAGTTTATTAATAAAACTAGCTGCTTCACACCCAGCCTTTGTTCTGGGTATTAAATGTTCAAAAATAATGATGTAGAACCATTAATTTAGATATATTTCAGATATCACTTATTTCTTGTATGTAAGTCTGAATGATTTAGTGATATAAAAATAAAATTTTAAATAATAAAACCTATAGAAACGTGTTAGTTTTTTTTAACACTTTGACTGCCGAGCCAAAATTGTAAATGTTCACAACGGGGCCAAACTTTTTTTTTTGTGTAATTTGTATTTTTTCAACATAAAACTATATATAAAAACAATATTTCAAAACAAACAATATTTTAAAACAAACTTACATTATATATATTCCCTTTTTTGTTGCATGTTAAAAATTTAATTATTTCATAAAATTTAGCTCATAAAATCGTCGAATACCAATTTGCGCGAACCACGTATACCTAACAATCGTAGGGATAACAATAAATCCAATACGATTTCATGTAACTGATAACATCTTTGATAGCCATGGCCTGAAGTGTTAAAACACCATGGCTATCATATCGGATAGCCAGTGTCTCAACGGAAATATCACTGGATATCACATATGATAGCCATGGCAGTCAAAGTGTAAAAAAAAACTAGCATATAGCCCATCATATAAAGGGATCAGAAAATTTTTAATTTTTGAGAATTATAAAGTACCCTATGAGGCAGGTAATAAAATGGTTTGATTTTGGCTGAGAATTATTTGGTTCAAGCTCAATAATTTGATTTTCTTTACTAACCACATATTAGTTGCTTACTTTAATTTATCTTGGCATATTAGGAACTGCAGAGGTTTTAATATTGAAAATGATTATTTCGGGGTATATAAAAAATTTAAAAATTTAGAAAATCGATTGCAAACTGTGTGGTTATGTATAAAAAACAATTATGCAAATGAACAAACCTCTTAACTTTTAAAGATATATAACTTAAAAGATAGATATTTATTAGTCCATGAAATAGATTCCTAGACTTTTATGAAAAGACTTTTGTGTTAATAGCGGTAATAAAATTTTCTTTGCAACCAAAAATATTAGATAATCAAATTTACAATTATCACGTATGTACCTAATCTATTATTTAATACAGATATAAAAGAAAATTATTTACGTAATATCTAAGTTCAGATATAAAACGTATGAAAATAATGCAGACGATATTTAAATAATTTAAAATAATAAGAAATGATTCAATGAGATGCTTAAAGGAATGACTTCATAATTCTAGAAAAAAAAGGTTATATTCATCTACTTATAATTTGATAAATTGATCAATTTAATCGCCTGCTCTTAACCGGGGAAAATAGGTCTTGAAAAATGATATTAAAAGCTCGAAAAGTGGAGGAAGGGGTAGAATTTGAACGTTTTGAAGACGACAGTATTGTTCGCAGTGATATGAAGCATGTTTATACCAATTTATTTTAGAATCGGATCGATAATTTAGGTGAAGACAAATTTTACTCAATTTGAATTTTGCTAACCCTAACTGATTTTAAGTTAGGCTATTATTATATAAGGAAAGGGATTGAGAGTTGTGTCATATAAAAATAATGATGTAACGTGGTAACTTTTAATTTCTTTAAAATAAAAATATCGTCAAGATAAAATATAAAATTTAAATTTACCAAATAATAAAAATCTAGTTTAAAATATTAAAAAAACCTTAACAATATGTTAGTTTTTGTTTAGAAATTGACAAATGCGAAATTCAAACAAATTTTCTAGATCATAGAGAATTTATAATTATTGATATAAAAATCTTGCCAAGATAATAAAATAGAACAATATAATATTTTTTTCTAAAATAAATTAATTTAGCATTTAGCAGATGCTAAAATAGTCTCATGTAAATATATACTATCATAAATATATACATTTACACTTGAAATTTAATGGCGAAGTTACATTTATGTTGTTCTCGGATTACCAAATATCAGGCGATAATAATGCCAACATTTAATAACACTGTCAGTTTTTTACCTCAACTCAACAATGGAATTGCGCGTGCAAGAAAATAAAACAGGCATTTTGGTCGGTTTTCCTTTCATATATACTTTCCCGTGTCGTTCAGCGTCTTCTGGTACCTTCGGCGCTCGTCTACGTTCATTGGTTAGCGATGAGATAGACACACATACATAGATAAATACATAGTTACAATCAGATTTTAATATATAACATCTAATATGCTGCAAGTTATTGGAGGATATGATACTTTATTAATAATGTGCAAACTGTTAAATGTAAACATGTTTATCAGTTTCCATAGACTATTTTGCAAATAATAAATTATTTCCTATAAGAGGTATGATATTTAAAAATAATGTGCCATGCTTGTTTAATCAACTAATGGTATTAGAGCAAACAAAGAAATAAATTTTTAAGACTAATTTGTAACGTGTAGATAAAAAATTATCAACTTATTTATTAAGACATGGATTTTAATAAGTAGTTTTACAGTAACTAATATTCAAATCCTTTTTTCTCAAAGAAGAATAACAAACATTATAAGGAAAAAAACGTATTTTAACGATTAATAATCTATTAATTGAATAAACAAGTATATTAGAACTAATTAAATTTTGATATTTTAAAAGCGTATCTCAATTTAACGCATATTGAGTTGTTATATATAAAAACAGTTACATGTAAACATATTTATCAGTTTTCATAGACTAATTTACAAATAACAGATTATTTCCCATAATAGGTATAATATTTAAAAATAATGTGTTTGTTTAATCAATTTATGGTATTAGAGCAAACAAAGAAATAAAGTTTTGCTACTACTTAATAAGGGGTAGTTCAAAAAACATATCAAATTAATATTTATGACATGGATTTTAATAATTAGTTTTATATTGAATAATATTCAAAACTCTTTTTTTCTCAAAGCCCAATAACAAGCATAAGAAAAAAACGTACTTTAACAATTAATAATCTTTCAAGGGAATAAATAAGTATATTGCAGCTAATTAAATTTTGATATTTCAAGAGCGTATCTCAATGTAACGTATATAAAATTATTATGTATAAAAACAGTTACATATAAACATGTTTATCAGTTTCCATAGACTATTTTACAAATAATAAATTATTTCCCACAAGAGGTATGATGTTCATAAATAATATGCAATGCTTGTTTAATCAATTTATGGTATTAGAGCAAATAAGGAAATAAAATTTTACAACTAGTTTATAAGGGGTAGTTCAAAAACATATAAAATTATTTAGTAACACATGAATTTTAATAAGTAGTTTTATAATATTTAAAAACCCTATTTCTCAAAGGCGAATAACAAACATTATAAGCAAAAAAGTATAATAAACATTAGGGAAAAATAACTATATTGCAGCTAATTAAAATTTGATATTTCAAGAGCGTATCTCAAAGAAACGTATATTGAATTATTATGTACAAAGCAGTTACTAGTAGATATGATTATCAGATTTCATAGAATATTTTGCAAATAATAAATTAATTATTTTAAGAGGTATGATGTTTATAAATAATGTGCCATGCTTGTTTAATCAATTTATGGTATTAGGACAGACAAAGAAATAAATTTTTATGACTAGTTTACAAGAGGTAGTTCAAATAAATATCAAATTATTTATTAAGACAGGGATTTTAATAAGTAGTTTTACAGTTAATAATATTCAAATCCTTTTTACTCAAAGAAGAATAACAAACATTTTAAGAAAAAAAACGTATCTTAACGATTAATAATCTTTTAAGGAAATAATCAAGTATATTGAAGCTAGTGAAATTTTGATAGTTCAAGAGCGTATCTCAATTTAACATATATTGAATAATTATGTATAAAAACAGTTACATGTAAACATGTTTATCAGTTTCCATAGACTATTTTACAAATAATAATTTATTTCCCGTGAGTGGTATAGTATTTAAAAATAATGTGATTGTTTAATGAATTTATGGTATTATAACAAAGAAATAAAGATTTACGACTAGTTTATAAGGGGTAGTTCAAAACACATATCAAGTTATTTAGTAAGACTTGGATTTTAATAAGTAGTTTTATAGTAAATAATATTCAAAACCCTTTATTTTCAAAGCCGAATAACAATCATTATAAGAAAAGAAAAACGTATTTTAACGATTAACAATCTTTAAAGGGAATAAATATGTATATTGCAGCTAATTATATTTTGATAGTTCAGGAGCCTATCTCAATGAAATGTATATAAAATTATTATGTATAAAGACAGTTACCTGTAAACGTATTTATCAATTTCCATAGACTATTTTACAGATAATAAATTATTTCCCAAAAGAGATATGATGTTTATAAACAATGTACAATGCTTGTTTAATCAATTTATGGTATTAGAGCAAATAAGGAAATAAAATTTTACAACTAGTTTATAAGGGGTAGTTCAAAAAATATCAAATTATTTATAAAGACATAGATTCTAATAAGTAGTTTTACAGTGAATAAGATTAAAATCCTTTTTCTCAAATGAGACTAACAAACATTATAAGGAAAAAGTATTTTAACGATTAATAACCTTTTACGGGAATAAACAAGTATATTGGAGCTAATTAAATTTTGATATTTCAAGAGCGTATCTCAATTTGACGTATATTGAATTATTATGTATAAAAATAGTTACATGTAGACATATTTATCAATTTTCATAGACTATTTTACAAATAACATATTATTTCCCATAAGTAGTATAATATTTAAAAATAATGTGCTTGTTTAATGAATTTATGGTATTATAACAAACAAAGAAATAAAGTTTTACTACTACTTTATAAGGGGTAGTTCAAAAAACATATCAAATTAATAATTAAGACAGATTTTAAAAAGAAATTTTATAGTAAATAATGTTCAAAACCCTTTATTCTCAAAGCCGAATAACAAACATTATTAAAAAAAAGTATTTTAAAGATTAATAATATTTCAAGGGAATAAATAAATATATTGCAGCTAATTATATTTTGATATTTCAAGAGCGTAGCTCAATGTAATGTATATAAAATTATTATGTATAAAGACAGTTACCTGTAGATATGTTTATCGGTTTCTATAGACTATTTTACAAATAATAAATTATTTCCCACAAGAGGTATGGTGTTTCTAAATAATGTGCAATGCTTGTTTAATCAATTTATGGTTTTAGAGCAAATAAGGAAATAAAATTTAACAACTAGTTTATATGGGATAGTTCAAAAACATATCAAATTATTTAGTAAGACATGGATTTTAATAAGTAGTTTTATAATAATCAAAACTCTTTTTCTCAAAGGCGAATGGCAAACATTATAATCAAAAACATAATAAAGATTAGGGAATAAATAAGTATTTTGCAGCAAATAAAATTATGTCAATGAAGCGTATCTCAATGAAGCGTATATTGAATTGTTATGTACAAAGCAATTACTAGTAGACGTGTTTATCAGTTTCCATAGACTATTTTGCAAATAATAAATTATTTCCTTTAAGGGATATGATGTTTATAAATAATGTGCCATGCTTTTTTAATCAATTTATGGTATCAGAACAAACAAAGAAATAAAGTTTTACGACTAGTTTATAAGGTGTAGTTCAAAAACATATCAAAATATTAAGACATGGATTTTAATAAGTAGTTTTATAGTGATTAATATTCAAATCCTTTTTCCTCAAAGAAGAATAACAAACATTATTAGGAAAAAAACGTATTTTAACGATTAATAATCTTTTAAGGGATAAACAAGTATATCGCAGCTAATTAAATTTAATATTTGAAGAGCATATTGAATTTACAAAACGTTTATTGATTATAGAGTAATATTAGAATATAATTCTTCTATATATGTCGTAAAATGTAAATAATTACTTTCTCTTGTATCCAATAATTTGTTTTCTAGGTATAAATTTTCGAAACTTTCTCCCAATAATTGATATTTTCTCGTATTTCCCTTTTATTTTATGTACAAAGATTTTTTTGTTAGTAGAATTTCATATATGTTAGAATTTAAATTTGCAAATTAGATGAAAATACAGTTAAATTTTTAAAAACTTAGCTCATAAAAGTGCATACCAATTGCGCAAAACGTATACCTAACACATGTAGGGAGTCCAACAATAAAACTCCAATACGATTTTCATGTAACTGATAACATCTTTGATAGCCATGGCCTGAAGTGTTAAAACACCATGGCTATCATATCGGATAGCCAGTGTCTCAACGGAAATATCACTGGATATCACATATGATAGCCATGGCAGTCAAAGTGTAAAAAAAAAAAAACTACTATGATAATAAAATCAAATTTTTAATTTTTGAGATTATAAAGTACTATGAGGCAGTAATAAAATGGTTTATTTGCTGAGAATTATTTTGGTTCAAGCTCAATAATTTGATTATCTTTTACTAACACATGTTAGTTGCTTACATAATTTATTTAGCATATTAGAATGCAGAATTTAATATAAAATGATTATTTCTTATATAAAAAGGATTTTAAAAATTTAGAGAATCGATTGCAAACTTTTTTGTTATCTAAAAAAAAAATTATGCAAACGAACAAATTTTATTTTAAGATATATAACTTAAAATAGATAATTTATTTAGTCCATGAAATAATTAGACTTTTAAAAAGACTTTGTGTTATACGTAATAAAATTTTCTTTGCAAAAAAATATTAGATAATCAAATTTACAATTATCACTTATGTACCTAATCTATTATTTAATACAGATATAAAAGAAAATTATTTACGTAATATCTAAGTTCAATATAACATAATAATCAGACGATATTTAAATAATTTAAAATAAGAAATGATTATAAAGCTTAAAGGAAAATGACTTCATAATTCTAAAAAAAAAGGTATTTTCTATTATGATAAATGATAATTTAAAGTGCTCAACCAATAATAAAAAAATATTAAAGCTCAAAAGGAAGTAAATAATTTGAATTGAAGAATATTGTTCGCAGTGATATGAAATGTTATAAATTATTTTAGAATATTTAATTTAGGAGAAATAAACTATCAATTTGAATTTACAATAATGATTTTAAGTTAGCATTATTATATAAGGGAAATTACAGGTGTCATATAAAAATAAGATGAAATGTTTTCAACTTTTAATTTATTTAAAATAATATTCATAAAATATAAAATTTAAATTTACCAAATAATAAAAATCTAGTTTAAAATATTAAAAAAACCTTAACAATATGTTAGTTTTTGTTTAGAAATTGACAAATGCGAAATTCAAACAAATTTTCTAGATCATAGAGAATTTATAATTATTGATATAAAAATCTTGCCAAGATAATAAAATAGAACAATATAATATTTTTTTCTAAAATAAATTAATTTAGCATTTAGCAGATAAAATATCTCATGTAATATATACTGACATAAATAATACATTTAATTGAAATTGAATGGCGAATTACATTTTTGTTGTTTAGATTAAAATATCACGATAATGATTGCCAACATTTAAAACACTGTAGTTTTATAATTCAAAATGGAATTTAAAAAATAAAACAGGCATTTGGTCGGTTTTTTTATATATATTTCCCTTTTCGTTCAGCGTCTTTTATTCGGCGCCTTTCTAGTCCTTTTTAGCGATGAATAGACACATATACATAGATAAATACATATTTACAATTAAATTTTATATATAAGATCTAAAATGTACAGGTTTATTGAATATGATACTTTATTAATAATGTGCAAACTGTTAAATGTAAACATGTTTATCAGTTTCCATAGACTATTTTGCAAATAATAAATTATTTCCTATAAGAGGTATGATATTTAAAAATAATGTGCCATGCTTGTTTAATCAATTAATGGTATTAGAGCAAACAAAGAAATAAATTTTACGACTAGTTTATAAGGGGTTGTTCAAAATATTATCAAATTATTTATTAAGACATGGATTTTAATAAGTAGTTTTACAGTGAATAATATTCAAATCCTTTTTTCTCAAAGAAGAATAACAAACATTATAAGGAAAAAAACGTATTTTAACGATTAATAATCTATTAATTGAATAAACAAGTATATTAGAACTAATTAAATTTTGATATTTTAAAAGCGTATCTCAATTTAACGCATATTGAGTTGTTATATATAAAAACAGTTACATGTAAACATATTTATCAGTTTTCATAGACTAATTTACAAATAACAGATTATTTCCCATAATAGGTATAATATTTAAAAATAATGTGTTTGTTTAATCAATTTATGGTATTAGAGCAAACAAAGAAATAAAGTTTTGCTACTACTTAATAAGGGGTAGTTCAAAAAACATATCAAATTAATATTTATGACATGGATTTTAATAATTAGTTTTATATTGAATAATATTCAAAACTCTTTTTTTCTCAAAGCCCAATAACAAGCATAAGAAAAAAACGTACTTTAACAATTAATAATCTTTCAAGGGAATAAATAAGTATATTGCAGCTAATTAAATTTTGATATTTCAAGAGCGTATCTCAATGTAACGTATATAAAATTATTATGTATAAAAACAGTTACATATAAACATGTTTATCAGTTTCCATAGACTATTTTACAAATAATAAATTATTTCCCATAAGTAGTATAATATTTAAAAATAATGTGCAATGCTTGTTTAATCAATTTATGGTATTAGAGCAAATAAGGAAATAAAATTTTACAACTAGTTTATAAGGGGTAGTTCAAAAACATATAAAATTATTTAGTAACACATGAATTTTAATAAGTAGTTTTATAATATTTAAAAACCCTATTTCTCAAAGGCGAATAACAAACATTATAAGCAAAAAAGTATAATAAACATTAGGGAAAAATAACTATATTGCAGCTAATTAAAATTTGATATTTCAAGAGCGTATCTCAAAGAAACGTATATTGAATTATTATGTACAAAGCAGTTACTAGTAGATATGATTATCAGATTTCATAGAATATTTTGCAAATAATAAATTAATTATTTTAAGAGGTATGATGTTTATAAATAATGTGCCATGCTTGTTTAATCAATTTATGGTATTAGGACAGACAAAGAAATAAATTTTTATGACTAGTTTACAAGAGGTAGTTCAAATAAATATCAAATTATTTATTAAGACAGGGATTTTAATAAGTAGTTTTACAGTTAATAATATTCAAATCCTTTTTACTCAAAGAAGAATAACAAACATTTTAAGAAAAAAAACGTATCTTAACGATTAATAATCTTTTAAGGAAATAATCAAGTATATTGAAGCTAGTGAAATTTTGATAGTTCAAGAGCGTATCTCAATTTAACATATATTGAATAATTATGTATAAAAACAGTTACATGTAAACATGTTTATCAGTTTCCATAGACTATTTTACAAATAATAATTTATTTCCCGTGAGTGGTATAGTATTTAAAAATAATGTGATTGTTTAATGAATTTATGGTATTATAACAAAGAAATAAAGATTTACGACTAGTTTATAAGGGGTAGTTCAAAACACATATCAAGTTATTTAGTAAGACTTGGATTTTAATAAGTAGTTTTATAGTAAATAATATTCAAAACCCTTTATTTTCAAAGCCGAATAACAATCATTATAAGAAAAGAAAAACGTATTTTAACGATTAACAATCTTTAAAGGGAATAAATATGTATATTGCAGCTAATTATATTTTGATAGTTCAGGAGCCTATCTCAATGAAATGTATATAAAATTATTATGTATAAAGACAGTTACCTGTAAACGTATTTATCAATTTCCATAGACTATTTTACAGATAATAAATTATTTCCCAAAAGAGATATGATGTTTATAAACAATGTACAATGCTTGTTTAATCAATTTATGGTATTAGAGCAAATAAGGAAATAAAATTTTACAACTAGTTTATAAGGGGTAGTTCAAAAAATATCAAATTATTTATAAAGACATAGATTCTAATAAGTAGTTTTACAGTGAATAAGATTAAAATCCTTTTTCTCAAATGAGACTAACAAACATTATAAGGGAAAAAAACGTATTTTATCGATTAATAATCTTATAATTGAATGAACAAGTATATTGGAGCTAATTAAATTTTGATATTTCAAAAGCGTATCTCAATTTAACGTATATTGAGTTATTATGTATAAAAACAGTTATATGTAGACATATTTATCAATTTTCATAGTCTATTTTACAAATAACATATTATTTCCCATAAGAGGTATAATATTTAAAAATAATGTTCTTGTTTAATCAATTTATGGTATTAGAGCAAACAAAAAAATAAAGTTTTACTACTACTTAATAAGGGGTAGTTCAAAAAACATATCAAATTAATAATTAAGACAGATTTTTATAATAATTTTTATATTTAATAATATTCAAAACCCTTTTTTCTCAAAGCCGAATAACAAACATTATAAGAAAAAAAAAGTATTTTAAAGATTAATAATATTTCAATGGAATAAATAAATATATTGCAGATAATTATATTTTGATATTTCAAGAGCGTAGCTCAATGTAATGTATATAAAATTATTATGTATAAAGACAGTTACCTGTAGACATGTTTATCGGTTTCTATAGACTATTTATTAATAATAAATTATTTCCCACAAGAGGTATGGTGTTTATAAATAATGTGCAATGCTTGTTTAATCAATTTATGGTTTTAGAGCAAATAAGGAAATAAAATTTTTCAACTAGTTTATAAGGGATAGTTCAAAAACATATCAAATTATTTAGTAAGACATGGATTTTAATAAGTAGTTTTATAATAATCAAAACTCTTTTTCTCAAAGGCGAATGGCAAACATTATAATCAAAAACATAATAAAGATTAGGGAATAAATAAGTATTTTGCAGCAAATAAAATTATGTCAATGAAGCGTATCTCAATGAAGCGTATATTGAATTGTTATGTACAAAGCAATTACTAGTAGACGTGTTTATCAGTTTCCATAGACTATTTTGCAAATAATAAATTATTTCCTTTAAGGGATATGATGTTTATAAATAATGTGCCATGCTTTTTTAATCAATTTATGGTATCAGAACAAACAAAGAAATAAAGTTTTACGACTAGTTTATAAGGTGTAGTTCAAAAACATATCAAAATATTAAGACATGGATTTTAATAAGTAGTTTTATAGTGATTAATATTCAAATCCTTTTTCCTCAAAGAAGAATAACAAACATTATTAGGAAAAAAACGTATTTTAACGATTAATAATCTTTTAAGGGAATAAACAAGTATATAGCAGCTAATTAAATTTTAATATTTGAAGAGCATATTGAATTTACAAAACGTTTATTGATTATAGAGTAAAATTAGAATATATTATCTTCTATATATGTCGTAAAATGTAAATAATTACTTTCTCTTGTAT
>CM063509.1:60910392-60915392 GCA_032207245.1 Pardosa pseudoannulata
TTCAGTTTAGTATTTTTAGTGAATTGTATATTTTTAATAAATACATGGGTTAGTTGTTATTGGTTTTTAATTTTACTTTAGTTTAAAGTTTTATTTTCGTATCTATTGTTTATAAGCTATTTATCTGCTTTTATTGCTTATGGTGACCAGGAGAGTTTCATATGATTAAAATGGCCATTTACCGGAAAGTGGGGTCGCAATTCCCCCCACCGCTTTATGTACACCAATTCCTTTTCCATACTCTTTTTAATTCTTTATTTTTATTATATTTCTTACCTTTTCATTAATATATATATATATATATATATATATATATATATATATATAAATATATATATATATAATAAATATATATAATATATATGTATATACATAAATACATATATACATATATATAAAATACATATATATAAATATATATACATACATATATATAATATATATATACATACAATATATAATAAATATATATATACATATAATATATAATATATATATATATATATATAAATAATATATATATATATATAAATATATATATATATATAAAATATATATATATATATATATATATATATATATATATATATATATATATATATATATATATATAAGGAGAAAACCCTAACAACTGACATTAGTTTTTAAGAATTAAAATAATAAAGTTAGTGGTAGTATCAAGGTAGGTAGCTAAGAATAAAAGCTACGAACAAAGATATAATGATTCTTGTACATACTTAACTTCTACTTACAATAATATGTAAATAATCAAAATAATTTTTTTATTATTGTTAGTAGCGATATTAACATTAGTATGTTATGAGCTTAGATATCTATTTTAGTCATATACAAACTTTTAACTTCCAAGGTGATAATTATTTTTGTACAGACTTAGAGCCTATGTTCACTGATTCCCTATACAATAATAGCCTAAGTTATCTATCCATCTGTCCTCGACTTTATTAAGCTGTTGGATCTGGAATAGATAGAGGCATATATAATAGAATTTTGATTTGTTAGTAATAAAATTCTAAACAAATAATATATTAATTTCCCTATAATCTTTTATCTATCTAAAATATTTGTATTTTAAGTTAAGAGAAGGCGATTAAATTCATTAATTTATCAGCTTATAAATAGATAAAAATGTAATTTTTTAGCATTAAGTTGTCATTCTTTCAAACATCATTGAATTATGTTTTTTTAATTATTTAAATGTTGTCTGCATTTTACGTTTTATCCTTAAAGTGAGATATTACTTACAAAATTTTCTTTTTTATTTGGTGTAAATAATAGACAGGTACATATGTGATAATTTTAAATTGAATCATCTATTATTTTTGTGGCAATGAAAATTATAACATCGGTATTAACAACAAATTATCTTCATAAAATTCTAGGAGTCTTTTTGAAGGACTAATAAATATCTATCATTTAAGTTATATGGAAAAATTAAGAAGATGTTTAGCTTGTGTGTTTGTTTTTATACATAACCACACGGTTTGGTTAAATGAATTCAAAGTGATTCTAGAGTGTATATATAAAAGTATCGCGATTATTTAACCCTCTAAGCGGTTTGCACGTACAATTCCGCCAGCTGTCAAAGACAATTTTCGACCTCCAAAAACGTTCCAAAAATAGATGTATTGTACATTTCTGACAGTGTTTTCCCCCATGAAATTATGAGGTAGGAGGGTCAGGTCGATTGTTTAGGAACTTCACCCCTCTTTGAGTGACATTTATTGAGGGGGGGGGGGGGGGGGGGGGGGGGGGGGGGGGGGGGGGGGGGGGGGGGGGGGGGGGGGGGGGGGGGGAGGGGGGGGGGGGGGGGGGGGGGGGGCGGGCGGGGGGGGGGGGGGGGGGGGGGGGGGAGATGCACCACTACTCTATGAGGAACAAAGACGCTGATAGCTTCTCATGGCTTTGTCAATCTCAATTTCGAAGTATTTCGTTTGCGGTAACATATATATCTCTAATTGCACCACTGAAATATCTTGGATGACTTTAGTAAAAAAATATAAATAATTCTCAAAAAATTTTTTTTATTCGTACTTTTAGAATACATTATTTCTTATGTGATGATCTTCGAGAATTGACGAGCTTTATGTGTATTAAAAATTAACAATCAATAATGTCTATTTATATATCTATTTATAACCGGAAGTAAAGGGACAATAACGAGGGTGGGGCAAAGGGTGAAGTAAAAAATCATAGAACACTTTGGTCACTGACACAATAAAGCTTTAGCGTATTTTTGGAGACTTTTTTCCCTGGTGTGTTCCACTCGGAGGGTTAAAGGAGTATGAAGATAAACAAATTATTAAGCACTTAACAGATAATTCTCAGCCAAAAACATACCATATTTTAACTTGCCTTATAGGGTAATTTTTATTTCTGTAAAATTAAATATTTTTCTGATGCCGTCATATGCCGTGATATATGTTAGTATAATATAAGAGTCATAATTATATCCCTTCCTTATTGTGGTTAGTAGCGATTATGTAATAATTATATTTTCAGGTTAGCAGGGGATTTCAACTATACGAAAATTTCAATCTAAAGAATATAATTATTTATTCACAGAATTACATTCTACGAACTGCAACGATCAGTTACATCACCCTAGCGAAAGAAGAGCGGAAGGTGACTTTTCGCAGTAGATAGTTACGGTTAGAGGCAGGTAGAAGAGTGTGATGCTAACAATAGCCGTTTGTGTTCTATATTCTTTGGATAAACCCACGACTTACGCTTAAATGGACGTAATTGAAAACTGTCGGTACGCTGGAGTCAGAGCATCTGAGCCTTTGTGAGGGCTATTTGAGTGAAAAAACTCGTGTAATAATTATTAATCGCTCGATGCTATAGTTCACATCTGTTCCCCGTTACCAGTTTAAGGAATTTAAGTTGTTTGGGTCGGTTGACTTAAACACGACCTTTCGGCCACATCTTGAAACGGATCAGCTGATACAGACGGAGAGTGACCGCAAGATTGCGTCACCCTGGGTCTGGAAGGTTCCGGAAGAATCACGTGAAAGGAACCGGGACCCCTATAAAAGAAGATTGGCGGAGCCAAGAAGAGGGCTTTTTCTTGAGAGTTGCTTTGGAGTTGTTTTGTGGAGCTCGAGAGGAGTCCACTCGTCTCTCCGATTTCCGGAGCTTGCTTGCTTTAGAGACCGCCAGCGTCTCTGCTTTGCTAAGAAGTCGACTTTCGACTTTGGGATCTCATTCCCGTTATCTTAATATTTTTTCTACTTCGTGCATAGAAGTAGGTCGCTGAGAGTGACCCTTACTCTCATTTTGGATCGTCTTGCATCCTGAGTTTCCTAAACGAACTACAGCGGGATACGCACTCTGAGCTTTTGAACCTTAATGTGGATGTCGACTGAACCGATCGTCAGCCCGGAGGTTATAGTGTCATCGTTTCGAACCCACACTAATTAGCGAACTGTTCTAGTGTTCGAGAATTACTGGCTTCACTGTACCCAAGCATTGTAATTGTGTTACCTTATCTCAGCACGAGATCTCGGAAGATTTAGAATTTACTGAAACCTGTACATAGCTGTACATAAATGATTCACTCGAATAAAGTATTTAATCCAGAGTAAAAAATTGTCCAACCTGTATCATTGACGGCTTCGCCTACACCTACATCAGGACATCACAGTACGTACATGTGGATACTAGTAATTTTTTCTTTTTGTCGGCGGTGTTAGTAGTTAATTTATTATAGTTATACTAGCTGCTTCGCACCCAGCTTTCGGTCTGGGTAAGTATGGTACCAAATATAGTTTTAGAGCAGCTACTATAAATAAAAGTAGTAATAAAATGTTTAATCAACTATGTATGATGCAAACTGCCGATAAATATAAGTTTATTAACAATAAATAGAGCGGAGAGAGTGGGTGTGGAATGTGTAACCTTCCTCAAGGAATTCCTGATCAAGCCTCTGAGGTCATCTACCGAGCCTCGTGTACTAATTTGTTAATTTGTTATATAAAATATACATATAAATATTTATACATATATACAATATATACATTATATAAGTTACATATAATATATCTCATATTTATAATATAAATTATATATTAAATATATATAAATATATATACTATATATACATTATATACATATATTAACTAATACAATATAAAATAAAAATATATATATAATATCATTAATTTTACATAAATATTATCTAAATATAAATAAATATATATATATATATTATAGTATATAAAAAATATAATATATTTATATATATAATATATATATATATATATATATATATATATATAATATATAAGTGTGTGACATAGTGTAAACACACTAATTTACAAAACAAAAAAATAAAAAAGAAAATTATTATAGAGTAAATTTTTTTTAAAACTAAATATCTATAATAAAAAGATAGTTTCCAAGTACAATAAAAACGATTTTTAATGAAATGTATTTCCCATTAAACTAAGAAACGGTCAACACAAAATAATTTTATAATTACTAATTAAACGATATCTAATTGAATATTAGATTATATAATACAGAGATCTTGTCAAATATTAGAATGTGACAACATCAGAAAAATTCATTGAAAAAAATAAATCAGCAAAATTTTCATAGAAAAGCCCTAGGGAAATTAATCCCAAGAAAGCACTCTTTTGAGGAAATATGTAGATATAACACTGAGTTAATAATTCTTTGAATTTATCATACGTAAATAACTAAGCCACATTGTGGTTTTTATACATCCTCTACTGAAAGTTATAATGAGAATAATCATCCATTTTAATCAATAAATATTTAGTCTAAAGTGTATATTAATATATTCATATCTGTTTCCTTTTCTACGTATGTGACTGTAAATACAATCATGAAAGATTAGAAACCTTATACCACCTACAAAATATGTTTAAGAATTGCCTCATTATGTAAGTTCAAGGAGA
The DNA here is from genome assembly GCA_032207245.1 of Pardosa pseudoannulata. Lineage (NCBI taxonomy): Eukaryota > Metazoa > Arthropoda > Arachnida > Araneae > Lycosidae > Pardosa > Pardosa pseudoannulata. The sequence goes on from CM063509.1 coordinate 60,915,336, forward strand.
AGACCTCACATTTTCTTCTCATCCCTTGTTAATAGTACTTAATTCCATTTTTATTGA
>CM063509.1:60927892-60935392 GCA_032207245.1 Pardosa pseudoannulata
ATTTAACGAAAAATGATTATCAGTTTTGAGATAAATTATCGTATTATAAATTTTTACCGAATAATTAAATAAAAGTATAAACTACACAAATGTTAAATTCTATTTCATATTTAATATTATAACAAAAAAAGAGATAGGCATATTTGTAAAACGAAATGTATTTCTAGATTCTTGCAACTTACAATAACCAGGTGCATGCGACTTAGCAGGTGGCTTGTATCACAGAAAAATCTAATTAGCATGCGACGTAAGTTGCATATTGCAAATTCGTTAGTGTTGCATTTCCCTATGTCAATTGCTTATTAGATAATGATAAATGAAGATGGTTTACACAACTAATGATATACATGGAGAATTGAGTTACACGTTTGCGATAGCCTTATTTTGCTGAACTTGAATTATTATTCATGATTGTATTTTAAAAAGATTATGACAATTGTAATTAAATTATGATTTGAGTAGATTTAACAAAGACTAAAATAAAATCAATTAGATGAAGACGATTTGATAAAACAAAAATTAAATGAAACTGAAATTATCTAAAAGTTGCAAAGGTGAAGTAATTTAATGAGAAATGAGTATCAGTTTTGAGAGAAATTACCGTATTTCAAATTTGTAATGAATAAAACCCGTTATTAAAAAAGTTTATACTATTCAAATGCTAAATTATATTTCATATTTAATATTATATCAAAAAAAAGAGATAGAAATATTTGTAAAACGACACATACTTCTTTAATCTGGCGACATACGATAACCAGGTGTATTCGATTTAGCAGGTGGCTTGTATCACAGAAAAATCTAATTAGCATGTGAGGTAAGTTGCATATTGGAAATTCATTAGTGTTGCATTTCCCTTATTCAATTGCTTATTAGATAATGACAAATGAAGATGGTTTTCACAACTAATGATATACTTGGAGAATTGAGTTACACGTTTGCGATATCCTTATTTTGCTAAAGTTGAATTAATATTTATGACTGTATTTTAAAAAGATTATTACAATTGTATTTCAATTATGATTTGAGTAGATTAAATAAATATTAAAATAAAGACAATTAGATGAAGACGATTTGATAAAAAAAAATTAAATAAAACTGAAATTATCTAAAAACTGCAAAGCTGAAATTATTTAATGAGAAAAGAGTATCAGTTTTGAGATAAATAAGCGTATTTCAAATTTGTAATGAATAAAACACGTTATTTAAATAAAAGCATAAACTAAACAAATGTTAAATGATAATTCATATTTAATATTATAACAAAAAAAAGAAATAGAAATATTTGTAAAATGAAATGTATTTCTTGATTCTTACAAGTTACAATAACCAGGTGCATGCGACTTAGCAGGTGGCTTGTATCGCAGAAAAATCTAATTAGCATGCGAGGCAAGTTGCATATTGAAATTCGTTAGTGTTGCATTTCCCAATTTCAATTGCTTATTAGATAATGATAAATGAAGATGGCTTACACAACTAATGATATATTTCGAGAATTGAGTTATACGTTTGAGATAGCCTTATTTAGCTGAACTTGAATTAATATTCATGACATTAAAAAGATTATTGCAATTGTATTTAAATTATGATATAAATAGATTTAACAACACCGGAGAGAATTAGAATTTAAATAATGTGATTATTTTTTGAACTAAAGATTAAGGAATTTTAAATGATTTCATAATTGATTATTAAATTTAAGACATTATAAAAGTCAAGTTTAGAATAAACGTTTGAATAGGAAAAATTCCAATATTTCTACCTCATTCAATTCTCTTCGATAAATTTACAGATAGCATTTATGTATTTCTAAATATATATTAGATTTATAGTTATAATAAATAAGTGTAAATACGCATCTTATAGATAATATATCTTATAGAAAATAGATAATAGAAAATAGATAAGTGTTATAAAGTCACATTCAATGTTCGATTAACATATCACAATTGACATTTTTGTCTTTTCTCTTTTTTATATTCATCATTTTCTCTAAGCTATAAAATATCTGGCACGCATACAACCACAGACACACGACGATACTTTATATATATATATATATATATATATATATATATATATATTATATATATATATATATATATATATATATATATATATATATATATATATATATATAAGTAAAACGTATATATACGTACGTATAAATATATATTTTTCAAAATATATAAATTATAAAAAGAATTATGAAGAAAGTACAATTTTTAGCTTTAAGAATTAACTTATTTTTTGTGTCATAAAATATATATATTCTTCAAATTTATAAAGGTTTAAATCAACGTAATTATAATTATATATATTTATATATTATATATATATATTATATATATATATATATATATATATATATATATATATATAATATATATATAATTCACAGCTTTTATGTAATCTCATACATGCATACACAAACCTACACATACATATGTATGTTTGCATTAAATCACTAGAATTTCACCTGTCTCTCCTCGAGAAAGTAAGATGAAATCACATCTAAATTGAAGTGTTCTAATTTTGTATTCTATCACGATCTTTTGTCTAGTGACGTGAGCTATCTTAAATTGATAACTCATTACGATTCCTGTGTGAGCATTTATTATTTATCACGTCACACTACGTTTATTTATCTGCAGTATTCACTTCTTACCCTAACTTCTATAGTACATGAAATGATACATTCTTAGTATCATTTGTTATTGTGATCTTTTGTATTTAAATACTTAATCACTGGTATTTAATCTCAAGATAAATCACTGGTATTTAAAAAGAATATCAATAATAATATTCAATATAATATATATATATATATATAATATATTTAATATTATATATATATATATATATATATTATATATAAAATATATATATAATATAATATATATAAAAATATATATATAATATATAATATATATATATATATATATATATATATTATATATATATATATATATATATATATATATATATATATATATATTATATAATATATATATATATATATATATAGTATATATATATATATGTATATATATATATATATACTAATATTATGTATTGTATAGCAAATGAAAATTGTAAGTAAACAAATGTATAAATATGCTTTATGTTGAAAATCATATACGTTTATATTTATATATATATTCCTTTGTAAGCAAAGAATAAAAACCTAACAAACTGGAAAAGTAATCTTTTGCAAGAATATATTCATGTTTACCTATTACCCGTATTAAATAAAACAAGAGCCTTTCGGAGACTAAATAAATTTATCTTCTATAAGAAAATTTTTCTGATGTCTCCTTCTGAAGATAAGGGTATTTGCTTAATATAAGCCGTTATATTCCTTTATCTAATATTATCGTTGTTCCTTATAAACAGCAAATAATTCAGAAACAATACATTTTAGCCCAATGTATGTTTACCGCCTCTGATCAACATTATTCTTAATTATTCCTCTGCTGTAAGAGGATTCAAAACTTCTACTTATAATCTACTTAAATCGTGCCATAATTATTATGCATAAAGATGTATACGTAAATTACTTTTCACATTTCTGTGAAAACCTTTAGAAAATACATAAATATTATTAATGTTAAATCCGGTGCATGTAGAGTATAAATAATCTTTTTTTTAAGATTGAAGACAGCAAAATGGAAGATGAAGAATATAAATTGCATTGGAAATATAAACAAAAGTAATTTTTATATTAAAATCATTTAATTTTTAATCTTTTTAAATCTATATACACAAAAACAGTAATGATTAGAAAATAAAGAAAAGAAATGCATAATTTTATTTAAAATACAAATAATGGATTGCTGAAAAAACTTGATTCATTGATTGATTGATTGAATTGAGTGCTTTTTAAAAATAAAATAGAAAGGAGTATCGACGTATAATATATTTATTAAATATTTAAGACATTTAAAATGCATGTTTGAAGTAATATAATGTATATAAGAAAATATTATTTGAAATCGGTTATTTATTTATATTTATTTAATAAACAAACATTTGTATAAAACATTTTTAGCACTTATATATATATATATATATATATATATATATATATATATATATATATATATATATATATATATATATATAGAGAGAGAGAGAGAGAGAGGTAAATGTTTAAAAGTTTTTTATCATAATTCTTTTATCATATGGTATGCTACATATTGAGAAGAAGTTAACAAAATATTAAGATAAAAAACAAAATCAAAATATTGAATATATATATATATATATATATATATATAAATATATATATATATATATATATATATATATATATATATATATATATATATATATAGATATATATATATATATATATATACATATATATATATATATATTATATATATATATATATATATATATATATATATATATATATATAAGTAAAACGTATATATACATACGTATAAATATATATTTTTCAAAATATATAAATTATAAAAAGAATTATGAAGAAAGTACAATTTTTAGCTTTAAGAATTAACTTATTTTTTGTGTCATAAAAATATATATATTCTTCAAATTTATAAAAGGTTTAAATCAACGTAATTATAATTATATATATATATATATATATATATATATATATATATATATATATATATATATATATATATATATATATTTATATATATATATATATATATATATATATATATATATATATATATATATATATATATTCACAGCATTTATGTAATCTCATACATGCATACACAAACCTACACATACATATGTATGTTTGCATTAAATCACTGGGGAATTTCACCTGTCTCTCCTCGAGAAAGTATAGATGAAATCACATCTCCAAAGTGAAGTGTTCTAATTTTGTATTCTATCACGATCTTTTGTCTAGTGACGTGAGCTATCTTAAATTGATAACTCATTACGATTCCTGTGTGAGCATTTATTATTTATCACGTCACACTACGTTTATTTATCTGCAGTATTCACTTCTTACCCTAACTTCTATAGTACATGAAATGATACATTCTTAGTATCATTTGTTATTGTCATCTTTTGTATTTAAATACTTGGTATCACTGGTATTTAATCTCAAGTTTTTCTATAATATTCAATATATATATATATATATATATATATATATATATATATATATATATATATATATATATATATATATATATATATATATATATATATATATATATATATATATATATATATATATATATATATATATATTATATATATATATATATATATATATATATATATATATATATATATATATATATATATATATATATATATATGTATATATATATACTAATATGTGTTTTTGTCTCGCGTTTTCTATTGTAATAGCAAATGAAACCTTCTTGTAAGTAAACAAATGTATAATTACTGCTTTCAACGTGTTGAAAATCATATACGTTTATATTTATATATATATTCCTTTGTAAGCAAAGAATAAAAACCTAACAAACTGGAAAAGTAATCTTTTGCAAGAATATATTCATGTTTACCTATTACCCGTATTAAATAAAACAAGAGCCTTTCAGAGACTAAATAAATTTATCTTCTATAAGAAAATTTTTCTGATGTTTCCTTCTGAAGATAAGGGTATTTGCTTAATATAAGCCGTTATATTCCTTTATCTAATATTATCGTTGTTCCTTATAAACAGCAAATAATTCAGACACAATACATTTTAGCCCAATGTTTGTTTACCGCCTCTGATCAACATTATTCTTAATTATTCCGCTGCTGTAAGAGGATTCAAAACTTCTACTTATAATCTACTTAAATCGTGCCATAATTATTATGCATAAAGATGTATACTGAAATTTCTTTTCACATTTCTGAAACAACGTTTAGAAAATACATAAATATTACTAATGTTAAATCCGGTGCAAGTAGAGAATGGAAAATATTTTTTTAAGATTGAAGATAGCAAATAGAAGATGAAGAATATAAAGTCATTGGAAATATAAATAAAATTAATTTTTCAATATAAAAATCATTTATTAATTAAACTTTTTAAATTTATATACACAAAAATGCAGTAATTATTTGAAAAAAAAGAAAAGAAATTTATAATTTTATTTAAAATATAAATAATGGATTGCTGAAAAAACTTGATTTATTGATTGATTGATCGAATTGTTTGCTTTTTATAAATAAAAGAGAAAGGAGTTTCCATGTAATATAAATTTATTATATATTTAAGACATTTAAAATGCAAGTTTGGAATAACATAAAGAATATAAGAAAATATTATTTTAAATAGGTTATATATATATATATATTTATTTAATAAACAAACATTTGTATAAAACATTTTTAGCACTTATATATATATATATATATATATATATATATATATATATAGAGAGAGAGAGAGAGAGAGGTAAATGTTTAAAAGTTTTTTATCATAATTCTTTTATCATATGGTATATGCTACATATTGAGAAGAAGTTAACAAAATATTAAGATAAAAACAAACAAATATTGAATATATATATAATATATATATATATATATATATATATATATTATATATATATATATATATATATATATATATATATATAATATATATATATATATATATATATATATATATATATATATATATATATATATATATATATATATATAATATATATATATATATATATATATATATATATATATATATATATATATATATATATATATATATATATATATATATATTATATATATATATATATATATATATATATATATATATATATATTATATATATATATATATAACCACCTTTTCAGAATTGTTCAATATATAATTGTTTTCTAACTTATATATCACATCTGTGCTTATCTTTGCTCTGAATTTCGTTAAAATTTTAGCTGTTAATATATTACTATGAAATTTAAAAAAAAAAACATATTTATTTTCTTCATCGTATATAACAGTAACTCTCCTTTCATCGTATTATAGTAACATATTCCCACATGCCTCAAAACCGTAAATTGTTTTCAGATAAACACCTCCAAAGAATTGTTCAATACAAAGGAATTTTACAAGATTCTGCATAACTAAATGTATGTGTAGCCGACTAATTTGTGTTTTTGTCTTTCGCTTTGTATTGTAATAGCAAAGGAAACATTCTTGTAAGTAAACAAATGTATAATTACTGCTTTCAACGTGTTGAAAATTATATATGTTTATATATATTCCTTTGGGCGGAAAGAATAAAAACGTAACAAACTGGAAAAGTAATCTTTCGCAAGACTATATTTATGTTTACCTATTACCCGTATTAAATAAAACAAGAGCCGCTTCGCGACTAAATAAATTTGTCTTCTATAAGAAAAATTTTCTGATGTCTCCATCTGAAGATAAGGTATTTGCTTAATATAAGCCGTTATATTCCTTTATCTAATATTATCGTTGTTCCTTATAAACAGCAAATAATTCAGGTACAATACATTTTAGCCCAATGTTTGT
>CM063509.1:60942892-60947892 GCA_032207245.1 Pardosa pseudoannulata
TTTTCGATCTATTGAGATTTAACTATCTAAATTTACTCGCAAGAAATTTACACTGTAGAAATCCGCTGCGAAATGTACCCGCACACAATGTGTTAATAATAAGGTGATGTCTCTGAAGTATATATATACATTTTTACTGCTTCCATGTAATTTTCATTGCTTCCATAATTATTAAGAAATATCTTTCAATGGATACTACTACACAAGTTCATACAATTTAATTTTTGATAACAAAACATTATTCTGAAGTCTTGCTTTCCACAAGAAAATCTTTTTTGAGTAAACTGTAAATATATTTACCTGTTAATTCTTTGAAAGACTTATACATTTTTAAAACTGTATCAAAATTCAGCAAAGGAGATAAGTGGCTAATTTTTACATGTAAGCTAATATAATGTAAATAACTTTGGAGAAAAATGGCCTTCCCGTAAAAAATTCTTATTCGCATATAGCTAGATAATTTTCTTTCAAAAAAGTTTTTTAATCATTACGTGGTGTTTCTAAAGGACTTTTATCCTTTTCAATGTTTCCATAATTATTCAGAAATATATTCCACCGGATACTACTACAAAAGTTCATACAATTTAATTTTTGATAACAAAAAATTATACTGATGACTTTTTTTCCGCAAAAAGGTCTTTTGACGTAAACTGTAAACATATTTACTTGTTAAATCTTTTAAAGATTTATATATTTTAAAAGTTCTGTGAAAATTCAACAAAGGAGTTACGTGGTTTATTTTTATATATAAAAATTTTTAATATAAGGAACTTTGGAGAAAAAAGGCCTTCTCGCAAAAAAAAATTCTATTCGCAAGTTTGCTTACATAGAAAAATACACCACGTACCTTCTTTGCTGTATTTTGATACAATTTGAAAAATATATAATTTTTTAAAAGAATTTACATGTAAATATATTTACAGTTTAAGCCAAAAGAACTTTCTTGAGGTAAACAAGTCGATACTATAATTTTGTGTTATCAAAAATTAAATTACATGAACTTTTGTTGTAATAACCTTTGGAAGATATTTCTTAATAATTATGGAAACAATGAAAATGATAAAAGTCCTTCAGAAATACCACGTGATTATTAAAAATATTTTTGAAAGAAAATTAATTAGCTTTATATGAATAGAAATATTTTCTATAGATAATTTTCTTTCAAGAATATTTTTTACTCACGTGGTTTTTCTGAAGGCCTTTATAGATTTCAATGTTTCCATAATTATTGAGAAATATCTTCCACGGGACTACTACAAAAGTTCATATAATTTAATTTTTGATAACAAAAAAATATTGAAGACTTGTTTCACATAAAAAAGGGTCTTTTGGCGTAAACTGTAAATATATTTACATGTTAATTCTTTTAAAGATTTATATATTTTTAAAATAGTATTTAAATTCAACAAAGGTGATACGTGGTGTATTTTTGTAAGTAATCAAATGTAATATAAGTAAGTTTGTAGAAAAATTACCTTCTCGTAAAAACGTTCTATTCGCATATAGATAGATACTATAAACATCATAGTAATTCTTTATCTGGATACTATAATGAGAATATAAATATATAGCTATTGATATATTTATATGTTTATTCCTGCAGAGAATTATTTACTAAGAAAATATTGAACAAAAACACCCCATTTAATTTTTTTAATGAAATGAGTGATGAATAATATGAGTGTGGGTGAAACTATATTTCTCTTTCATTTTTATTAAAAATATCCTTTTAAAATATGCAGTGGAATTTCTGTAAAATATATATATTTTTTATTTTACTATATATATTTTTTATTTTATTTTAAGTTACAATTAAAATTTTATAAATAATTCAAATGAATTTGAAATATCTTACTAACAAATATCCTCAAATCTCTGAAACAAAGCTGCTTGAAAGTTTTAAAAACATGCGTTGAATTTTATTATAAATTTCTTATTAATTTATCCATTTATAAAAATGTTATTTCGTAAACTATGTAAAATATATCCAAATACGTCTTTCAAATTTATATGCATATATTTTACAATTTGTATCGATGACATATGCAATTCATTTAAAAATGTGTTAAGTTTTCTGATACACTTCCAGAGAAAAATTTGTTATTTTAAAGAATTTTAAATTTTCTTTCATATAAAATAGGCACATTCAAATAAATTAAAACGTTTACCTCCTACTTATGAAAACGTGATATTTCAAAACAAAACTGTTTATCTCTCAAAATATTTTTTTTTTTTGGTTTATCTGAGCCTTCGTATCTTTCTAATTCACTTTATGCCCGACAGTAATCTAAATTTAGTATAAATAATTTATTTTGAATTACAAAAATCTCAGAAAAGCAAATAAAATGTATATTTAATAGAAAAAACAAATTATTCATTTGCTGAAGTGTTAAATGTGAGAATGAAATTAATATTTTCTGTTTTGTAAAAGTGCACTTATACTTGAAATGAGATTCCACGTATTTTAATTTTCATCTACAAATTATCTATCATACAAAATAAAATATTCGATAGTCTAAAGAATTGATTTTTAAATTACACAATTTTAAAAAAATCTATATCACTTTTAAGAAATCAGCAAAAGTCTGAGTTTGATAATTATATTTAATTTATGTTATACCCATATACAGGAATTTTCTTTGACATAACTTTATTGAATTTTCAGAAGTAATAATTTAATAAAGTTCTTTCATTCTTGATTCAGTTGAAGAACTATATTTATATTTTCAGGTCTGCTGAAAATGAAACTTTCATTTACTTTACATGTCTATGTCATATAAAATTACAATATGAAATTACTAAAACTTTAATTATTAAAATTTAATATTATATAAGCTGTCTTCTGTGTTTATTATTAATATATAAATGATGAAAATTTATAAAGAATTTATTTATATTATATCCTATAACAATTTGAGCGATTATTTGAATGCTCCAGTAAAGGACATTTATTGTATATTCTCAACACCATTAAGGCAATTTTAGAGAGTAATGTAGTATTTAAATCTCGCTCTGATAATGGAATTTATTGATAATATAAGAAATACAAAATGATTTATTTTTGAATTTGTAACATAATTATTCTATAATATTTCAGGATTTATAAAATAAATCAAGCTGAAATACTTAAAAGTGAATATCTTGCTAAGATAATACAATATATTTGCGAAATATCAGGAAATTGACTCACTTTCTCTTTTAATTATTACCGAGAATATCAATCACCCAACACTTTCTTACGAGTATAAGAAGTATCAAAGATGAATCAAGCTGAAAATGTAGTGAAATCGCTCTTAGAGATAATGAATATTTGATGGAATATAGAAAGGGCTATGACTCACTTTCTATTTGATTATTGCCGTGAATATTCAACCACACAGCACTTTCTCACTAGTATAAAGGCAGGATTTCATAGAGAATAAATCAAGCTGAAACAGACTTACAGTGAATATCTTGCTAGAGATAATACAATATATTTGCTGGAATATCAGGAATAGGCAGGATGACTCACTTTCTCTTTTAATAATTACCCGAGAATATTCAATCACCCAACACTTTTTTACGAGTATAAAGGCAAGATATCAAAGATAATGAATCAAGCTGAAACAGACTTGTAGTAAATCGAGTACTTGAGATAATGCAATATTTTGCTAGAAAATCAGGAATGGGCAAAATGACTCACTTTCTCTTTGAATAATTGTCCGTGAATATTCAACCACACAGCACTTTCTCACTAGTATAAAGGCAGGATTTCAAAGAGAATAAATCAAGCTGAAACAGACTTACAGTGAATCTCTTGCTAGAGATAATACAATATCTTTGCTGGAACATCAGGAATAGGCAGGATGACTCACTTTCTCTTTTAATAATTACCCGAGAATATTCAATCACCCAACACTTTCTTACGAGTATAAAGGCAAGATATCAAAGATAATGAATCAAGCTGAAACAGAGTTGTAGTGAATCGAGTACTAGAGATAATGCAATATTTTGCTGGAAAATCAGGAATGGGCAAGATGACTCACTTTCTATTTGAATAATTGTCCGTGAATATTCAACCACCCAGCACTTTCTCACTAGTATAAAGACAGGATTTCAAATAGAAGGAATCAAACTGAAACAGACTTACAGTGAATCTAATGCTAGAGACAATGCAATATATTTGCTGGAACAACTGGAATGGGCAAGATGACTCACGTTCTCTGAAATCAAGCTGAAACAACCGTACAGTGCATGTCGTTCTAGAGATAACACAATATGTTTGGTAGAACGTTAGCACCTATCACCATTACAACCCCATTAGGTTGATGTTATCAATAGGTCACCTCACGTTTGGTCCTTTGCTACCCTGAAATAAATGTACAAATGCCTCTCAATCTCACACTTGAGAAAATAAAAGTTTTTTGTTGAAATATAAGAAATGATGAAGATGTCTCTCTCCTTGTATAATTACCTTTGGATATTCAACCACCCAACACATTCTTACTAGTATAAACGCAAGATTAAACAGAGAATAAATCAAGCTGAAACAGCCTTACATTGCATTTTGTTTTATCGATAAACCCATATATTGGTGAACGCCAGGAACTCGCAAGATGACTGTCTTTCTCCTTGGCTAAGTGTCCGTCAATATTCAAACACCCAGTACTTTCTCACCAGTATTAAGGCAGTATTTTACGGAGAAGTATCAAGCTGAAATAATTTGATGTGAATCTGGTGCTAGAAATAATAATATTAGACCAGGATCTTGCCAACTGTCTCCCTTTCTGAATTTTCTGCTAGAGGTCAACTTCCCAACATGTAGCTCGACTAGTATTATCGCTTAAATTATTTTACAGGTTAAGTGTGAGCCTCTCGGTCTCTGATGTGACCAAAGTATCTTCTATACTTGCAAACTCCAGCTTCTATCACCATTATAGCCAATCTAGGTTAATGTTATCAATAGTTCATCTCACGTTTGGACTTTGGCTACACTTAAATAAATGTATTAAGGCCCTCTC
>CM063509.1:60952892-60975392 GCA_032207245.1 Pardosa pseudoannulata
TCCTGCATAGAATAATAGCAACTTGCGAAACGGAAACAAATAACAAATTTGTTACTACAGTATATTTAAGAAGATCCTTTGTTTTATACACAATTGTATAATTTCTTCAGGAGAAATTGCAAATATGAGTTAGTTTCATTTTTATTCATTTATCCTTGTTGTACACGATAGAAATACAAAGGAAAGCAATAATATTGCTTTTATTGGAAATTTAATAAGTTTTTTTACGAAATATTTATGTTTTATTACATAAATCGGTGTTATTAATTATGATATAATGATTTAATAAAGTAAATGTATTTACAATTAAAAAAGAATTTTTTCATTTTATAGTGCTACATTTAAAGATAAAATTATATAATTTCTTTTTTTAATGTTTTTTATATTACTAAATTATGATATAATGATAGTTGTTAAAATATATCGAAATTTTACTCCTTGTATGAATTAAAATTAGATTTAAAGTTTTAAATGATTTTCGTCAAAAGTTTTTTTGTTTTATGAGACTGGATTTAATAATTCAATTTTCTCTATTTATTTATGCTACAAATATTACAGATTTTCATTTTCTTGTTGTAATTGTGAAAGGCAAGGAATAATATTTCTTTTTGTAACTAATCTATTGAGATTTTCAATGCAATTTATAATTCATGCACATATTATTTTTTTTAATAGGAACCTTGAATTTATTGGAAAATTTTAGAGCTTAAATATATTTACAATTAATAAAATTTTTTATTTTATAGTACTAGATTTAAAGACACATTTAGATATTTCATTTCTTTATGTTTTTTTATATTACTAAATTTTGATATAATGATAGTTGTTAAAATATATCGAAATTTTACTCCTTGTATGAATTAAAATTAGATTTAAAGTTTTAGATAATTTTCTTTAAAACTTCTTTTTGTTTTATAGACAGGAATTACCACTAGGTTTTAAATTCAATTTTCCTCTATTTATTTATGCTACAGATATTACAGTTTTCATTTTCTTTTTTGTAATTGTGAAAGGTATGGAAAAATATTTCTTTTTGTAGTTAATCTATTAAGGTTTTTAATGCAATTTACAATTCATTCCTACATTTATTTTGTTTTAATAGGAACCTTGGGCAATTTATTAGAAATTTTGGATCTTAAATAAGATGTATTTACAATTAATAAAATTTTCATTTTATAGGCTAGATTTAAAGGTGCAATTTCATTTCTTAATGTTTTTTTATATTACTAAATCATGATAAAATGATAGTTACTATAATAAATTTTACTCTATATGAATTAAAATTTGATTTAAAGTTTTAGATAATTTTCTTTAAAAGTTTTTGTTTTATGACAGGATTTACCACTAGGTTTTAAATTGAATTTTCCTCTATTTATTTAAAGCTACAGATATTACAGTTTTTCATTTTCCATTTAGTAAATGGGAAAGGTATCGAATAATATCGCTATTTGTAGGTAATCTATGAAGATTTTAGGTCAGTGCATAATTATGCATACATTAATCTTGTTTTAATATAACCTTGAATTTATTAGAAATTTATAGCTTATAAAAAATTTATTTATACTTAAAAAAATTATTGTCCTTACATTTTGTTTTGCTAGATTTAAAGGTGAAATTAGATAATTCATTTCTTTATGCTTTTTTTATTTTATTAAATTATTATTTAATGATAGTTATTAAAATATAAGGAAATTTTACTCTTAATATAAATTAAAAATACATTTAAAGATTTAGATAATTTTGTTTAAAAGTACTTTTTTCATAGACATGATTTAACAGGAAGTTTTAAATTGAATTTCCTCTATGTATTTATGCTACAGATATTACAGTTTTTTTTATTTTCTTCTTTCAAATTGTGAAAGTTATGGAATAATATCGCTTTTTGTAGTTAATCTGTTGAGATTTTTAATGCAATTTACAAATCATGCACACATTTATTTTGTTTCAATATGACCTTGAAATTATTAGAAATTTTAGAGCTTAGATAAAATACATTTACAATTAAAAGAATTTTTATTTTATAGTACTAAATTTAAAGGTACAATTAGATATTTCATTACATTCAATTTTTTTATACGACTAGATTATAATATAATGATAGTTATTGAAATATTTGGAAACTTTAAATTAAAGTTAGATTCAAAGTTTTAGATAATTTTATTTAAAAATTCTTTTTGTTTATAAAACAGGATTTTACACTAAGTTTTAAATTGAAATTAATCTATTTATATATACTAGAGATATTGTTTTTTAATTTCCTTTTTGTCATTGAAAGGTATGGTATAATATTGCTTTGTAGCTATTCTGAGAATTTTTAATGCAATTTACAATACATGAACACATTTATTTTGTTTTAAAAGGACCTTTAATTTATTAGAAATTTTAGAACTTAAAATATATATTTACAATTAAAAAAATTTTATATTGTAGTAATAGATTTAAAGATGAGGGATTAGATTTTTCTCTTATTTATGTTTTTTATATGACTAAATTATGATATAATGATAGTTATTGAAATATTTTTTTATTTTACTCTTTATATAATCTAAATTGAAATTGAAAAATTTAGATAATTTTCTTTAAGGGATCTTATATATACTCGTATATAGAGAGAGTTCATCTCCTCATGACCACAAAAACATACAATATCATTCTCAATGACCAAATTGCAATATTTCCATTTTTTCTCTTTTTTGGTTCTTTATCACATGCATCAAAACAGGAACACGGAGCACTACTTTTGGCTGTAGGAGACCAGTGTGAGGTTGGGATGGAACGAAATCTGTTTAAGAACCTTCAACATGTAATTTTGTGTACATGTACCAAATTTACCGTTATTTTGTTGTCTGGATTATGAATTATAATGGAACTGACAATGAGACAGCAAATTTGTCTTATATATACGTATATATATATATATATATATATATATATATATATATATATATATATATATATATATATATATATATATATATATATATATATATATATATATATATATATATTACATATATATATATATATACACATCTATATATATACATATACATATATATATATATATATACATCTATATATATATATATATACATATACATATATATATATATTTATACATATATATACATATATATATACATATATATATATATATATAATGCTATAGAAACATGATTTAAAATCAGAAACATTTATTTACGAATATTAAAATTTTAATTCTAGAATAATTAAAATTGTATCTAAAAGTATATATTACTAACAAGCGTTAATAAATTATCTTTCAGAAATATTAATATTTTTTTCATCATTTTTGCTGTTAGTACAAAGAAATCGAATCACGACTATTAATATATAATGAATATTAATATTATGATACGCATTTAAGACTTACTACTGTTTTAAATTACTTCAGGTTATTAGCATGAGAGTAACACAAGTAACCTTTCATCTGATTCTGGAAAGTAATTATAGAGTGGAGGGATAAATACTCAATTATTGGAAAGTAATTGACTTTGCTTGTAATGCTTCATTCTGTATCACTTCATTAGAATTCGATGAAAGAAACCCCGAATCGATTCGTAACCAAAACCAAAATACGTGCAGTTCACTAATGATAATTAATACCTCACTGCTGCCTATTTATCATCATAAGAGTGGTTTTTTGTATGTATTTTTTACAATAAGTTAATTGCGTGTTATTGGAGAAATCGATATGTGAAGGAAAGACAGGTTAATGCTCAATAAATGATGTTGTATTATATCTATATAAAATTGCATATTCACTAGATTTTATGGTTGTGGGAAATCTATTACTAAAAACTTTGGGGTATGAAATATTTATGAATACCTGTTGAGCTCTTAAGAGTAATGCTATAGAATAATTAAAGTGTTTTTCAAAATTTCGATAATTTTTAATTTTGTGTGTATGAGTATACTAGTTTTTAGAATTTCTGTGTTCTCAACTATATTTTAATTAATTTTTTGATGTATCGCTAAAGACCGTTCATTATTTCTTTCTTATAATGATTTTACAACTACATACACACACACACAAACACACATATATATGTATATATATATATATATATATATATATATAAATAATATATAATATATATATATATGCATATATATATATACACATATACATATACATATACATACATATATATATATATATATATACATGTTGTTGTAAAATCTTTACACAAAATAAATAATGAACGGCCTTTAGCAATACATCATAAATTTCGTTAAAATATGGTTGAGAACACAGAAATTCTAAAAATTGTGTGTATTTATATAATATTTATATAAAGTGAAAACAGGCCAACCTTCTAAGCGGCCAAATTTTCATGGCACCGATTTTTCGACCTTATGGTGAAATAACGTTATCAGCGGCCACCCGACCCTGTCTAAACGGCCACCGAGTGGAATTTTCCAATTCATTTTTCGGGAAATTCTATTCACTCAATACTTTAATTTTGAGTGGAAAAAACTCTAGATTAGTTTAATGGTGGGATATAAGACCCAGGAATAATTTGGAAATTTCATTTCCGCGGTCCCCCCCCTTTCTTAGAGATTTTAAATATGTTATCTCTTTTGTATTCTCCCCACACACTTCAGATGTCGGATATCTATTGTACCACCCATAGAAGCTAAGGGAGGAACTGGACAATTAGCATTGCAGGTATCCTAGGTCCTTTGTTTGGAATTCCAATAAGTACAACAAAGGAAGAATTGTACCTCTGTCAGCAAAAAATGTCATAAACGTCAGTTTCATTTCATTAGTTTGTCAGTGATCTGAGTTGCCACTATATTGAAAAACACGTTTTCCTAAATGTCGAACAGCGCATTCAAGTTCTGCTTGAATATGAAAATGGCAAATCGGCATGAAAGTTAGTTGATTTATCTAACTGTTGAAGAATGAAGTCATTAAATAAAAAAATTTTATTTTGAAGGAATACGAAGACTTCAATTTTCTGCTTTTAAAGTAAAAATGAACTTAAAAAATGATTGTTATAGAGAAAAGTAAAAACTACAACACACAAATTGTAGCCTTTTTAAAAAGATTTTAAGAAAGTGTGAAATAAAGTACTATTTTCTTTTTAGATAAATTTTCAATTTCATTTTAAATAATATATATATGTCAGACTTAATCATATAAGGAATTACAGCAATTATCTTATAATAAAACCATTTAGAGCTGCCAAATATTCTCGGAACGGTGGGGTGGCCTATATATATATATGTATATATATATATATATATATATATATATATATATATATATATATATATATATATATATATATATATATATATAATGTATATGTATATATATATATATATATATATATATATATATATACATATATATATATATATATATATATATATATATATATATATATATATATATATATATATATATATATATATATATATATATATATATATATATATATATAATATATATATATTTATATATATATATATATATATATATATATATATATATATATATATATATATATATATATATATATATATATATATATATATATATATATATATATATATATATATATATATATAAGAATATTATTATATTTAAAAACTCTTTTAAATACTCTTCTCTTTCTCATTCTTATTCTTTTAAATCAATTTCGACAGCCATAAATTGTTTTCATTAAAGTAGAGTCCTCGGCTTAAAATTCTGCCAACTTCTGCAAATTCTATAAACACTTACCACATTTTCAGTTGGCTCAGTTTTTCAGTTGTCTAAGTTACTTTATATTTTTAATTTCGCTGACTTCTTTGGGGAAATTTTTTGTGTTGATCAGTGTGTGGTTCAATTTTGAAATCCATACGTGTTTTTATGATCATTACCTCATTTTATTTTGATTATTAAGCATGTCATTTTTAGAAGATCTTCCATAAATTTAAACTTCTACTCGGAATTGCGTTTACTCTTTATGGAATGGTCCGACTACAATATGTCATATTCAATATAATATCTGTCTAGACTTCTCCTTGCCCATCAAACACAGGCAAGCAAATACAATAGAGATTTAACTCAATGTGATGACGGAGTTTTATCCGTGTTACATATATTTACACACAATATTTATTTTCCAATTATAATAAATGTAGAACTATATAGACAATGTGTTTATGGAAATACAGGTATAAATACTTTATATACAATACATTACTTTATATACAACAAATAATTATTACATTGTGTATATATATATATATATATATATATATATATATATATATATATATATATATGTGTGTGTGTGTGTGTGTGTTACATAAATAGTTTTAACTCCTAGACTAAAATGTTATATACTGTTTTGTAAACTTATAGATTTGCAGTTTATAAATCCTACAATAAATAGGTTTCACACTTTTAATATTAATAAATTTTTAATATTAATAATGAATTAATTATTTGAAGATAACTAGGTTACCTGCTAATTAGTATGTACCAATTGTATGACAGTTTTTTAATTTTGAAATAAGTCTCGAGTATCTCGCATTAAATAGAATATATCTTAATTAATTAGAATATATCTTAATTAATTTGATCTTTTAATAGAAATATCTGTTGAGCTTTAAGATGCATTGTTAACAAAATTTCTTTTACTTAAAACCTTTGAAGCTTCAAACGATATTTATGAATTACTACGAAATCATAATGAACTTGAATTTCAGAAAGGAAAAATAATTAAGGATTTTATGGATGTATAACTACTATAATCTTATATAAATACTAACTGTTAGTACTGTGGAATAAATAAAAAATTGTTGCAGTTTTATTAATATTTTGATGCAAAAGTGTTTTATAATAAATATTTGTTATAAAATATAAATTGTTCTATTTAAAGTAATGGTACATATACTTTGAGATAAAAAAATATTTCAAGAATATAATTTTATGAATTTATGTAAGCAACAATAACTTATAGAGGAACTATAGCTCAGTCAACAATAGAAACAATCTCATAACTGGAGGCTTATGGGTATAATATCTATTCGCTCTGTTTGTTGCTGATGACTGAAACACGTAAAGTATGTTCGTGGTCATAGTGTCCTGGTCAAAGTGGTTAGCAAAAGTCGAAGGCAGTACCCTATTTTCTAGCTTCCACAGCAAACTCAAAGTGGCGCTTGCTCCCTTTTCAACTTTCCTTTTCTCTCTCTCTGTCTCTCATTAATACGAAATTCGTTTATGTTAGGGATTTTTGAGCCCCTGAAGTCATATCGAAGCTTCATAGGATTTTTTATTTTGAGCAAGCCGAATCAAGGGTCTTCAGCAGGGTGGGCCAAAGTTCCTTCACAATGACCTTTGATTGATGGTCCCGCTGTCTATTGTTGTGATTTTAGCATCTCTAAATTTCCTGTGCTTAATGTTTGGATAATCAGTCTTCTGACTTTAGCCAAGCTAAATTCTAACCTACCTCGTTTCCTTCTCTTCGGTTAGCTTGGTTCACACCACCCATTCTAATTCTGGTTTCAGGCCGATTCACGGGATTACAGCAGGGTGGGCCAAAGTTCCGTCACAATGAACTTTTATTGATGGTCCCGCTGTCTAGGGTTGCGATTTTAGCATCTCTAAATTTCCTGTTCTTCTTGTTTGGCTAATCGGTCTCCTGCCTTTAGGTCAGATAAATGCTAATCTACCTCGTTTTCTTCTCCCTCTGTTAGTCAAAACGATGGCCGATTGGTTAGAGTGCTGACCTTCGATACCGGAGTTCATGGGTTCGAATCCCACTGTCGCATGGGTGTCCATAGCAGTTCGGAATCAGCTGTAAGCTGTAGGTCCCCAGTCTCATTAGCCATCATGTTGAAAAAGTAGACCGTAGCATCGAAACCAAACCAAATTTACCTCGTTTAGCGTGGTTAACACCACCCATTCTAATTCTGGTTTCAAGAGGTTCGCTAAGCATCCAGTTATCTTCCAATTTGTATTATCCAGTGCCATTCTTCTGTGTTCGCTCGTGCATTTCACTGTCTCTATACATTCGATCTGCTCTCCACCAAGGTAAAACGCCTGGTTTTAAGTTTGTTGCTTGATTGTTTGTCTTCCAAGTTCTCAAATGACAATTCTGGATATTTCAGGGCCATCCTGGGGGTCTTTTGCATGTTTCCCTGCTTCTAATTTGACACACTTGAGATAACAAGTTGTTATATCAGCTGTGCTCATCAATATTAAGACACACCCCTTTGCCTTATTTCGTGTAGCCTCTCTCCCAACACATATTTCGACCAAGTGACATTGGCAAAATCAAAAACAACAGAATTTATTATCTTAATAAAAATGTAAAATTGTATTAAAATTGGAAAAAAAAACTATTGTTTAAAATGAACAAGAAACTACATTAAATGAAATAACTTCTGCAGTTACTAAATTTTCCGTTTCTTTTAGTATATATTTCATATATGTCCCTTACTAATTCTAAGTTCTAATTAAACAAAATATCTAAATAAAATACCATATTTTTAGTTTAACCCATATTGGACCGCTGTCCTATAAATAGGACAGCAAACGTAAATCCATTTAATAACAAAGTTATAAATATTTCCTCAGTGGATTTTATTTTAACACCTTTCAAATAGACACACTTTAGTGTAATAGTAAAAAAAAGTGAGAAATAAAATTATATTGGATTGTAAAATCTATTTTCAGCAACCCCTTAAAAATTGTGATTTTTTAATCTTTAATTTTATATTTATTATTATTATTATTTTCAAACGTCGTGGAGGTTACTTGCAGTTTATAAACAGAATTAATAATGTAGCTGAGCGTTTTTGTTCAAAAATATATTTTACACGTGTATTTTGTAAATATTAAAAAGGTGTCCTAAATATAGGACGACGGTCCAATCCCGATTATTTTTCCACGAATTCGTTATTGCATTCATAGCGAACATTCTTTTCTTATCTTTCAATGAAAACCTGTTCAAACACCTGTTCGCACACCTGGACACAAGGGGAAATATAGATCTATTGTAATCAGGAAAACTAGAGATTACAATATAAACTTAATCTCTTATTCTCATGCTTGGTTGAAATTTGTTTAGTGTTTAGTGCTGCATGCAGCTCTATTTCTTTTCTGCTAAGAATTTGGATACTTTACTATGCATTTTGCTACTGTAAAAATGCCACGTAGATTTTTAACAGTCCAAGAGGCTCTCGAATATATGAATTCTTTAAGTGTTGAGGAATTGATGATCCTGAAATTAGTATTGTTCCTCCTAATCCAGACTCTGTTAGTGATGAAGAAGAAATAGATGATTCAGCCACAAAATGTGAAAAGCCATGAATGCATGATGGGCTATAAATTTAAGATACCGCTGGTATTGAAATTTAAAAAAATTTTTAAGAATGTCATCTTCCACCGAAAAAACCCCAGTAGGTAAAACGTCAACCAAAATTTGAATTATTAAGTGATTCAATTTCAACACGAGATTATGAAATTATAAGCGTGGTTGAAGGAAAAACTTCAGTTGAACTCTTCCACATGATGGTTCATGGCATAATATCTGATACTGAAACAGAAACAAATCGGTATGCAGCTCCCCCTTCCCCCCCAAAAAAAACACATTCTTTGAGCATTACATAAACAGAACTCACACAATTTCTAAGTGTCAATTTCTTTAGTAGGTACTATTAGTTACCACGCGAAAACATGTACTGGAAAACTGCTCCAGACACTGGACCTACATTAGTGAGTAACTCTATGTCTAGAAAACGGTATAATGACACCAAGCCGTTTATAAAATTTAACGATAATTCTTCAATTGATCCACACGATTTTTATTATAAAATTTGACCTCTTTATGACAAAATCAACATAACCTTGAAGCAATTTGGTATATTTTCTGAAAATCTCACCATCGATGAAAGAATGGTAAGATATTATATAGGAAGGCACATTTACAAGATGTTCATGAAAAATAAACCTTTAAAATTTGGATATAAATTATGTATGTTAGCATCGTAAAATGAATATCATTTTTTTACTATCCCTTATCAAAGATCATAGTTCATAAACTGTAAGAAAAAACCAACAACAGTATGCGTAAAATGTAATGTTGGACTTTACATTTACTATTCCTACAAATTTCACCTATGAATCAGCCTAATGTGTTGAAACTGATATTTGTTAAATTTTATTAGTGTATTGGACCGTTGTCCTATATATAGGACAGCTAATTACTTAAAAAATTAAAAATATTTTTTCAAAATTTTGGTTTTATAAGCTTAATTACACCATATTACTGATATGGATGAAGCCACCTGCCTGACTAGCTAGAGATCTAAAATATTGCATACTAGCATATAGCCCGTCATATAACGGGATTAGTAAAATTTTAAATTTTCCAGGATTGTAAAGTACGCAATACGACATATAAAAATATAGTTTGTCTATAG
The DNA here is from genome assembly GCA_032207245.1 of Pardosa pseudoannulata. Lineage (NCBI taxonomy): Eukaryota > Metazoa > Arthropoda > Arachnida > Araneae > Lycosidae > Pardosa > Pardosa pseudoannulata. The sequence goes on from CM063509.1 coordinate 60,963,342, forward strand.
GCTGAGAATTATCTCTTACACGCTCAATAATTTGTTTTCTTCATACTTCTCTAAACTATCTCGATACTGTGAATGCAGTCTAAAATCACGTTGAATTCATTTAGAAAGTTAATTCAAGGTTTTCTTAGCTACCTCAAAATTATCGTTAAGTTTTTAATTGATATAGTAATTAATGGAAGTAAAGAAATAAAACTACCATTTCTACTGCACCCTGTAGGTAGATAAAACTTGTTGTTAGTACCTGTGATAAAATTTTCATTGCAGACAAAAATAATCGATGATTAAATTTTACATTATCTCATATGTACCGAATCTGTTATTTAAGCCAAATATAAAAGAAAAATATTTTCTTATAATGCAGACGATATTTAAATAATTTAAAATAAGAAATGATTAAATGAGATGTTTAAAAGAATGACGTCATAATGCTAGAGAAAAAGTTTATTTTTACCTATTTATTATGTGACAAATTGATAAATTTAATCGCCTACTCTCAACGGGGTAAAATAGGGCTTGAAATAATGGCATTAAACGCTAGAAAAGTGGTGTATGAGTGGATTTCTAGAGTTGCTAACCCTAACTCATTGAGAATTTAATATGAATGCTTCTATCCATTCCAGGTACAACCGCTTCATAAATTCCACTACAGAAGGACAGATCACTTTTTTCACGAGCTTTTAATTTTTTTTATAAATTTTAAGGCAGTTTTGTCGCATTTTATATTTTGTATAATAAAATTAATTTTTTAATTGTTTTATTTATTTTATTTTAAGGTTAATTTCATATAACATAATTATACAATAACCTAATTATTGCAAATTAACATTTTTGTCACATTCAAACGAAAGTAAATAAATACTCATATCAGTACAATGATGTTGCCCGTTGAAGAAAATATTAATTTTAATATTTAACAGCTATATCTTGAAATATAAGATTTTTTAATATTCGTTAAAGAAAGTATCAAACAAAAGTACGCTCATTTTGGAAGGGAAATTTATAGATATAGCATACATTATTCATATATGGAAGTTTATTATTTTTATTAAACAATGAAACAAGAAAATAAATGCTTGGTTACATAAAAATTCATTTTAATGTAGCTCTCATTTTGATGTTTATTTCTAAAAAACAACATAATTCATTTTATCTTCTACACTAAAATAATTATAGACCTCAAATCCAACCGTAATTATTTTTTTTAGAAATAAATTTTCAAGAATGCAGATAACATTAGTTATTTGTATCTATTTTTCCATAAAAAACGATATAAAAATAATAAATTCGATTTTATACGGATTAATACTATAAATTATTAACAAAAAGTCACAAAATATGTGAAAACAAAATATATTCTGAGGTTTCTACAAAAACTGCAAGCGTATCATAAATTTTACGAAAAAGCTACAGCGTATCAATATATATATATACATATATATATATATACATATATATATACATATATATATATATATATATATATATATATATATATATATATATATATATATATATATATATATATATATATATATATATATATATATATATAAATTATCATGTAAATTCCGATTTGCAAATTCCAGGATGTGAGGAATGGTTGAGTAAAGAATTATCATTATTTTTTAGAAATCCCTGCTATATTTTATGAAAAAGTGCATACAAAACGGAATTTTCGTAAAATGTGCAGAGAAGTATGTGCTTAAAGGTTTATTTAGTTTTCGAGTTTAATCAGATTTCATATCATTGTTAACAGAAAATTTTCTTAAAATAAGATGGAAGTCTCTCAAACAAATATTTCATATTAAAACAGTTCTTTGTATCACTTTATGATCATCAGTAATTTCTATATATACTTTAAAAAAAATGTAAAAAAGACGTATATGTGTGATCTATAACTTCCAAAAGAAATTTTTTCAAGGCTTTAGAAATTTTAGTAGTGTAAATTTACAAATTCAAGGTAAATGAAATTTTTGACAAAAAACTTGGAAAATATATTTTTTTTATTTCATATAAGTTAATTTTATGTAGGTAGGAAATCGAATATATAAACAAAAATTTTCCACTGGAAAAAATTTAAAATAATTTTGTGCTATGCCACTACCTCCGAATTTTACATGTCTGTACCTAAAAATTGATGGTAAATGAAATTATTTGATAAATCACTGGTAAAATATAAATCATCGAACACAATTTTATTTCAAAGAAAAATGAAAACGAAGTGTTTATTTGATCCAAAACTTTCCACAGGAAAAATTTTAATATTTTCATTTGCCACAAGATTTTAGGGATTTCCTCTTGCTATTACAATAACGGCAATATGTTAAAAAGGTTTACAAAACTTGAGTGATACATACAAAAGTTTTTTTTTATAAGGACAATGTGACGGAAATATAATAATTTAACATTTTCTATGGTATTTCAGATAATAGAATTCTTTCAGTTCATCTATTCAACATCTAATATCATAATAAATGACATTTGGAAACGCTTCATAGTGAGTACGTAAACAAACCCAGAGAATTCTTCGAATTAAAATTAAAATCATATGAAAAGCAAAAATCATTGTTTAAAAAAACTTTGTCTATGAATGAAAAAGCTTTAATTGCCTCTTACAAACTTTCATATAAAATAGCCAGATGTAAAAAGCCTCACACCATTGGTGAAGAGCTTATTTTGCCAGCCGCAATTGAGATTGTAGAAATTATGTTTGGAGATAATTTTGCAAAACAATTGCAGTCTATACCTGTTTCAAATGATACTGTTGCCCGTCGAATTGCTGATATAGCTGAAGATGTAGAGTGTCAGCTTTTGTCGAAGTTGCGTGACAAATTGTTTTCAATACAACTCGATGAGGCAACAGATAGTAATAAAGATGCTCATTTCATTGCCTATGTTAAATTTTGTGATGATTTGTCAGTAGTAGAAGAATTACTTTTCTGCAAACCAATAGAACTCAAAGCAACAGCACTCGCATTATTTGCTATCTTAAATGATTTTATGAACGAGGCAAACATAGAATGGAAAAATTGCGTCGGAATATGCACCGATGGTGCTCGTTCTATGTCCGGAAAATTCCAAAGTATTCAAGCACTTGTGAAACAAAAATCGCCACAGTGCGTCTGGACACATTGCATGATCCACAGAGAAGCTTTGGCTTCCAAAGAAATGAGTCCTAGTTTGAATATTGTGTTAACTACGGTTGTAACCGTAGTAAATTTTATAAAAATGAGACCCCTGAAATCAAGAATCTTTTCCGCACTTTGTAAAGACATGGGTGCAGTACATTCAGCGTTACTATTTTATTGCGAGGCAAGATGGTTATCACGAGGGAAATTTTTGCAACGTGTTTATGAATTAAAAGAAGAAATCGCCGTTTTCCTAGAAGAGGAAAACAGACCGGAAGCTGAGAATTTTCGCGATAGTTTATTTGTGATGAAATTGAGCTACATGGTCGACATATTCGAGAAATTAAATAACTTGAATCTTCATCTGCAAGGAGAAAATACACATATATTGGATACGAGTGATAAAGTTAATGCTTTTTGTAGGAAATTGGAATTGTGGAGCAGAAATTTAAAGCAAGAAAACTTAACAATGTTTGCAAATTTGAATGATTGTATTAAAACTTACAAGGCTGAAGAACAACATGTAAAAGTTGTTTTTGCAACCATTGAAAATCCTTTAGCAATGCTAGCAAAGAATTTTAAAAAGTACTTTCTTGCTGACGACAAACTGATATCAAGTTACAAGTGGGTGAGGGATCCATTTCAAAATACTCCCGAAGGACTCTCAATTGAAGAGGAAGAAACCTTCATAGACTTCACGGAAAGCGGCGAAACCAAAAGACAATTTAGTAATAAATCACTCTTTGAATTTTAGGCAGGAGTGGATGATGAGTTTTCTTCACTAAAAACAAGGGCATTTCGCATTCTACTACCATTTTCAACATCTTACCTTTGTGAAACTGGATTTTCTGCGGTGGCTTCTTTGAAGACAAAATATAGATCTCAGCTAAATATAGAAAAAGAACTGAGAGTGTCTATTTCTAATATTAAACCCTCCTTCGAAAAACTTTGCTCTGAAAGACAGGCCCAAAGGAAGTCACTAATAATTATTAAATTTGTTTTTAATTTAGTAAGTTGTTTTAATTTAATAAGTTAATTATTAAATATGTCGAAATGTATTTTGTTTTGTATGTGTGTGTGTGTTCTTTCCTTTCAGTCACTTAATCAATTTTTTTAAATAACATTTTCTCTTGGATATGCTCGCGCCCCCCCCCCATTAGTGTGCTCGCGCCCCCCTAGGGGGGCGCGCCCACAGGTTGAGAATCACTGGCTTAAAGGTTTATTTAGTTTTCGAGTTTAATCAGATTTCATATCATTTTTAACAGAAAATTTTCTTAAAATAAGATGCAAGTCTCTCAAACAAATATTTCATATTAAAACAGTTCTTTGTATCACTTTTGTATCATCAGTAATTTCTATATATACTTTTAAAAAATGTAAAAAAGACGTATATGTATGATCTATAACTTCCAAAAGAAATTTTTTCAAGGCTTTAGAAATTTTAGTAGTGTAAATTTACAAATTAAAGGTAAATGAAATTTTTGACAAAAAACTTGGAAAATATATTTTTTTTATTTCATATAAGTTAATTTTATGTAGGTAGGAAATCGAATATATAAACAAAAATTTTCCACTGGAAAAAATTTAAAATAATTTTGTGCTATGCCACTACCCTCCGAATTTTACATGTGTGTACCTAACAATTGATGGTAAATGAAATTATTTGATAAAGCACTGGTAAAATATAAATCTTCGGAGACAATTTTATTTCAAAGAAAAATGAAAAGAAAACAAAGTGTTTATATAATAAAAAACTTTCCACAGGGAAAATTTTTAATATTTTCATTTGCTACAACACTTTAGGGGATTTACTCTATATTTAATCTATTATTTAAGCAAATATAAAAGAAAATATTTTCGTAATAACTAAGTTCAGTGATAAAACGTATGAAAATATTACAGATGATATTTCAATAATTTAAAATAAGAAATGATTAAATGAGATGTTTGAAAGAATGACGTCATAATGCTAGAAAAAAAGTTTATTTTTACCTATTTGGTATAGGAAAAATTGATAAATTTAATCGCCGACTCTCAACTGGGTAAAATAGGACTTGAAATAATGGCATTAAACGCTAGAAAAGGGGGTAGGAGTGTATTTCTCGCGTTGCTAACCCTAACTCATTGAGAATTTAATATGAATGCATCTATCCCTTCCAGGTACAACCGCTTCATAAATTCCACTACCGAAGGACATATCACTTTTTTCACGAGCTTTTAATTTTTTTTTAATTTTAAGGCAGTTTTATGGTATTTTTTATTTTGTATAATAAAATTAATTTTTTTAATTGTTTTATTTATTTTATTTTAAGGTTAATTTCATATAATATAATTATGTAATAACCTAATTATTGCAAATTAAAAATTTTGTCACTTTCAAACGAAAGTAAATTAATACATATACCACTACAATGATGTTGCTCGTTGAAGAAAATATTAATTTTAATATTTAACAACTGTACATTAAAATATAAGATATTTTAATATTCGTTAAAAAAAAGAATCAAACAAAAGTACACTCATTTTGGAAGGGAAATTTATAGATATAGCATACATTATTCATATATTGATATTTATTATTTTTATTAAACTATGAAAGAAAATAAATGCTTGGTTACAAAAATTCATTTTAATGTAGCTATCATTTTGATGATCATTTCTAAAAAACAACATAATTCAATTCATCTTCTACACTAAATGGATTATAGACCTCAATTCCAAACTTGTCCTTCATTTACTTATATTTTTTTACAAATAAATTTTCAAGAATGCAGATAACATTAGTTATTTGTATCTATTTTTTCATAAAAACCGATATAAAAGTAATAGATTCGATTTTATACGGATTTATACTATATTATTAACACAAAGTCACAAAATATGTGAAAACAAAATATATTCTGAGGTTTCTACATAAACTGCACGCGTATCATAAATTTTAAGAAAAAGCTACACTCTATCAAAAAAACAATATTTTTATAAATTATCATGTAAACTCCGTTTTGCCCATTCCAGGATGTGAGGAAGGGATGGATAAAGAATTATTATCATTTTCTTTAGAAATCCCTGCTGTATTTTGTGAAAAAGTGCATAAAAAACGGAATTTTCGAAAAATGGGCAGAGAGGTATGTGCTTAAATGTTTATTTAGTTTTCGAGTTGAATCAGATTTCATATCATTTTTAACGGGAAATTTTCTTCAAATAAGATAGAACTCTCTCTAACAAATATTTCATATTAAAACAATTCTTTGTATCACTTTTGTATCATCTGTAATTTCTATATATATTTTTAAAAATGTAAAAAGATGTATATGTATGATCTATAACTTCCGACAGAAATTTTACTAGTGTAAATTTACAAATTCACTGTAAATGAAAGTTTTGACAAAAAACTTGGAAAATATAAGTTTTTTATTTCATATAAGTTAATTTTATGTAGGTAGGAAATCGAATATATAAACAAAAACTTTCTACTGGAAAAAATTTAAAATAATTTTGTCCTATGCCAATAACCTCGGAATTTTACAGGTGTGTACCTAAACAATGATGGTAAATGAAATTATTTGATAAAGAACTGGTAAAATATAAATCATCGAAGACAATTTTATTTCAAAGAAAAATGAAAACGAAGTGTTTATTTGATCCAAAACTTTCCACAGGGAAAAATTTTAATATTTTCATTTGCCACAAGATTTTAGGGATTTCCTCTTGCTATTACAATAACGGCAATATGTTAAAAAGGTTTACAAAACTTGAGTGATACATACAAAAGTTTATTTTTATAAAGGACAAATGTGACGGAAATATAATAAGGGGTTAACATTTTCTATGGTATTTCAGATAATAGAATTCTTTCAGTTCATCTATTCAACATCTAATATCATAATTATCATAAGCTCTTACTCAAGTAAATTTTGCTTTAAAGAATTATAAAAAAACATTTATAGCATAATTTATCAGAATAAGTATTAGTCTGCATGGCTAAAATATTTTTCTGTAGACTTGTTTTTAAACTAATAATATTAAGGAATTCTATATTTAACCATTAGCGCCCAGTGATCTATTTTTAGATCGCTAAACATAGCGTGGGAAATTCGCTTTTAGATGACCTTCAACCCACCCCACACATCCCACACTGCACATGGGGCAAGACAAGGCATGCACCTGTTTACCAACAGGTGGTTTTTTTTTGTTTTGTTTGGTTATTGATGTAAAGCGATAAGAGAAAGTTTGAATCACCATTTCGTTCCGTAGTTTTTCGACGTTTCTTAACATAAACCCTTAAAACAGCTAAGTAATGACAGTAACTTAAACTTTTTTTGGTATTTTAATATCTTCATGGATGTAGCTATTAGAATATAAAGCTATGATATCTTAAAATAAATATAAATAGTAAAAATTAGTTTCGAAATATTGCTGATCTAGAAATAGATCACTGGGCGTTCGGGCGTTTTTCCCTTCCTATCTTGTAATATTGGGTTTTTTCCCCTTAGATGAAAATATGAGTCGAAAAGTATTTAATAACGTTCAGGATGCAGTTGATTATCTGTTTTCTGAACAAATTGAAGAGGCTATTATTGCCATATAACCTGATGTAGATGAATTCACAGATGAAAAGGAAATAGATGATGATAATTTACACGCTCCATTGGAGATAGTAAATGAAAATTTTAAACAGTGGGGGATATTTAGCATGTACCTTTCTATGTATGAGATGATTATAAGGTATTATGGACATCACTCTTTAAAACAATTCATAAGAGCTAAACCAATACGGCTTGGTTACAAATTGTAGGCAATGTGGGTTGATACTGGATACTGCTATAAATTTTCATTGTATTGTGGTAAAGAACTATATGAGACTCGTTCATTAGGGTCCCTGGGAGAAAGAGTTGTACTGAATATGTTATCTGTTGAAACAAATCCATCTAGCCATGTAAAGTTTTTCACTAGTCATCTTTTATTGCATAATTTACATGAAAAGGGCTTCCGAGATACTGGTACTATAAGAGACACTAGAACTGAGAAATGCATCCTAAAGTCTACAAAGGAGTTTGATAAAATGCAACGTGATACTAATGATTTTCGGTTCGACTAAAAAATAAAATCACGATAGTTAGATGGAAAGACAATAAGAGCGTGGCTGTTGCTACACACTTTGATAGTGTTGGGTGCACATCAAAAGTTCAAAGATGGTCTTCTGAGAAAAAAAAAGTATCAATCCCACAACCAAATTAAATAAATAATTATAACAAACATATGAGAGACCATCATGACTGACCTCTAGAGAAACACGGCATAGCAATATGAGGTAAAAAAATGGTACTGGTGTCTATTCACTCGAATAATTGATATGGCTGTAGTGAATGCAAATATTCTGCCCAAAAATGCACATAAAGGTGATTTTATGTCCATCAAAGATTTCGGAAGAGCTGTAAAATATCTAAAATTGGGAATCAGAAAAAAGGTTTTTACTAAGTACATTCTGTAATATTGTGCAATTCTGGATAAATAAACGTTTTTTAAAAGAAAACACATTAGTTTTTATCTATTTGGTTCGTTTTTACCACGTTATTGAAGTACTACTGATTGTTGCGTATTTGCTAAAATATATCACCCGAACGCCCAGTGATCTATTTTTAGATCAGCATATTTTTTAAAAACTATGGTACGTATTGATAAAATTCGATAATAATATTCATGTTGATAGTAAAAGACACCCAATTTATGAATTAAAAGACAATAAGAGCGTGGCTGTTGCTACACACTTTGATAGTGTTGGGTGCACATCAAAAGTTCAAAGATGGTCTTCTGAGAAAAAAAAGTATCAATCCCACAACCAAATTAAATAAATAATTATAACAAACATATGAGAGACCATCATGACTGACCTCTAGAGAAACACGGCATAGCAATATGAGGTAAAAAATGGTACTGGTGTCTATTCACTCGAATAATTGATATGGCTGTAGTGAATGCAAATATTCTGCCCAAAAATGCACATAAAGGTGATTTTATGTCCATCAAAGATTTCGGAAGAGCTGTAAAATATCTAAAATTGGGAATCAGAAAAAAGGTTTTACTAAGTACATTCTGTAATATTGTGCAATTCTGGATAAATAAACGTTTTTTAAAAGAAAACACATTAGTTTTTATCTATTTGGTTCGTTTTTACCACGTTATTGAAGTACTACTGATTGTTGCGTATTTGCTAAAATATATAGTAAGCAGCGCAATCTAAAATTGTGTTCTGGAGTACTAAAAATATAGATAGTCACCATTTAAAGCTGCAATGGACAACGAGGTGTGGATGGGTTCAAGGTCGCAGGGTGAGGGTCGAAGGTCATTTCACCAGGAGGATCACACGTAACTCTGTTTAGTTTTCAGAGTTTTGATTTGCGGTAATACTGATCATTCATTACATCTTTAAAACATTGTCGCAGTTTTGCTGTTCAATTCAAGCTGAAAGTAATTCAGAAGGGCGACATTGAGGTCTACAAGAAAGCAGTAAGCAATTGGCTCGAGCGAAAGGAAACATTAAAAATATGATATTAAAAGGATCCAGTCGTCATGGAAATATAAAATGGCCTTCAATAGAAGACGATTTACATAGCTGGGTTCCCGAAAAGAAAATTTAGGCCTCTTTGTTTCTTCCGATAAAATTCGTCTCCGAGGCTATGACGGAAGAAGTGATTTCAAATTTTAAAGGTGGAATTAATTGAGTCTAATCCAGACTTTTAGGGATATTACTGTACTAAGGTTTTAATTCTTAAAATGATTTAATAATGTCGTATTCAAATACAAATTTTTGCACTAATAGTCCGCAGATTATTTAGTGATGCTGACTATCTGATGATTTATGAATTTTATTAACCCATTAACGCCCAAATTATTTTATTTTGACGCACTGACATATAATTCATAAATTGGGTGTCTTTTACCATCAACATGAATATTATTATCGAATTTTATCAATATGTACCTTAGTTTTTTTTAAAAATGCTGATCTAAAAATAGATCACTGGGCGTTCGGAGGATATATTTTAGCAAATACACAACAATCATTAGTACTTCAATAACGTGGTAAAATCGAACCAAATAGATAAAAACTAATGCATTTTCTTTTAAAAAACGTTTATTTATGCAGAATTTCACAATATTACAGAATGTACTTAGTAAAGTCTAATTATTTTAAAATAATAAAATTTCAATGTTTCTACAGTTTAGTGTGGAATTTGAAGAAACACTTCTTGCATAAAGTTTCATCGCACTTCAAACAATATATTAGGGGACTTCCTTGGCACCCTACAAGTTGACAGCGTCTTTTGCCCTTTCTTTGTCCCATATTGTGATCAATTTTATAAAAGCGAACATCATGACTGAGATTAGCTTTTGAGGATGAAGGAAAACTGTAAGGTCGACCTTTCAAAACTTTTTTTCCGATTCCCAATTTTAGATATTTTACAGCAACAGCTCTTCGAAAATCTTACATGGGCATAGAATCACCTTTATGAATATTTCTGTGCAGAATACTTGCATTAACTACAGCCATATCCATTATTCGAGTGAATAGACACCAGTACCATATTTTACCTCTTATTCTCTCCAAAAGGAGTTTTATCTTGATTTGTCATTCTTACGTTCATCTGCTTTTGAAATGTCTTGGAAATGAATATATGACTTTATTTTTAGGTAAGCATTTTTATTAAAAGAGTCCTGTACAAGACCTATCACTAAATCTTTTACATCACTCCAATAATATCTTTCACTTGAAAGAGTAAGATAGCCAAAATATATCAAAAACCCTATAAATATCTTTATATCTTCTTTAGTGATAATTAAATCATGGTCGTTTTTGACATTTTTAGCATAGAAAATAGTCTCATCCACAATTACGTTATATACTTCATCAGAAAAAAGTTTTTCAGAGCAATGATGCAAGATGCATTTGCAAGATGATTTTCCATTGCCAAAATATTATTCTTATACGTTTCCCCTAATTCCGACCATTTGGTATAATTCGGGTTTTTTTCCAAACAATTTTTGGCTTTTCTGTTTTTAATATTTTAGGCTTCCTCTCAAACGTTGAAGGTAAATCTATTTAATCACATTCATATTTTGATATTACTTCTATTTTACCAACAATATCATTTACAAATGGAGCATGAAACTTATCATCTATTTTCTCTTCATCTGTCAGTTCATGATGGCAATAATATCCTCTTTAATTTGTTCAGAAAACAGATAATCAACTGCATCCTGAAAGCTATTAAATACTTTTCAACTCATATTTTCATCTAAAGGTGAAAAAACATAATATTACCAGGGTCAGGAAAAAAAAAACGCCCGAACGCCCAGTGATCTATTTCTAGATCAGCAGTATTTTGACACTAATTTTTACTATTTATATTTGTTTTAAGATAACATCAGTTTATATTCTGATAGCTACATCTATGAAGATATTAAATCACCAAAAAAAATTTAACTTTCGCTTATTACTTAGCTGTTTTCAGTGTTTATGCTAAGAAACGTAGAAAAACGGCGAAACGAAAGGGCGATACAAACTTTCTCTTATCGCTTTAGATCCATGATATAAACAAAACAAGAAAACCACTTGTTGGTAAATAGGTGCATGTCTTGTCTTGCCCTCTGGGCAGTATAGAATCTGTGGGGTGGGTTTAAGGTCATTTAAAAGCGAGTTTACCAAGCTATGTTTAGCGATCTAAAAATAGATCACTGGGCGCTAATGGGTTAAAAACAAAATCACTAAAGCGAACTATACTTCTGAATTTACGGTACAATAAATAAAGACAAAAAAGAAATATAATATTTTCACTTCCTCTCCATATAGACATATATTAACAAAAAAATTTTCCTTAATATCTAAGATAATTAAAATTTGTCCTTACACAGTACAGATAAC
>CM063509.1:60977892-60985392 GCA_032207245.1 Pardosa pseudoannulata
ATATATATATATTATATAAATATAAATATATATATATATATATATATATATATATATATATATAATATATATATATATATATATATATATATGTATATATATATATATATGTGTTGTGTTGTATATATATATGTATATATATATATATATATATATATATATTTATATTTATATATATATATATATATATATATATGTACGAGGTTTTTTTTAAAGTAAGTACCGTTTTGCAATTCTGCCGCCGCAGCGCTACGGTCGGCGTTCCGTGCATGCGCGCTGGTTACCCACATCTCTTGTCTACGCACTGACGCCATTACAGTCTGATTCTTCATTGTATACGTTGTTTACTGAGTGTTTAAGATGCCTCTGACAATCGTGAGTCCCGCCGATTGTGAAGTACGGGTTGTTATACGATTTCTTAGTGCTAAAGGCGTATAACCGACCAATATTCATCGTAAGATCTGTGAAATTTTCGGACAAAACATTATGAGTGATGGAATGGTAAGGAAATGGGTGAGAGCATTTAAAGATGGCTGCACAAATGTGCATGATGAAGAACGGAGTGGGCGTCCTTCGGTCGTTAATGAAGATTTGGTGCAGAAAGTGGACGAAAAGGTGAGAAAAGAACAGACGCTTTACAATTTCATCATTGGGCGACTACTTTCCTCAATATTTTAGTAGTGTTTTGTATCGCATTGTGATGGAGAACTTGAATTACCGGAAATTGTGTTCACGTTGGGTTCCAAAAATGTTGACGGATTTGCACAAAACCAAACGTTTAGGCAGTGCATTGACTTTCCTTGAGCGGTACCACAATGAAGGTGAAGATTGTTTAGACCAAATTGTTACTGGTGACGAAACATGAGTGGCCTACGTCACACCAGAATCGAAACAACAATCCATGGAATGGCGACATTCATCATCACCGAAAAATGTGAAGTTTAAGCAAACAATTTCTGCCCGGAAAATCATGTGCACAGTTTTTTGGGACAGAAATGGAGTACTGCTAGTGGAGAGTCTGCCTCGTAATTGTGAGACATTGTTGTGAGACATTGAATAATCTGCGTCGTGCAATCCAGAACAAAACACGTGGCAAGTTGAGTAAGGGTAACGTTTTGCTGCATGACAATGCCCGTCCACATGTGGCTAATCGGACCAAAGATCTCATCAAATCTTTTAAATGGGAAACTTTAGATCATCCTCCATAGAGCCCTGATCTGGCGCCCAGCGACTACCATTTGTTCCTGCACTTGAAGAAACACCTGGGTGATCAGCGTCTTCAACGCGATAACGAAGTCAAAATATTTGTGATACAGTGGTTAACAAGTGAGGCGGCAGAATTGTATGAGGAGGGTATTCAAAAACTGGTGCCACGTTATGACAAGTCCCTCAATATTCACGGAAATTATGTAGAAAAGTAGATTAAGGTACAGGCTTTCATGTAAAAATAAAATTATTGCGATATCTTTGAACGTCTTTTTTTTATTCCAAAACGGTACTTACTTAAAAAACGTGCCTCGTGTATATATATATATATATATATATATATATATATATATATATATATATATATATATATATAGTATATTTTTTAACTATTTTAATATAAACTCAACTAATCAAATTTCTCAGAAAACGATACCCAATGAAAAATAATCCTTGTCATAAAATTATATATTATCTCAATACTATCCATTTATAACCAGTGGGAATTATTTAATATGGAATTCAAAACCGATCCAAAATCGTGATTACAAGTATTTTACTGTCAATTCTAGTTTTGTTCCTGCCTGAACATTGCATGTGCTTTTCTTGACAAGAATATTTGTGTTACGTATAAATATCCACCGCTTTGTAATGCTTTAATTCTCTCATTAATTTACGATTTACATTGTTTGTAGCATAATCGCTTTGATGAAGACAAACGCATGATATTAATAACACAGCAAACATACATTTATTTCTTTACGCCGGATGGGTGAATCTAAACAGAATTTCTTACAAACAAATTAAAGTATCGAAACTTTATTAATCATGTAAATCAAGAGTATTTTACTGGAAGTCATAAATGAGTTTCAAATAATGGAAATATGAATAAATATAATAATTAATTATAATTATAGTACAGAATTAGTAATTGGTAAAAATAATATATTTCAAAATAATCCAAATAAAATTCGTCAAAATTATTTGTTGGTTTTTTAATTGTAATATCCATTATTTAATAATTTTCAATGTTTTAATGAAAGTATGCAATTTTCATAAACTATTAATTAGACATTAAATATCATCCCTTAATTATTTGTTGCTTTCTTTGTCTATATGTCTGTACTTTTATCATTATTAATTTATACTTTTATTTTGTACATATACCTAATATTAGATTCTCCTGCTCTCAATTATTCTTTTAAGCTGTACAATTTCTAGAACTTCTTTTACTTATATAAAGATATTATGTAAAATAAATTTTTACACTGTGGCTATGCAAGTACAAATCTTTCTTAATTGTAATCTAGCATTATATTATCACGAAGATTCGAATGAACACACCGTTTAACTTAACAGAAGAATTTATTGAAGCTAAGTAGCAACTCACAACTTTACAAGATCGAGAAACATTGTCCACAAGTAGCGGGTATCAGCTTTTATACCCGAACAGAATATTCGAGAAATAAATAATTTACATATTAAAGAAAGATCTAGAATGTTCAAGAACATAAGGAAACAATAAATAACATCTTTAAATTAAAAATCCGTACTTTAGATCAACCGCCATAGCAAGCATCGAACCCACAATCTTCGGGTCTGGATCGCGCGCTTTGACCATTCGGCCACTGAGCTCGATGGCTAATCAGCTTTATGCGGCAATATCCCCAATAAACCTTAATGTCTCAGTTTTCTTCAGATAAAACGTGAAAATTTGAAAGTATTTACTACGTATACCAGGATTAGCTAAAAGTATTTACTACGATATCCACGATATTTGCAAGGGAATATCTGATACTGATAAATAAATTTCTCAAAAAAGCAAGACAGACGTAGATTATTTCCTAAACATTCGCCTATTTTAACATCTTTTTTACCTTGATTTGGCAAGATAACTATAAATTTTGCATCATCCCGGCTCGAATTTCAGGTTCTTTATGTAGACGAGAGCCTAAAAAAAGAATAGAATAATTCATGCAAATTAAAATTTTTATTAATAATAAATAAGAAGCTATTTGGATATAGTTCTTTTCTACACTATATGGTTTGGTTTGGTTTGGTTTGGTCTACTGTTTTGCACATAAGGGATAATGAGACCGGGACCTACTGCATAAAGAAGATTCCGAACGGCTATGAACACTCATTCCATAGTGGGATCCGAACCCACGAACTCCGGGATCAAAGATCAGCGCCCCAAACAATCGGTCAGCGTTCTACACGATATGGAATTATGGTTTTGGAAAATTCACTCTAAATAAAGAACTAAAACAAAAAAAGAAAATAATAATAATAATAATTCACCGAGAAATTTGTATAATTAATGTTTACATGTCCAACAGTAATTGATCTCCGGCAAATTTGGGAGTGTTAAGTGAGAGATCAGTATTCAGTGATTACTGTAGATTTGGCAATATTAATCAGAACGGTAGCGTAAGTAACGTATACGAATTGATCTGTCTTTAGCTGTCACCAAAACACATACTCTTAGATTAAAAAAAATCGACAAGTTTCTTGGTCAATGAATGAACGTGTGTAGGTACTTAGCACCTTCTATGACCAACTAGAAGGATATTTAACAGGAGAAATTTATAAATTCTTTGAGAATTTCTTTCAGTATACCGAGGTAAACAGTAACTATGACTCGCATACATGTGCACGTACGATATCGTAGATGTCAGCATTTGAGAACAGACGTCTATTTGGACGTAAAAAGACCGGGTGGTCTATTCGGCAAATAGCTTTTCTTTTGGACAGGATCGATGCCTGTATTAGACGATGTTGGCAGGAAAGTGTGAACCATGACCTAAGAAGTTCAAAAAGAAAGACCTAGAAAAACAAAAAAACTTGAGGACCAAACAATCGTCAGAGAGGCAATTACAGCCAATGATGCATAATTTTCATCTACTGTATGGATAACTAGTTCTTCAGTAACTGCAAGGACATTTCAAAGCAGCTCTCACAAAGAGGGATGAGGTCACGACGCCCCTTGCCACGATTACCGTTGACCTCTGCATAACCACAACCCCCTTTACTTTGGTATTGGGCCCATTCACTGACTGGAGTAGGATAGTCATCACTGATGAGTCCCGCTTTGAAATTGAGCCACGATGACCAGCAAAATAGTGTCTGGAGACTCTGCGAACAGTGGTGGGATATAAATCTGAGTGTTTTTCAGGATTTATGGCGAAAAGCAGGAATGATGTGTAGGGTGCCATTTCATTTCATAGTAACTCCCCTTTGTTTGTCACTTCTAGGACACAGTGGTATTTCAACAAGGTTCTACATCCTTCTGTGTTGCCCTTCATTTCACGCCATCATGGGCAGATATTTCTTCAAGACAATTCCCCGCCCCGCAATGGTTCTACTATTTGATTTCTTGTTTTCCAAACACTACCTTTTAAAGCAAGGTTCCCTGATATCTCTGATTTTGAGTACGTTTAGAGCATTATGGTCAGGGCCCTACAATCTGCTCAGGATTTTTAAAATACATCGTATTAGTTGGACAGGATTTCTCTTAATATCACTCAGGAGGACATACAAAACATTTATCATTTAATGTCAAGTGGAATAACTGTATGCAGAAGGTCCAGAGTTAAAAAACGCTCTATTGAATTTTTCACTTCCTGAAGTTCTATCAATTGAATCAATTATCCATTTTTTATCAAATTGTAATCATTTAATTTTCTGTGCCTGTGCATGATACCCACCAATTTTCAACCATTCACTTAATTCTATATGGTATTCTTCTATTTTATTTTGTCTAAGAGTGTATATATATATATATATATATGTATATATTTATATATATATGTGTATATATAATATTTTGCGTGAATATATAATATATATATATATATATATATATATATATATCATATATATATTATATATAATATATATATATATATTTAATATACATATATATATAACATATTTTATAATATATATATATATATATATATATATATATATTTTATATTATATATATTTATATATATATATATACTATATATATATATTATATACATATCTATTATATATATATATAATATATATTATATTTATATATATATGTATATTATTATGTAATATATAATATATTATAATATATATTCTATATATTATATATTATATATATATTATATATATATATATATATATATATATATATATATATATATATATATATATATATATATATATATATTATATATATATATATATATATATGTATATATTTACCAATTAATATGTATATATATGTATATATCTATGTATTATACACCAAATAAAATCCACATTTTTCGAACAGAAGATATTAAACTGAATCTGATTCATGCATATTTAAGTGCTTTTCCGTTTTTCTGAAATTTGTTTGAGTAAAAATGGTCCATAGCAGTAAATGTTTATACAGTTGAAAGTCGGATTTCAAAAACATGTTTTTTTCTTCATACAAGTTAATATACAAATCGTTTAGATTGCATATTTACTCCCATATTCAAATTTAAGGATTTTTTATTTTCCGTGAGTCTTTTCGATAAATAAGTGACGATAATGACTACACTTTGAAAGCCATGTTATATTATATCATGAAATATATATTTTCATATTTATATATTATAATATTATATATATATATATATATTTTATATATATATATATATATATATATATATATATAATATATATACATATATATATATATATATATATATATATTTCTAAGGTATTTAGCAAAATGTAAACAGACATTCAATATATTTTAAACACCAAACATTAAACGAATAACGACAAAATATGTTTCATCAAAACATTCTGTATATTTTAGCAAAATAATGTCTACAGTTACAGTTAGTACATAGGAAAATACGATTTAAAATGTTGCAAAAAAATCGTAAACAACTGTCATTGGGAACGCTTGTGCTTCTACTAAATGTTAAATATCGATATATGGACTAAGATATTATTGTTGTTAAAAGTTACATTAAATGTGTCTTCCTATAGCAACAGTATATTAAAGGCAAAAAACAGAGTTTAATTTATTTAAATTACATATATGTTATATATATATATATATATTTATATATATATATATATATATATATATATATTATATATATATATATATATATATATATATATATATATATATATATATATATATATATATATATATATATATATATCAGTGTGTGTATACGTATTGGATTCGTCTTTGATTGGATAAATTGAAAAAAAGGAAATAACTTTTGGAATGCAGAGAAACCAGATTTTATGGAGGAAACATTAGTTTTATAGCTTTCATTAAACACACATACGACCGAGTTGTGTTTTAGAAGCGTAATTTTTAAAGTACGTAGGTTAATCTTTGTTTCTCATGATAAAAGATTTTTTTCACCTTTGATTACTTTTATAGGAGAATAAAATCTCTGCTCCCGCTCTTTTTCGATTTAGGAATTGTCTTTCGTCGTGCCATCGATGTGGATTATGGGGGTTCACTTGAAGGATAAAACACTAAAAGAAGTATAAAACGGTCGTTTGGCTGTGCAAAAGAGATTTTCTAATGTAAGTTCCACTAAATTAACAAACTATTTGCAGTCACTTTTATAAGTTACAGCATTACAAACTTATCTACATTTAAAATGGAGTAAGAATTTTTTTATTTAAATACCATACTGAAAAATGTAAAATGAATAAATTCATAAATATTTTAAATTACTTATTAGATTTCAAATAAATTAGTATTTAAATTCCTGGACAGACTATACCTAATAAACACAACTTCACCAACTGACACATATTCACGCATATATATATATATATATATATATATATATATATATATATATAGATGCAATATATCAAAATTATTTAACTTTAGTATTTCTTCAAAAATCTCTTCTCTCTCTCTCTGTATATATATATATATATATATATATATATATATATATATATATATATATATATATATATATGCAAAGTGAAGGAAACCACCAGATGGCGCGGATAGTACGTCACAATGACGAGAGTGTATGAAAGGGGTATATAAGGAATGGTAGCAAAGAAGTAAAATTGTTCACAAGCGCTTTAAAAGCCTTTCAGTGCAATAACCGCATAGTTATGGCACAAATGAAGCATTTGGATGATTTTTTACGTGGTAGAATTATCGGACGACTGGAATGTGGACGTACCCAGCTGGAAGTATCCGAGGAACTTGGAATCGCCCAGAGTGTCATCGCCAGGCTTTGGCAACGATTCAAACATGATGGTAATGTGAGTAGATGTTACAGCACA
>CM063509.1:60995392-61000392 GCA_032207245.1 Pardosa pseudoannulata
ATAAATTTATAAAAATTTTTTTAATTATCTGATATTATTAAAAAAATAAAAATTTAAAACTATAAAAAAATTTTTATAAATTTTAAATATAAAAAATTTAAAATTTAACATTTTTATATTAAAAGTATATTTAAATTTTATAAAATTTATTTTATAAACTATATTCAAAACTTATTAAAACATATTTTTATACTTAAAAAATAAATAATATTTATATATTTATAAATATAAATTAAAACATTGATTAACATAAATTTATATAAAATTACTTTAATTTTAAATTTATATATTATTTTTTAAAAAATATATAATATTTATTTAAATATAAAAGATATATAATTTTATTAAATATATATTTACAATCTATATATAAAAAGACTATATATTTCTAATATATTTTTTTATTTTTTTTATTTAATTATAAAAAAAATTTTAAATAAAATTAAATTTTTTTAATTATATTTATAAATATAAAATTTATATAACATATACATTTATATAAACATAATTTAAATATTTTTTAAAAATAATATAGATTAAATAGATATATTTTATTTATATATATAATATTATTATATATATATATAATATAATATATATAAATAGTATAAATATATATATATTTATTTATATAAAAATATTTATTTTATTTATATATATAAAAAATATTTATATATAATAATTTAAAAAATTATTACATTTACATATTTTATAAATATTAAATTTATAAAATTATATAAATATGTATTTATATTAATATATAGAAATAATATATATATTTTATATATATAACATAATTTAAATTATTATATATTATATTATATATAAATATATATTTCATATATTTTATAAAGTTATATATAATATTTATTATAGTATATATTTTTATATAAAATTAAGAAAAAGAAAAAAAAAAAAAAAATAGCATAAACTATTTACTTACATGTAGTTTTATAAAAAATACATAGAATAATAAATATAATAGCTGCATTAATTAAAAATTTGTAAATACATTTCAAGTTTTTAAGTTAACATAGAAATTATCTATATTTTGCATTACACAATTATGTAGTGTGATGAGGCGATTTAGATCTGATATATAATTGTTTCATTCATAAAGAAGTAAAATGTTCGGGATCTAAATCTGACCTCATCACATCTTTGTAGAGATACCAAGCCATAAATTTCGAAACGGATATTGTAGTCAAGTTACGGTGTCTCGGGCGGGGTTCTGATTCCAGTCCCAGATTAGAATCCCGTCTCCGAACTTGACATTAAATAAGAATGTACCTTTGTGGAGTATTTATGAGTCCCTAAGGGACAGGGCCCAATTAGAGGGGATAAGGTTGTTCACGTTGGTGGTCTCAGGGCGGGGTTTGCTGAGACCAATGACTTTCTGGCAACTATCCCGATTGGAAGACAAGAAGAAGGAGGGGACTAAGTTTGAGACAATAAATATGAAAAATCTAAAAAAAAGGAGGATGGATTAGAAGGCCCCAGAGAGATATTGAGAGTCCCAGAGTTGGTCCAGAATTTGGTAGAAGGACACAGAGTTTGGTTCGAAGGTCCCAGAAGAGAAGTTCGGTTCGCAGAAGAGATTGGTTCGGAGGTCCAAATAAAGTTGCTCGATATTCCAGCCAAGTCCGCCAGAAGGTTTCCTGCACAAATTAGTACGGCCGCACCCCAGAGACTCAGGAGAAAGCCCCTGACGATGTCTGTAACAAATCAACGGATGATGTAAAGATTCCCTCTGATACCCTTCAACCAGAAGTGTTCCGGGCCCAACACTTTAGATACACAAAGGTACCCATTTTTTGCATTACATTTTGAAATCGAGATTAGGTCCTCTCTCTACTTACAAAATTTTCCTAAGTGTATAAAAAATTTGTCAGAAGTAATTTTGAATAGATTGACTAAGCTTAATTATTTACTTATTACTGTTTTTTTTGTAATTAGATGTATAAACATTTTATAATAAATTTACATTTTTTTATATTAAGCTAGTCTCAGTTGCCATTATTTTAGAGGTTATTTGATTCTTCATATTTATGTCTGTAGTTCTCAGAACCTGTGGTTAAATTTTAGTAAAACAAATATTTAACACAACGCAATTTAAAATAAATCCCACTATACATTTGATCACAGGTTGATACTTAAATATACAACGAGGACTACAAATGTAGAATTTGTCTATTGTATAAACGTACAAATTAAAAAAAATTATGACAACAATATACGTCAATGTTTTTGAATATGAGGAAAAATATATATTTACGATAGATGAACGATATATCTGTCTGTATTCGGATTGTTAACAACACGAAAGCAATGTTTCTTCTATATTGTATAATTGATATTTAATTGATATAGTATATATTAAGAATAAAATTTATGATATGCTATTGCTTTCATATATTTATGTAATAATTCAGGTGTGTTAAACGACTATGTCTCTCAGAAATCACTAAACCGACTCTAACATAGAAAATCTCTAACTAGACGTCTCATGAAAATTTAGAAACTAATTTTTTGCAAATAATACAAACGAAAAATTATTAATATGACTAAGCATAACATTCAAAATCCCCAAGCAGGCGCGTACTAAGTAGTACTTTTTCCACTACTTCAGAAACTTTTTACACAACAGAACTGTGTATAAAAGGAATATAGTAAGACGCTGAAATTTTTAGCCGCAGTAATTAAAGGACGTAAAGGAAGGTAGCTATCAATTCCACTACACTCTTGAGGTAGATAGAATTTGTTGTTAATACTGATGTTAAAATTTTCAATGCACAAATATTAATCGATTATCATGTTATCGTGTAACTTTTTTGATTAAATTTATCGCATATGTATCAAATCTATTATTTAAACCAAATGTAAAAGAAAATTGCTTACGGAATATCTAAGTTCAATAAAAAAAAAGGTCTAGTTTAGGAGAAGATGAACTTTACTCGCTAAGTGGATATTTTCGTAAAATGATTTGTTAAAAGGTTTAATTGGTATGACTAACATCCCAGACTCTCCAAGCAGGAGTGGACTAAGTAGTACTTTTTCCTCTGATGAAGAAACTGTTTACACAACAGAACTGTGTATAAAAGGAATGTAGTAAGATGCTGAAAGTATTGAGGTGCTAGTGTAAAACATCAGGTGTAACATATACCTTGTCGATAAAGAGAGCAACATATCAACTAATTACAGAGTTTGAACAGGTGAGAATCACAGTCCTCATGAAGGAGCATTTAGGGCATGCACCGTAATTGCAGCACAACTGTCCAAGTGTGGAAGGAATAGACAGATGACAAACGGATCATTCGTATATCAGTGGGTGGATGCTTAAAGGTGACATCTAAGTACGAAGATAGACACCAATCCATTATTATGCCATACAGCTTCTGTGCAATAGTTAGCAACACTTTGATCTAGATACAAATGTATTACTGCAAATTCGTCAATTCCTCGACGTTTGGTCCACCGTGGGATGCCTGGAGGAAATCCTTTATACAGAATACCCCTCCAGCAAAACTATCCTCTTAGGCGACTACAATAAATTCACAACATAGAGACTTACAAAAAGATTGAGAAGAGGTGATTATTTCCAGCATTAAAAAATAGTATAAGTTTATCCGGTACTATTAAATCATAGTTTTTAACTTACAATTTTTACTTTAATTTTTAACTTAATCTTACTTTTTAACTTACAGAATATTTTCAACTATTAAATGACTGCGAATCATAAGTACTATTTGCTATAATTTTACTTAGTCTAAGAAAGTTACAGTAATAATAACACATTGTGTGAGGGTAACATTTACTACTCTACTTAGAATGTTTTATAGAACGTGTTTAACATGAGTGTCACTATTTTCAGTTACCATTTAACATAGTAAGAAAGCATGTTCTAGAGTTGATTGTTTCCTGTCCGGGGAAATGCTATGAATACGACGTCTTTTAGATCAGGTATAGTTCTAGGTTTATCGAGTCTGAGAAAATAATTGAAATGACTCCAATCGTAAAATTCACATGGGATGATATGTAGGGATCAGGAAAAAGGGAAAAATAGAAAAGTGGATCCTTATGGCACGTTCTTTTATAAAATGGTTTTTGAGAAAGTTCTTAATAGGATGACTAATGTGTTAAAGAATTCAATTTTGGCTTTAGGTTTATGATGCATTTCAAACATGTAGACTATCTTAATATTCCAAGAACTTTACCTACAATGCAAGACTGCATTTAATGACATGTTCTCAGCAGCACCATTGCGGTCACCTGTAGGACATGCTTCCTTGTGATTTAAATGTTAGTTTACCATCATGAGTGTTTCGTGGAACATGCCTTTTAATAGATTTTTTAGCAATATTAACACATTGCGTGAGGGTACATTTTACAGTAGAATTTTTGTCGGGAGCGGACGTTTTGCGCATAAATTTAGGTTTTCACTTAAATCTCAATAGATGGAAAATTAGTTCTAAAACAACCTCATTTTTTCCTTTCAAAATATAATTCATTCATATTTTCTTAAAATGGATATAATATTTAAAGGTTAGTCCGACATACATGCATACATTCATAAACTCACAAAATTTATTACTCTTAACATACTAGTACGTCTACCGCGCTCAAATATCAATCGTCAAAAAGGCTACAAGTATGTGTGAATTTGTTAATATACTTTTTCAAAACATTTTAGTGCAATATTCATTCCAATTTCTCTTATTTGGCCATTTTTAATTTAATTTAAATGAAAATTCAGGTAAAAATGCTATCTCATTAAAACACATATTTTATCCTGTCTCGATACCTATCGAATCAGTGTTTCCTATTGCTAATAGCCATTATAAAAATTGCTAATTATCTTATATACATATACACATATATATATTATATAAAATATATATGTATATATATAATTTTAACACATACATTATCCTTTTTCGACAAATTTCAAATCAGTGTTTACTATAGGTAATAGGCATGATACAAATTGCTAATTATCCTAA
>CM063509.1:61005392-61050392 GCA_032207245.1 Pardosa pseudoannulata
ATTTATGAAACAATTAATAATTAAAAACTTTGTCTCTGAAATTCCAGTATTATTAGCGTCAGAGTTTATAAAATAAAGTCTAGTTGAAACGGGTATGTTTTGAAGCATATAATATGTTAGTTATGCATTTTAATTAACCGCTATAGCTGTTTATTCTGCAAAATATGGGTATCATAATAATAATTATTTTTTTTCTTTGTATTTTCTACAAATGTTTATGGAAAAAATTACATTTTTTGGTAAAGTCTATAAGGTAATACTTAAAATTTTTTTAAATATTTTATGCAAAATGAATGCATCTGGGGCATTTTAAATTAAGCAATTTATGAAACAATTAATAATTAAAGACTTTGTCTCTGAAATTCCAGTATTATTAACGTCAGAGTTTATAAAATAAAGTCTAGATGAAACTGGTATGTTTTGAAGCATATAATATGTTAGTTATGCATTTTAATTAACCGCTATAGCTATTTATTCTGCAAAATATGGGTATCATCATCATAATTATTTTTTTCTTTTTATATTTTCTATGAATGTTAGAAACAACTACATTTTTTTAAAGTCTATAAGGTATAATTAATTTTTTTATAATATTTTATGCTAAATGGATGCACCTGGAGCATTTTTTATGAAGCTATTTATGAAACAATTAATAATTAATAACTTTCTCTCTGAAATTCCAGTATTATTAACGTCAGAGTTTATAAAAAAAAGTCTAGTTGAAACTGATATGTTTTGAAGCATATAATATGTTAGTTGTGCATTTTAATTAACCAGTATAGCTGTTTATTCTGCAAAATATGGGTATCACCATCATAATTATTTTTTTATGAATGTTTATGGAAAAAACTACATTTTTTTGTAAAGTCTATTAGGTATACTTCAATTTTTTTAGACTATTTTATGCAAAGTTGATGCACCTGGAGCATTTTTAATTAAGCTAATTATGAAACAATTAATAATTAATAACTTTGTCTCTGAATTTCCAATATTATTAACGTCAGTGTTTATAAAATAAAGTCTAGTTGAAACTGGTATGTTTTGAAGCATATCATATGTTAGTTATGCATTTTAATTAACCGCTATAGCTTTTTATTCTGCAAAAATATGGGTATCATAATCATAATTATTTTTTTTCTTTATATTTTCTGTGAATGATTATGGAAACAACTACATTTTTTTTGTAAAGACTATAAGGTATACTTAAATTTTGTTATAACATTTTATACAAAATTGACGAACCTGTAGCATTTTCAATTACGCTAATTTTGAAACAATTAATAATTAATAACTTTCCAAACTAATTAATATTTTGCCTTCAATTTTTAAAATATTTATATAAAAAAGTACTAATAACATAGACAATTTTCAAGGAAATTCATTTAAAAATAAAAAAAAATTTGCTCTAAAGGACCACTGTTTGCCTTAAAGACGTGTTTTTTTAAATATATAAACATATTTTATAAAATATTATATATAATAATAGCTCATTTGCAAAGTCTCTAAATTGAATAATCATGCAATTTGTTCGCTAATCATGATATGTTTTGCTATACATTTAATAGGTTTAGTGTAAAATACATTTTGTTTTCGGTGAATGATAGTCTGTGTATAGAAAGGGGAAACTGCAATTTAGAGTGCAACATGATTCCTCCAATCCGCGTATTATGGGCTTCGATATATCACCGTTTGTATACAAACACTGTATCTTCATTACATACGAATTACATCTCTAGAGAAGGAACTCAATAAATGGGTGTAATATAAGCAACAAATCGGAAGCGTTCAGAATGAACGATTAATATATAACAGTAAGCTTTATTCTAAGTCCCATATCAATTTCGACTTTCTAAATTAACTACTTTTCAAACAATGGAACAAAATCTCATTTCATTTAATCTCAGTATAAATTCGCTCTCCGATATTATGAATTGTATGATATGTTTAAGCTAGAAAATTTAAACAAGTCTAGTACTTTTGCGAAAATGTTTTCAGGCTATCATGAAATAAGATTTTATGCATTTTGTGTAAATATTATATGCAAACTAGCATATAGCCCATCATATGACGTTATCAGTAAGATTTTTAATTTTCCAGAATTGTAAAGAACTCTATGAGGCAGGTAAAAAAATGGTTTGCGTTTTTTGGCTGAGAATTGCCTTTCAACAAAAATAATTAAAATTATCACATATGTACTTAATCTATTATTTAAGTCAAATAAAAAAGAAAATTATTTATATTATATCTAAGTTTAGTGATAAAACGTATGAAAATAATGCAGAAAATATTTAAATAATTTAAAATAAGAAATGATTAAATGAGATGGTTAAAGGAATGAAGAGATAATTCTAGAAAAAAGTTATTTTTACCTATTTACTATGTTATAAATTTAATCGCCTCCTCTTAATCGGTGGTTGGTTGCTTGGTTGGTTGGTTGGTGTTTACTGGCGCAAGATCCAAGTGAGGAAATGCTGCGCCAAAGAAAAGAGCACATAAAACAAAGATATTCAAATTAAAAGTAAGAGAAATTACTAAGTAAGTGAATTGATAAATTTAATCTCTTGCTCTTAAAATCTTGATATAATGGCATTAAACGCTCAAATTATTTATATTATATCTAAGTTTAGTGATAAAACGTATGAAAATAATGCAGAAAATATTTAAATAATTTAAAATAAGAAATGATTAAATGAGATGGTTAAAGGAATGAAGAGATAATTCTAGAAAAAAGTTATTTTTACCTATTTACTATGTTATAAATTTAATCGCCTGCTCTTAATCGGTTTGTGGTTGGTTGGTTGGTGTTTACTGGCGCAAGATCCAAGAGAGGAAATGCTGCGCCAAACAAAAGAGCACATAAAACAAAGATATTCAAATTAAAAGAGAAATTACTAAGTAAGAGAATTGATAAATTTAATCTCTTGCTCTTAAAATGGGGCTTGATATAATGACATTAAATGCTCGAAAAGGGGATGAGGTGGATTTCAAACGTTTTAAAGAGGACAGAATGTTTCGCTCTGATACGAAGCTTATTCATTCCAATTTACTTCAGAATCGGATCTATAGTTTAAGAAAAGATAAACTTAACTCGCTTTGAATTTTGCAAACCGTAACTCATCAAAAATCCAATATGGATGCTTTATCCATTCCAGGACCACCCGCTTTATAACTTCGATTACAGACGGGCTATTTTAAAGCTATAAATACTTAAATTTTTTTATAACATTTTATACAAAATTGATGAACCTGTAGCATTTTCAATTACGCTAATTTGAAACAATTAATAACTAATGACTCCAAACTAATTATATTTTGCCTTCAAATTTTTAAAATATTTATATAACAAAAGTACTAATAACATAGTCAATTTTCAATAAATTCATTTAAAAGAAAGAAAGTTTACTCTAAAGGACCACTGTTGCCTTAAAGACGTGTTCTTAAATATATATAACACATTATATAACATAAAATATATAATGATAACTCATTTGCAAAGTCTCTAAATTGAATAATCGTGCAATTTGTTCGCTAATCATCATACATATTGCTATACATTTAATTTGTTTAGTGTAAAATACATTTTGTTTTCGGTGAATGATAGTCTGTGTATAGAAAGGGGAAACTGCAATTTAGAGTGCAACATGATTCCTCCAATCCGCGTATTATGGGCTTCGATATATCACCGTTTGTATACAAACACTGTATCTTCATTACATACGAATTACATCTCTAGAGTAGGAACTCAATAAATGGGTGTAATATAAGCAACAAATCGGAAGCGTTCAGAATGAACGATTAATATATAACAGTAAGCTTTATTCTAAGTCCCATATCAATTTCGACTTTCTAAATTAACTACTTTTCAAACAATGGAACAAAATCTCATTTCATTTAATCTCAGTATAAATTCGCTCTCAGATATTATGAATTGTATTATGATATGTTTAAGCTAGAAAATTTAAACAAGTCTAGTACTTTTGCGAAAATGTTTTCAGGCTATCGAGAAATAAGATTTTATGCAGTTTGTGTAAATATTATATGCAAACTAGCATATAGCCCATCATATGACGTTATCAGTAATTTTCCAGAATTGTAAAGAACTCTATGGGGCAGGTAAAAAAATGGTTTGTTTTTTTTTGGCTGAGAATTTCCTTTCAACAGAAATAATTAAAATTATCACATATGTACTTAATCTATTATTTAAGTCAAATAAAAAAAGAAAATTATTTATATAATATCTAAGTTTAGTGATAAAACGTATGAACATAATGCAGAAAATATTTAAATAATTTAAAATAAGAAATGATTAAATGAGATGGTTAAAGGAATGGAGCCATAATGCTAGAAAAAAGTTATTTTTACATATTTACTATGTTATAAATTTAATCGCCTCCTCTTAATCGGTGGTTGGTTGCTTGGTTGGTTGGTGTTTATGCGCATCCAAGAGAGGAAATGCTGCGCCAAACAAAAAAGCACATAAAACAAAGATATTCAAATTAAAAGTAAGAAAAATTACTAATAAGAGAATGATAAATTTAATCGCTTGCTCTTAAAATGGGGCTTGATATAATGACATTAAATGCTCGAAAAGAGGACGGGGTTGATTTCAAACGTTTTAAAGAGGACAGAATTTTTCGCTGTGATACGAAGCTTATTCATACCAATTTACTTCAGAATCGGATCTATAGTTTAAGAAAAGATAAACTTGACTCGCTTTGAATTTTGCAAACCCTAACTCATCAAAAATCCAATATGGATGCTTTATCCATTCCAGGACCACCCGCTTTATAACTTCGAGGACAGACGGGCTATTATTACATTACGAGAAGAAAGTTTACGGATACACAACATGAAATGTTTATGTGGCCAGGGACATGCGTAAAGCAATACTTGAATTTAATAAAATAAAAATAATAAAAATTGTAAAAAGTTGAAAAAAATAGTAAAAATTTATTTTTAAAATAATAAAACAACTTTCGTAATAAGAGTTTAAAAGAAAAAGCAGTAAATATTAAATTTATTAGACTTTAAAAAACATTGGCTGCGTCGGGGATAGCACCGTCAACCCGAGAAGTACGACGATCAAGTGGGCGGACATTTTACCAAACGTAAAACGCCTGCACGTTGTGAGAGATCTAATTAGAGTATATGAAGGTTCAAGTAGGAACAGTCCAGAAATTTAAATATTACTCTCCACCTTTGCCATCCTATCAAGAATGAACTTCGTATAGAATAAGAGGAAGGATAAGGATTGAAATAATAACATTAAACGCTCGAAAAGGGGAATGGGGCGAATTTAAAAAGTTGAAAAAAATAGTAAAAAATATTTTAAAAATAATAAAACAACTTTCGGAATAAGAGTTTAAAAGAAAAAGCAGTAAATATTAAATTTATTAGACATTAAAAAACATTGGCTGCGTAGGGGATAGAACCGTCAACCCGAGAAGTACGACGATCAAGTGGGCGGACATTTTACCAAACGTACAACGCCTGCACATTGTGAGCGAACTAATTAGAGTATATGAAGGTTCAAGTAGGAACAGTCCAGAAATTTAAATATTACTCTCCACCTTTGCCATCCTATCAAGAATGAATTTCGTATAGAATAAGAGGAAGGATAAGGATTGAAATAATAGCATTAAACGCTCGAAAAGGGAGATGGGGCGAATTTAAAAAGTTGAAAAAAATAGTAAAAAATATTTTAAAAATAATAAAATAAATTTCGGAACAAGAATTTAAAAGAAATAGCAAAAAATATTAAATTCATTAGACATTAAAAAACATTGGCTGCGTAGGGGATAGAACCGTCAACCCGAGAAGTACGACGATCAAGTGGGCGGACATTTTACCAAACGTACAACGCCTTCAAGTTGTGGGAGAACTAATTAGAGTATATGAAGGTTCAAGTAGGAACAGTCCAGAAATTTAAATATTACTTTCCACCTTTGCCATCCTATCAAGAATGAACTTCGTATAGAATAAGAGGAAGGATAAGGATTGAAATAATAGCATTAAACTTTCGAAAAGGGGGATGGGGCGAATTTAAAAAAGTTGAAAAATAGTAAAAATTTATTTTAAAAATAATAAAACAACTTTTGGAATAAAAATTTAAAAGAAAAAGCAGTAAATATTAAATTTATTAGACATTAAAAAAACATTGGCTGAATCGGGGATAGTACCGTCAACCGATTAGTACGACGATCAAGTGGGCGGACATTTTACCCAAACGTACAACGCCTTCAAGTTGTGGGAGAGAACTAATTAGAGTATATGAAGGTTCAAGTAGGAACAGTCCAGAAATTTAAATATTACTCTCCACCTTTGCCATCCGCTCAAGAATGAACTTCGTATAGAAAAAGAAGAAGGATAAGGATTGGAAATAATAGATTAAACGCTCGAAAAGGGGAATGGGGCGAATTTAAAAAGTTGAAAAATAGTAAAAATTTATTTTAAAAATAATAACAACTTTCGGAATAAGAGTTTAAACGAAAAAGCAGTAAATATAAATTTATTAGACATTAAAAAACATTGGCTGAGTCGGGGATAGTACCGTCAACCCGATTAGTACGACGATCAAGTGGGCACATTTTACCAAACATACAAGCCTTCAAGTTGTGGGAGAACTAATTAGAGTATATGAAGGTTCAAGTAGGAACAGTCCAGAAATTTAAATATTACTTTCCACCTTTGCCATCCTATCAAGAATGAACTTCGTATAGAATAAGAGGAAGGATAAGGATTGAAATAATAGCATTAACGCTCGAAAAGGGGAATGGGGCGAATTTAAAAAGTTGAAAATAGTAAAATTTATTTTAAAAATAATAAAACAACTTTCGGAATAAGAGTTTAAAAGAAAAAGCAGTAAATATTAAAATTTATTAGACATTACATTGCTGAGTCGGGGATAGTACCGTCAACCCGATTAGTACGACGATCAATGGGCGGACATTTTACCAAACTCCAACGCCTTCAAGTTGTAGAACATTATAATTGAATCAAGTAGGAACAGTCCAGAAATTTAAATATACTTTCCACCTTGCCATCCTATCAAGAATGAACTTCGTATAGAATAAGAGGAAGGATAAGGATTGAAATAATAGCATTAAACTTTCGAAAAGGGGGATGGGGTGGATTTCGAACTCGCTTTCAATTTTGCTAACCCTAACTCATGAAAAATTCAATATGGATGCCTGTATCCATTCCAAGTACAACCGCTTCAGAAATTCGCTGACAGACAACTTAGGCTATTATTATATAGGGGATAAGTCAAACCGTTTCATACCAACTTATGTTTCGTATATAATACGAAACTTCAGCCATATTTCTAAAATAGTTTTACACTTTTAAAATAATATATAACACCGTATAATAACTACTATGGTATTACATATTAAATAAATGAGTACTTTTAATTTAAGTTATAGGTAAGAAAATTTAGTAAATGTCAATACAATTGACTACGCTTCCTGTGATTTTGGTTAATGTTATCAATCGCTTAATGTTATCGAAATCACTTGGTTTCGATTTTCTCTATTCATTTGTATGTTAAAACTCCCTAGATTGTAAATTATCGCTTTATATGATCGTTACATCGGTTAATGATATCAGTTTCGAACCTCATTTTAACCCTCCGAGTGGAACACATAAAAGAAAAAGTCTCCTAAAATACGCTAAAGTTTTACTTTGTCAATGACCAAAGCGTTCTATGATTATTTACTTCACCCTTTGTCTACTACAATGGAATAGAGGGAAACCCACCCTAGTTATTATCCCTTTACTTCCGGTCATAAATAGATATAATAGATATTATGGATTGTTAATTTTTAAACACATTAAGCTCGCCAAGTCTCGAAGATCATCCCATAAGAAAATAGGATTCTAAAAGTACAAATAAAAATATTCTTTGAAAGACTTATTTATATATATTTAAGAAAGTCATCAAGATATATTAAGTGGTGAATTAGAGATACATATTACCGTAAATGAAATATTCGAGAGATTTATAAAGCTATGTTCCTGTACGTCAAGTGGTAGGAGTACATTCATAAATGTCAGTCAAAGATTACAGTTCCTAAACAAATGATATTACGCAAATATGGAGAAAAGCACTGGCAGAGATGTACATTACATCTATTTTCAGAGCATTTTTGGAAGTCGAGAATTGTACGGGACAACCGCTTTGAAGACATCATCGGTTTGGCGGAATTGTATGTTCGAACCGCTTAGAGGGTTTTTATTGGCAAAGGAGTATTCACAATATATTCAGAAGGAACGCATTCTTTTATTTCGCTTCGCTGTTGTCTGAATTTTTGAGAATTCTCCTCTTCAAACTAGGGAAATGGGGAATGAACAAAGAAGTGGGGTAATACACTTTCTTAGAATTTTTTAGAAATACTCACACCCTGCAGGTGGTCAATGGTTGTCAGATACTCAAAAAGCAACACATTATTATCAGAACTGAGAAGGAGCCTATTCACATTTTATGCCTTGCTCGCTTGTAGGTTGTCGATATGGAAGACAGATTGCGGAATGATTCAACATTAAAACGAAAGATTGAAATTTTAAATCGTTATGACAGGTTGATTATGACTACGAACAATTTATCAATGAGCTTAAAAGAGAAAATATTGTAGAAGGACAATAACTGATCAATTTCTTTAATTATGCATACAATTCTTATGTTTTAAAGTATAATGTGCAGTACATAAATATAAGGTGTGTTAATGTTATGTTTTCGAACCTCATTTTAACTGGCAAAGGAATATTCACAATATATTCAGAAGGAACCCATTATTTTCTTTCCCTTTACTGTTGTTTGAATTTCCTAGAATTTTCCTCTTCAAACTAAATATGGACAACAGAGTATACACTTTAATTTTTCAGAAACACGCACATTATATACTATATAGAAAGCAACACATTATTATCAGATCTGAGAAGGAGCCTATTCACATTTTATATATTATGTATGTATATAAGCCAGATTAATATATATAACATTAAAACGAAAGATTGAAATTTATATCGTTATAATATATATATAATAATATAATTTATATTATATTCTACGAGAAAATATTGTAGAAAGACAATAATTGACCATTTTTTTAATTATGAATACAAGTCTTATGTTTTAAAGGATAATATATATATATAAATTTTTTTATATATATATAATTTATACGTAAACTAAAGCAGGGGCGTAACTTTAAATAATTTTGAATATTGTTTATTATTAGCAAGTTTTTAGGAATATCTCTCCCATTAAGCACTTTGAGATAATTCTGGACAGATATATATTATTTTTATAAATATTGGGTACAATTTATACGATATCCCTAAAAGGACATATATATATATATAACATTATATATATACATATATATATATAAATAACATATAAAATATAAATATATATATATATATATATATATATATATATATATATATATATATATATATATATATATATATATATATATATAAATATATATATATATATATATATATATATATATATATATATATATATATATATATATATATATATATATATATATATATATATATATATATATATACATATATATATACATATATATATATATATATATATATATATATATATATATATATATATATATATATATATATATATATATATATATATATATATATATATATGTATATATATATATATATATATATATATATGTATATATATATGTATATATATATATGTATATATATATATATATATATGTATATATATATATATGTATATATATATATATGTATATATATATATATATGTATATATATATATATATGTTAATATATATATATATATATATATATATATATATATATATATATATATATATATATATATATATATATATATATATTATATATATATATATATATATATATATATATATATATATATATATATATATATATATATATATATATATATATATATATATATATATATATATATATATATATATATATATTATATATATATATATATATATATATATATATATATATATATATATATGTATATTATATATATATACGTATCTTTACCTAATTTTGAATATTGTTTATTGTTATCATGTGGTTATTTTTATCAAAATCATGGTGTCCCAAACTGATCACATTAAGCGGAGTCTACTGTATATCTAAAGCTAATTTTCTATTACTTTCACGAATATATTTGATATTTAATTGAGCCGCTCAGAAGCCAATGCGGTTAAGTCCAAAAACACAAAAATTGAGAAAATTAATGTTTTTTGATACATTAGTTTTTAAAATTCTTGGTTTATTAAATTAATTAGAAAAGTGTATAAAGTCTTTTTTCGAGGTGTAAACTCTGCAAAAAAACAAGATAAGATATGTACAGGATGTGTAAATAAAAACGTAAGTATTTATGAAATAATGACAACATCTTAAAATTTTTAGGACTTATACCTTTTGGCAGCTGAAAAAGATAAGAAATTTATGTAAAAATAATAAAATAACATTTATTGTCATAAGTTTTGTGTTTATGTTTTTCAGTGTTACCAACAAATATCGAAAGAAGAAGAATTTAATTTTTATTTCAAAGTTGGTGTAAAAAATATTGATAAAATGTGGACTTATTTACAATGGCTTCTCTAATGCTTATACAATATATTCAGAAGATATTAAAAAAAGGCCCGTCTAACCTAGAAAAAAGTAACCAACGAGTAAATCCTTTAATAATTAAGAAGATTATTATTTATGTCATCAAAATTTCCAAAAATCAGAAAATATCAAAAAATGGACTTACCCGCATTCTGAGCAGCTCAATTAACAGTTAACTACAAAATAATGTTACTGGTATAGAATAGATAGGTGTTGTAAAATAAATCATATTAATCAAATTATATGTGATACGATTTTGAACTGTGTTTATAAAATTTATTATTACTATGTTTAAAAAATATATATTTTTAACTCATGTGTATTATTAGTTTTTGTATCGGAAACTTTATTTAGAACTCTTACTTTTGGTAACGCAAAAATAAATAATGACGGTATTCAGACTTACAGTATATTTATGAATTGTTCTGGAAAGGAGTTTTCACTAGAATATACATTCACATAACAAGTATTACTTACAGCTCTGCAAGGTTTTTAATGGTTCCCTTTTCACGAAGAACTGTATTCATATGTTATAAGGGAGATGGTAAGGAATAATAATAAATATGGTAACGGGTTATGCATAATTCTCATGAATTGTTCTATGATGGATATTTTGCAGTTAATATTTACATATCCATCATATCTGAGCTCTGGGAAGTATGCGAGTATTACACCTTAAGGAGAATAATATGCAATATGACTATTATAGAGGTGGTAAGAGTATGAATTAGGACTGCAAGAAAAAGAATTTAAACGAAATGTTCTCGGAGTAGCTGACACTAGAACATACAGTCTTAGTAGAAAAGAGAATAAAACAACGAACCCCGGCGCACCGAGAAGATGTAATACAAATTAGATAATAATTGATGATTATAATTATAAAATTTATAATTTGGTTACTATCGAATGAACGTGTGTCGCTACAGCGCTTCTAATCTGCGCAATTTGCAGGATATTTAAAAGAAGGAGTTTCGATTAAAGGTCGAAATTTCTTTGCGAATTTCATTCTCAGTATTTAGGTAGACAGTAAGATTGCCTCGAATACAGGGGCTTGAACGATATGCACCGATGTCAGCATTTGAGAGAGAACTATAGTTGAGTTTAAAAAAAACCAGTTGGTCTGATCGGCTGCACCAATGAGAACCATCTACCTTAAAACAAATGTTTCAGATGTTTTGGTTGTCTTGGTGTAGAATCCACAGCAGTTCATAATATACAATGCAGTATAAATACAGTAAAAACTTTACAAACCAACACATACAAATATAAAACAGACAAAATAACACTGAAAATACAAAAAATATAATAATAATAAAATAAAATAATGATAATAATAATTACAAAATAACTACATCAAAATACAATTTTTCTGATCAGCGAATTGCTCAACATTTGGCAAGACACGATGCCACTATTAGACAATGTTGGCAAGAATGGGGGAAACATTGCCGAACACAAAAACGAAGCATTCGGCCTAGAAAAAAGCAAGTAATTGTCAGAGAAGTCCTTATACCCTTAGCTCTATCCTTATCATCGATTGTACTTGCAACTAGTAGTTCAGTGATATCAAGAATTATTCATAGAGAGCTCACAAATAGGGGGCTTAGGTCGCCACATCCCTTGTGCTGATTATCATTAACCACTGTTCAACGACAAGCCCGTTTTCAGTAGTATCGCGATCATTTGAACTGGAATATTACTGACTGAAGTAGAATAGTCTTTAGTTATTAGTCTCGCTTTGAACTAAGTCTCGATAATCACCAAAGATGTGTCTGGAGGTGGTGGAATACAAACCTGACTGTCTTCTTGCATACAGACCAACAACCATGAGTGATGGTCTCCGGAGCCATTTCATTTCATAGTAGGACATCTTTGGTTGTAGTCTGTGGCACACTTACAGAACAGCAGCTCGTCGACGAAGGTCTGTGTCCAGTTGTGTTGCATTTCACTTCATCCTATGATCGACATACATTGCAGCAAGGTAATGTGGCCCCATACTGCTCGTGTTTCTACTGCTTGTATTCGTGCTTGTCGAAATTACCAGCAAGTTTGAAGAATATCTCTCCCATTAAGCACTTTGGGATAATTCTGGATAGTGCCTCCAACCACTTTGGGTTTTTGGTGATCTAACGCTCCAGTTGGACAAAATTAATACGATATTCCTGAGAAGGACATCCCCCTACGTCTATGAATAACTGCTTGATATATATACATACATATATATATATATACACACACATATATATATATATATACATATACATATATATACATATATATATATATAATATATATATATATATATATATATATATATATATATATATATATATATATATATACATATATATATATACATATATATATATACATATATATATATATATATATATATATATATATATATATATATATATATATATATATATATATATATATATATATATATATATATATATATATATATATATATATATATATATATATAATATATAAAAATATATACATATATATATACATATATATATATATATATATATATATATATAAAAATATATATATATATATATATATATATATATATATATATATATATATATATATATATATATATATATATATATATATATATATATATATATATATATATATATATATATATATATATATATATATATATATATATATATATATATATATATATATATATATATATATATATATATAAATATATATATATATATATATATATATATATATATTATATATATATATATATATATATATATATATATTATATATATATATATATATATATATATATATATATATATATATATATATCTTTGAAGAATATATATATTATATTTATATATATAGATAAATGTACCCTAATTCCCTTTTTATTTTTGTGTTATTATATTTTAAAATCTATTAAAACTCATAGAACTCCGGTAATACTGGGTAAAAAAAATTGGTCTTATTGGTCTGTTAAGAGATGGTTTTCAAATTCTACAATTCATACCGATTCATAGCATAATTCACTGAGAACATCTAGTTAAAAATATTTAAAATATCCTGAAGTTATGAAAACAGTGTAACACTGTAATAATTACATTGGCACCAATGCAAAATATCATCGACAATTCAAAAATTTTCTTGAAAAATTAAAAGACGAAGAACTTCCAAATGACATTCAATAAATATAAGTTCTGTAAAAAATTACTACCTGTTTTTTATACCTTTTAAATACGTATCGTTTTGCGACTCTCGAAAAATTTGAAATTTTGTAAAATGGCTTGACCTTTTAAGGAGCTTGGCCACCCCTGACATATATCATATGCATGAGCATATGAAAATATGTAATTTGTCATAAGGAATTATTATTAATATATCAAATAGAGCTTCCTTAAAATAACACAGGACAATTGTGTAATTGAATGAGGAATTTGTATAATGGATTTCAATTAATTAATTACGAAACTAGGTCAACAATTGTATAACAGCGTAAAACACTAAGGAACTCCGGTATAGATTGTTAAGTTGTATATAATACATTAGTTCTAGAACATAATAAATGGATTCGAACAAAGCTCTAATGAACTTACAATGCGCTGAATTCAACTAAACGCAATCTGTAAAGTGCGACAGCTAAGTCTTATTAAACATTTCAATAGGATTTCAATACAGGTTGAATATAAATGTTTCAAAATATTTAAACTATTTATATTAATTTTATAAGTTCAATATAGTTCATCATATTTTTTTATTTATACCATTGTTCAAACAATAGTAATAAAAAATTAAGAGTAATATATCTGATGCATATTAAATAAAAATTGAACACCTCATTTTTAATTAAATATATAATAAAATGTTTGGTTGAAAAATATACAGGAGATAAGTAGAAATCAAGGAAATGATTAAAAAGTTATTACTAAATTTTGAATCTTGAATTACATGTAATTGATAAAATTAGTCTTCACTTTGGAGTAAATTATATCTAACCTAAATAAATATTCATTTAGAAAAATGAGTATATTATTGATATTAATTTATATGTAACAAGGATTAAATTTAAAATTAGTTTTTATACAAAATTGTTATAATTTGCGTCACATTAAAATGAAAGTTAATCATTCTATATCTAAATTTTCAGGTCAAATAGAATTGATAATACGCGATGTTTAAATAATATAAAATAAAAAATGACTAAATGAGATATTTAAAAGAATGATTTCATAAGGATAAAAACATATCTTTTTCATCTATAAATTAAAAATTTTAATCTCTTGCTTTTAACCTAGGAAAACTGCGTTTAAAACAATTACTTGGGATGACGTCACATTGCTAGAAATTATTGCTCCTCTCACTTAGTTATGATGAGATACATTAAAAAGTTAATTGTTTGCGTTAACCAGGGGAAAATAATGCTTGGAATAATGACATGAAACGCTCGAAAAAGGGAAGGGAGGAAGGAATAGATTTCGAACGTTAAAAATTTTTTCAAAAACCTTCCTAGGGATATAGCTAAAAATTTCCCAAATTTTCAAGGTGATTGGAAGTATGGTTTTTGAGTCTATCGAGTAACAGACAGACACAAATTCATTTATATGTATATATATATATATATATATATATATATATATATATATATATATATATATATATATATATATATATATATATATATATATATATATATATAAATATATATATATATATATATATATGTATATATGTATATATATATATATATATATATATATATATATATATATATATATATATATATATATATATATATATATATATATATATATATATATATATATATATATCTATATATATAATATATATATATATATATATATATATATATATATATATATATATATATATATATATATATATATATATATATATATATATTATATATATATATATATATATATATATATATATATATATATATATATATATATATATATATATATATATATATATATATATATATATATATATATATGTATATATATATATATATATATATATATATATATATATATATATATATATATATATATATATATATATAAATATATATATATATATATATATATATATATATATATATATATATATATATATATATATATATATATATATATGAAAAAAATTTCTAGCTATTCAGTAGAAAAATTTTCAAACATCAAACCTTTATATAACTGAATATACTCAAAACTGCGCATTTATATTTTATATAAGTTAAATTGCATTATTTTCTTAAAAGTTTAACCCAAAATATTTTTAAAAGTTTGTATAAAATTCAAAATTTCAACTGATAAATTGATGTATGTCTAATTCTTGTACTTAAAATAATCTCTAGGTTTGAAAATTTTTAAAATATTATATTAGTTTAATATAAAATATTTAACTCTGTATAATAAGCTGAAATGCAACGATATTGATAAGAAAATTGAGGTTTTACATCAATTATATTGCTTCATCAGGATATAGCTGTACACTTGTATAAGATTGAAAAAAAGTGTTATTTTGATAGATATTATTTTGTTGAATATTTCCCAAATTTTTTGTCAATAATAATTTTTGATTTTTAAGAAAAAAATTCGTTTTAATCAAAAATTTTTGAAAAATATATATGTATTGTAAATATTTACAAATTCTTGTTCCAAAATATTTTGAGATAATGTATTATGTTTTGAAACAGTAATGTATTATGTTTTGAAGTTCCTCTTAAACGAATTAGATTTTTAATTATTATGTACGTTATTCTCAATATGATTTATGTTAACAATAATGTATCCCTTTTTTAAAACTTTCTAACAAAAATATTTTATTATTTTTACAAAAATGAATGATATATGTGTGTAAAAATAATAATTTATTTTAACTATGTTGAAATAAATATGTTTGTAAAAATGGCAATTTTCAAGGTATGATTTCAACTTAGTTTTTAAGTCGAATGTGATAATTATTTTATTTTATTTTTTATTTTAAGTCGTATTAATCCTTATAAGTTTTTAAAAGAAACTCTTTAAGTAATTACCGTATTTATGCTAATCTAATGCGCCATCGAATCTAATGCGCAACTATGGTATGATAAATTTATTGAATCTTATTTTATACAACAATGGATTTGTATATAAACTATCAATCAATGATATGATAATTTTATTTAAATTTAGATACCATATTTTATACATAAAATAGCAGGACATAGAATGAACCTATCGAATCTAATGCGCACCCCAATTTTGAATACTACATTTGGCCAAAAAGGACATTAGATTCGCGTAAATACGGTAAATCAATTAAAATGGAATGATTTAATGCATGCGTTAGATATATTGATATACAGCGTTATTATTGAAAAATTCTAATAATGTAGAATTTTTGCATTTAAAGAAAGATGCCATTCTATATCCAAATTATTCCTTGTTGACAATAATTTATAGACAATTTCTACTTAACATAGCATCCACGTACATGAAGAAATTAAATTTTGGTCACTCACCGATATTTCCCCATAAATTTTCCAAAATAAATTATATGTCTGCATTCTGTGCTACCCTTATTTTTAACGCCTACATTAGTTATGAAATTCTGCGGAAGTGTCTGAATCTAAACACAATGTTGCATAAAATAAAAAATAACATAAAAACGTGCTCTATTTTAGAAAGGGTTTGTCCATTTATAGCTTTTATTATTGCATATCACGTAGAAATCATATAAATCTCGGTTGCGTGGATTATTTTAAAATATAAATAAATTGTGCCGTTTATTTACTGTTCCTTTATTTATAGCACAAAATGAGGAATTTAAAATGAAATGTGCTCTCTGCTTTCTTGTTTTCAAAATAAATTTTCTCCCAAAGAAAAGAAAATAGTGCATTCTATACTAGTAAATGAATTTTTATCTAAAGATTTTAGTAGTTTCTGTGGATATACTATTCAAATTTATGATAGTTGCACATTTTACGAAGCATAGTATTGAATAGAAAGACAAACCTTAAACCTTGGAGTGATAAATATATAATGGGATGAAAAGTGAAAACTTAATTCTTCAATGCACAATTTTTGTAAATTTCCTAAACAAAAATCTTTATTTTATCATAAATTTACACAAAAACAAGAAAACTACAAAAATTTAAAATTGAATTGTGCTTCAATAAATTTAACTTAATGAGTATCTAATTCAATGCAGTGTTCCTATTTCAGGTTTCTTTTTTCCGATATTATCAGTTACTCTTATTCATCGATATAAATAGATATCGATAAAACAGCAGCACTCAAAACCGCAAAGAAACTTACAATAAGACTAAAGTAACGATAAAGCGTCATGCAGTTTATAGCGAGACTCAGTAGAGTCACAAAGAAGAAAATGACAAAATGACCAAATTCAACTTTCAAAAGCAATAACTTCCAGGAAATCACTAAGACATTGATGTCTCCCACAGGGGCAGAAATAATACATAAAGTCAGCTACCAATAATATTACTGACTCTAATCGTGCAGAATAAAAATAAATATCAACACCGAAGTGCAAAATAAAATTAGAGTTTCAACTTTCAGGAGCAATAACACTAAGAGCATCTTGATATCTCACACATGGAAAAAATTAACATTTAGGTCAGTTACCAGACATATTACTGACTCAGTGTTCACACTGCAATGCGAATGACCAAATGACCAAAATCAACTTTAAAAAGCAATGACTACAGTGAAAACACCATGAGAATCTTGATATCTGTCACATGGGTAGAAATAATACATGCCATCAGTTACCAGGTAGTTTACTGACTCAGTATTTGCTCTGTAGTACAAACGACCAAATGACCAATTTCAACTTTCAAAGTCAATAACTTCCAAGAAATAAGTAAGAAGATCTCGATGCCTCATACAGGGGTAAAAATAAAACATAAAGTCTATTATCAGGAATATTACTTACTCAGTAATCGGGCCAAAGTTAAAAAAAAAATTTTAGCTTTCAGAAGCAATAACACTAAGAGAATCTTAACATGTGACATATGGGTAAAAGTAATATTTAGATCAGTTACCATGAATGTTACTGACTCAGTGTTAACGCTGCAGTGCTAGTGACCAAATGATCAAAATCAACTTTCGAAAGCAATGACTACAGGGAAAACACAAAGGGAATCTTTATATCCCACACATAGGTAGAAAATGCGCATGCGGTCAGTTACCAGGCAAATTAATAAATAAGAAATGGCGCTGTTATACAAATGACGAAATGATGAATTTCAATTTTTCAAAAGCAATAAATTCCAGGAAATCATGAAGATCTTGCTGGCTCACACAGGGGAAGAAAAAATATATAAAGACAGCTACCAGGAGTATTACTGGCTCTGTAATCGTGCCAAAGTGAAAAAAAACCGATTTCAACTTTTAGAAGCAATAATACTAACAGAATTTTGATATCTCACACATGGGTAAAATTAATATGTAGGTCAGTTACCATGAATGCAACTGACTCAGTGGTAAAGTTGCAGTGCGAATAACCAAATGACCAAATTCAAGTTTTGGAATCAATGATATTAGAATCTTGATACCTCACACATGGATATAGATAACCCATGTGGTCAGTTACCAGGAAGATTACTGAGGCAGTAATAGCGCTGTGGTGCAAATGACCAGAAGACCAATTTCAAGTTTTAAACACAACAAATTCCATTAAAACACTTAGAAAATATTGGTTCCTGACACAGGGGTTGAAAATAAGACATAAGGTCAGTTACCAGGAATATTATCACTGCAAGTTTAAGGGAACAGAGGTTGCAGGAGAACAAATGTGAAATAGCTGATTATTTAGGGTTAAATATTAAAAAATAAAACACTGAGATTCAAATTCACTTGTACTATTACCCTTTTACACCAACATTTATTTCTATAACACAGAATCTATTAATGGAATGAGTAGTTATTTTTACAGTAAAATAATTCTCATTA
This sequence comes from Pardosa pseudoannulata, assembly GCA_032207245.1. Lineage (NCBI taxonomy): Eukaryota > Metazoa > Arthropoda > Arachnida > Araneae > Lycosidae > Pardosa > Pardosa pseudoannulata. The sequence goes on from CM063509.1 coordinate 61,025,057, forward strand.
TGTATCGATCAGGCTACATAATTTAAGATAAAAACATTAAGAGCCGGTATCACCAAAGTCGTTGAACCGCTAATCGCGACTAACTCATGGCGCCAACCAACGGGGGGATGCAATTCTGAATTTAAACGGCGATTAATCGAGGTTAGCCCTTAAATAACATTCATGAGACTTGCCCTATTATTTTTCGATTGTTTTATTTTCAGATGACATATGCCTATAAAGTTATAACTATAATTATTCTTTTATTTCAAGTGAAATTATATTTGATTCTAAGTATTTTCATTTAAAAAAATAAAGATTTAAATACGAGTGTAAAACTTAGAGTTAACTGTTCAAAAGTATATTAAAAGCCTTATTTTACGAAAATTGAGGATTTAAAGATTGAAAAAATTTGATTTAAAATAAAAAAAAAATTTCATTTTTAAGAGATACAATTGGACATTGGTTTCATTAACAAAACAGTATGTTCAGATAACATGACTATTTTAATGCAAAGAAACATTTCTTTATTGTCATACACCTTTATTTAGCTTTCAAAGATAATATTTTCATTTTGATAGTTTCGATTCTTAATTTAAAAATACTCTTGATGCATTATTTTTATTTACTTCTTATTGAATATTTTGGAAGATTTTATTTATTAATATTCTATTATTAAATTCTGTATATATATTGAAAATTTCAAAGATTTCTTCTTGAGTTTCAGATGGTTTAAGAACGGAAAACTACAAAAATATTTTCTAAATCAAGTTACACTTTTAAACAATGGTTTCATGGTTTTTGTTTTGATTTATTAATATTGAATTGTTCCAAGTGTATTATTTTTATGTACTTTTAATCAAAATATTGATTTTAAAATTTTAGAGGATTTCTATTATTTTTATTGTTATTAAATTCGACGGGCTTTTGAAAATCGCTTACTCGATAGGAAGGAGAGTTGCTTAAAAAGTTCTAATTCACAGAAAAACAAAGCCACATTAATAAACTTTATTAGTAATTGCACAACGGAAAATGAATATAAAGCATTAAAATAAATATTTATGCTTAGCATAATTCTCATGTCACATAACATGTATATTTTCAGTCCAAACTACTTAATTAGTAACAAGACGAATTACACACGAATGCAGATATATTAATAACAATTAATAGCAACAATACAACACAATTTTCTTCCAAATGCCTCCATTATTTCCAAGTCTTTATTTCTAAAGCATATTCTACATAGACAGTATTTAAAGCCTCCCAACGGAAAATGAATATGAAGCATTAAAATAAAGATTTATGCTTAGCACAATACTGATGTCACATAACATGTATATTTTGAGTCCAAACTACGTAATTAAAATTAAGTTCGATTACACATGAATGTAGAAAATATTTTAAGAAATTTAAATTTTAAGTCAATTAATCAGTGTATAATTTTGAAATGAATAATTTAGAAAGGTTTTCACCGTACACTTAAGCTTCCGCATCCATAAACCCTCGACTTGGCGTGTGTGGGTCATCTAAGTCCATTTTTCATTTTAGTTCCCATAGTTTGGTTTGGAGCGCTACGGTCTACTGTTTTGCACACGGGGTCTAATGAGACCGGGACCTACTGCTTAAAGCCGATTCCGAACGGCTACGAGCATCCATGCTACTGGGGGATTCGAACCCACGAACTCCTGTTCCGAAGGGCAGCACCCTAAACATTCGGCCATCGTTCGGCCCTTAGTTCCCATAGTGACAGAAAATTTGGAATTTAATACGTGGTTAAAATTAAAAAGTGTTGTTGAAATATTAATAATAGAAATAATTGATGGTTAGAAGAATTGTTAAAAAGTTCTAATTCACAGAAAAACTAAGCCACATTTTACATAATTGATGAAATTTCTCAATTGCCCAACGGAAAATGTATAGGAAGAATTAAAATAAATATTTATGCTTAGCATAATACTCATGTTACATAACATGTATATATTTCAGTCCAAACTACTTAATTAATAATAAGATGAATCACACACGAATGCAGATAATATTTTTTTAATTTAAATTTTAAGTCAATCAGTTTATAATTTTAAAATGGATAATTTCTAAATGAATAATTTAGAAAGGTTTTTCCCATCCGCTTAAGCTTCCTCTTTCGTAAACCCTTGATTTGGCTTGTGTGGGTCATCTAAGTCCCCTTTTCCTTTAGTTCCCATAGTGGCTGAAAAAACTATAATTTAATTAGTATTTAAAATGATAAAGTGTTATTGAAATACTAATTTGAGAAATACTCAATGGGAAGGAGAGTTGCTTAAAAAGTTCTAATTCACAGAAAAACAAAGCCACATTAATAAACTTTCTCAATTATTGCTCAACGGAAAATGCATATGAAGCATTAAAATAAAAATTTATGCTTAGCATAATTCTCATGTCACATAACATGTATATTTTCAGTCCAAACTACTTAATTAATAACAAGACGAATTACACACGAATGCAGATATATTAATAACAATTAATAGCAACAATACAACATAATTTTCTTCCAAATACCTCCATTATTTCCAAGTCTTTATTTCTAAAGCATATTCTACACAGACAGTATTTAAAGCTTCCCTCCCACTTTTGCAGGCGAATTCATAAATCAATAAAAAGGCAGAAGGGTTATCAATCGATCCCGAAATGAGCAATAATTTATCTTCGCCGGGGGGCTGATATCAATTTAACAACGAAAACAAAGCGTATCTTGTTACATTTGAATGACACTTTCAGAATGCTGCCTGACATCGGAGCATCTGTTATCATGTTGGTAAAATGATTAGAAGTTTAAATATTATATTATTAAGTATATCGCGTGAGCCATTCATCATATCCGTTTCGAGGGAAAATTACCTTAATTATCTTAGGTGTAATTGAAAATTATTCCACAATTCTTTCCGAGTTGAAAAGAATTACTTAATATCGTTCAGTCGTTGTTAAAAATTTTGTTTTCAACGTTCTCTTGGAAAGTTTTACTCTCCCGTTTTGTTCTTCTAGATAAGACTGTAAATGACCTTATCTTATAATGTATATATTTGGATTTTTCAATAGTTAATGGAAATCTTTTAATTTAATCAAAAACGTTTCAAGCGATAAATCTAATCATTATTCATACACAATTTCTAGTCCTTTAAAGTGTTATTGTAAAGTATTTAAAAATAAATGTGCTAATTTCTTAAGATATCTTAGAAAAATTTTTAAAAATGGCTACTGGACAAATTATGTTGCCCTTTTTGGTATTTTCCATAAAACTATATATTTTTTAAATTTTAAAAATAGATACTGGATAAACTATGTTGCCATTTTTTGGTCTTTTCGATAAAACTATAATTTTTTTTAATTTTTAAAATAGGCTACTGGACAAATTATGTTGCCCTATTTGGTCGTTTCCATAAAACTATATTTTTTTTAAGTTTTAAAAATGGATACTGGACAAATTATGTTGCCCCTTTTTGGTCTTTTCCATAGAACTATATTTTTTTTATTTTTAAAAATGGATACTGGACAAATCATGTTGCCTTTTTTAATTGTTTCCATAAAAATATAAATTTTTTTAAAAAATTTTAAAAATGGATACTGCACAAATTATGTTGCCCTTTTTTGATCTTTTCCGTAAAACTATAATTTTGTTTAATTTTTAAAAATGGATACCGGACAAATTATGTTGCCATTTTGTGGTCTTTTCCATAAAACAATATTTTTTTTAATTTTGAAAAAGGATACTGGAAAGATTATGTTGCACTTTTTTTTTGTTCTTTTCGGTAAAACTATAATTTTTTGTATGATATATTGTGTTTTCTTATTTTTCAATACTTAAAAATGTTTTAACTCAACCAATAAATATTTGTGTAATAATTATTCATGTGAATTTTATAGTTCTTTAAATTTTTTATATAGCGTTTGAAAGTATAAAACAAAAAATATATTAATGTATTTTCTTTATATCTTATTATTCTAAAATAAGTACTTTGTAAAAATATTTCAAAAAAAAATTTTCTCATGCCTGGAAATATAGCGTAAATCACTATAAAAATACTACTCTCTTAAATGTTCTTAGTGTATATTTTATTTTCCCGTTTTCAAATAATTAAATAATGTTTTAATGTAACCAATGAAGTTTTGTGTATGAATTTTAATAATTATTCCTAGCCATTTTATAGTTCTTTAAATTTTTATATATTTTTTTAAAGTATAAAACTAAAAATTTAGTAATGTATTTTCTTAATATATCTTATTAAATTATTATAAAATAAGTACTTTGCAAATTATAAGTAAAAATATTTCTAAAAAAATATTCTTATGACTGGAAATATAGAGTAAATCAACATAAAAATACTTCTCACTTAAATTAAAATAAATGCCTGATATAATCTTGAATTCTAATTAATGATAGAAAATACTATGTAAATTTACTATACACAAACAGTTTGGTTAAATATCTTTTGCGAACTGAAATACGTAATGCTAAATATTTCACTAAAATCACTTTGTGATCCTTTCTCTGGTGCAGTGTTGAAATTCTCAAGAGCAATTAAAACTTCTTTCACAAATTTTTAAGTTGGAACAGTTATACTTAATAATGCCTGTGCACTTTAATGATTCTATTTTTGAACTTTTCATTCCTTTGAAGAAAAGAGAGTGAAATATCTTAGAAAATATTTAGCGTATGTGTTATGAAACACTTGATTATTAATTTAAGAAATAATTTCTAAAACCTCATTGTTAGTGTTCAATCTAAAATCATGTTTAGTCAGAATACTAAAATGTATTCAATGTAAATCTATATTGTATCCTGAAAAAATTATGAAATACATGATTGTTAAGAAATATTTTCTAAGACGTCTGTATTGCTGTTCTATTTAAAATTTTATTTAAATGCTAAAATGTGATCAGTGTAAATGTATAATTTATCATGATATATTTATGAAATAAACATATGGTTGTTAATTTAAGAAATATTTTCTAAAACCCCATTATTACTGTTCAATATAAAATCTTGTTAGTCAAAATACTAAAATGTGTTCAATGTAAATCTATATTGTATCCTGGTATATTTATGAAATACATGATTGATAAGAAATATTTTCTTAAATTTCAATGTTACTTTTCAATCTAAAAATTTGTTCAAATAGAATACTAAAATTTATTCAACGTAAATCTACATTGTATCCTGATATATTTATGAAATACATGATTGATAAGAAATATTTTCTTAAATTTCAATGTTACTTTTCAATCTAAAAATTTGTTCAAATAGAATACTAAAATTTATTCAACGTAAATCTACATTGTATCCTGATATATTTATGAAATACATGATTGATAAGAAATATTTTCTTAAATTTCAATGTTACTTTTCAATCTAAAAATTTGTTCAAATAGAATACTAAAATTTATTCAACGTAAATCTACATTGTATCCTGATATATTTATGAAATACATGATTGTTAAGAAATATTTTCTTAAACGTCATTGTTAGTGTTCAATCTAAAAATTTGTTCAAATAGAATACTAAAATTTATTCAACGTAAATCTACATTGTATCCTGATATATTTATGAAATACATGATTGTTAAGAAATATTTTCTAAAACCTCGATATTGCTGTTGAATTTAAAGTTTTGTTGGAATGCTAAAATGTGATCTGTGTAAATCTATATTTTATCATGATATATTTATGAAACAAACAAATGATTGATAATTTAAGAAATATTTTCTAAAACCTCATTATTACTGTTCAATCTAAACTCTTGTCTAATCAGAATACTAAAGTGTATTCATTGTAAATCTATATTGTATCCTGATATATTTATGAAATACATGATTGATAAGAAATATTTTCTAAAACCTCATTGTTGTTCTCCAATTTAAAATCTTGTTCACTACAATACTAAAATGTATTCAACGTAAATATGTATTGTATTCTGATATATTTATGAAATATATGATTGTTAAGAGATATTTTCTAAAACCTCGTTATTCCTGTTCAATTTAAAATTTTGTTAGAATGCTAAAATGTGATCAGTGTAAATCCATATTCTATCATGATATATTTATGAAATACGTGATTGTTAATTTAAGAAATATTTTCTAAAACCTCATTATTACTGTTCAATCTAAAATCTGGTTCAGTCAGAATACTAAAATGCATTCAATATAAATCTTTATTGTATCCTGATATATTTATGAAATACATGATTGATAAGAAATATTTTCTTAAACGTCATTGTTACTGTTCAATCTAAAATCTTGTTCAGTCAGAATACTACTGAACAAGATTTTAGTATTCAAAGTATTCAACGTAAATATGTATTGTATTCTGATATATTTATGAAATATATGATTGTTAAGAGATATTTTCTAAAACCTCGTTATTCCTGTTCAATTTAAAATTTTGTTAGAATGCTAAAATGTGATCAGTGTAAATCCATATTCTATCATGATATATTTATGAAATACGTGATTGTTAATTTAAGAAATATTTTCTAAAACCTCATTATTACTGTTCAATCTAAAATCTGGTTCAGTCAGAATACTAAAATGCATTCAATATAAATCTTTATTGTATCCTGATATATTTATGAAATACACGATTGATAAAAAAATATTTTCTTCAACGTCATTGTTACTGATCAATCTAAAATCTTGTTCAAATAGAATACTAAAATGTGTTCAACGTAAATGTATATTGTATACTGATCTTGTTCAAATAGAATACTAAAATATATTCAACGTAAATCTATATTGTATACTGATATATTTATGAAATACATGATTGTTAAGAAATATTTTTTAAAACTTTATTATTTCTTTTCAATCTAAAATCTTGTTCAATCAGAATACTAAAATGTATTCAGTATAAATCTATATTGTACGCTGATATATTTATAAAATACATGATTGATAAGAAAGGTTTTCTTAAACCTCTTTTTTACTGTTCAATTTAAAATTTTGTTAGAATTCTAAAGTGGGATCAGTGTAAATCTATATTTTTATCATTTATGAAATACGTGATTGATAATTTAAGAAATATTTTCTAAAACTTCATTATTACTGTTCAGTCTAAAATCTTGTTCTGTCAGAATGCTAAAATTTATTCAATGTAAATCTATATTGTATCCTGATATATTTATGAAATACATGATTGATAAGAAATATTTTCTTAAACGTCATTGTTGTTGTTCAATCTAAAATCTTGTTCAGTAGAATACTAAAATGTATTCAACGTAAATATGTATTGTATTCTGATATATTTATGAAATATATGATTGTTAAGAGATATTTTCTAAAACTCTCATTACTGCTGTTCAATTTTAAAATTTTGTTTAGAATGCTAATTATGGGATCAGTGTAAATCTATATTTTATCATTTATGAAATACGTGATTGATAATTTAAGAAATATTTTCTAAAACTTCATTATTACTGTTCAGTCTAAAATCTTGTTCTGTCAGAATGCTAAAATTTATTCAATGTAAATCTATATTGTATGCTGATATATTTATGAAATACATGATTGATAAGAAATATTTTCATAAACGTCATTGTTAGTGTTCAATCTAAAATCTTGTTCAGTCAGAATACTAAAATGTATTCAATGTAAATCTATATTGTATCCTAATATATTTATGAAATACATGATTGTTAAGAAATATTTTCTTAAACGTCATTGTTACTGTTCAATCTAAAATCTTGTTCAGTCAGAATACGAAAATGTATTCAATGTAAATTTTATTGTATAATTATATATTTATGAAATGCATGATTGTTAAGAAAATATTTTCTAAAATCTCATTACTGCTGTTCAAATTTAAAATTTTGCTTAGAATGCAAATATGTGATCTGTGTAAAATTTACATTTTATCAAATATATATTAGAATACGTGATTGTGAATTTAACAAATATTTTCTTAAACGTCATTGTTACTGTTCAATCTAAAATCTTGTTCAGTCAGAATACTAAAATGTATTCAATGTAAATCTGTATTGTAGCCTGATATGTTTACGAAATACGGTATTGTTAAGAAATATTTTCGAAAACAAACCTCATTGTTAATATACCTCTCTCTTACTGTTACTACTATTTGTTCGTTAGAATACTAAAATGTATTCAATATAAATCTATATTGTATCCTGATATATTTATAAAATACGTGGTTGTTAAGAAATGTTTTCTAAAACCTCATTGTTACTGTCCAATCTAAAACCTTGTTCAGTAGAATACTAGAATATATTCAGTGTAAATCTATTAATTTATCCTGATGTATTTATGAAATATGTGAATGTTAATTTAAGAAATATTTTCTAAAAATTCATTATTACTGTTCCATTTAAATATTGTTAGAATGCAAAAATGTATTCAATGTAAATCAATATTTTATCTTGATATATTTATGAAATACATGATTGATAAGAAATATTTTCTTAAACGTCATTGTTACTGTTCAATCTAAAATCTTGTTCAGTCAGAATACTAAAATGTATTCAATGTAAATCTGTATTGTAGCCTGATATATTTAGAGAATACGTGATTGTTAATTTAAAAAATAATTTTTAGAACATCATTATTACCGTTCAGTCTAAACTCTTGTTCAGTTAGAATACTAAAATGTATTCAATATAAATCTATATTGTATCCTGATATATTTATAAAATACGTGGTTGTTAAGAAATGTTTTCTAAAACCTCATTGTTACTGTCCAATCTAAAACCTTGTTCCGTCAGAATACTAAAATGTTTTTAGTGTAAATATATAATTTATCCTGATATATTTATGAAATATGTGAATGATAATTTAAGAAATATTTTCTAAAAATTCATTATTACTGTTCCATTTAAATATTGTTAGAATGCAAAAATGTATTCAATGCAAATCTATATTTTATCCTGATATATTTATGAAATACGTGATTGTTAAGAAATATTTTCGAAAACCTCATTGTTAATGTACCTCAATCTTACTGTTACTACTACTTGTTCAGTTATAATACTAAAAGGTATTCAATATAAACCTATATTGTATCCTGATATATTTTTGAAATACCTGATTGTTATTTTAAGAAATATTTTCTAGAACCTCATTATTATTGTTGAATCTGAAATCTTTGTCTGTCAAAATACTAAAATGTATTCAATATAAGTATATATTGTATTTTGATACATCGTTATTATTTCTTTTATTAAATTCTTAGTATTTTAACTAAATTATACTTTTAAAAATATGCAAAAATAATATAAACTGAAAAATACATTACAGTGATTTTGGGAATAGTTTATAAATATTTATAGCTATATTTATAAACAAGAAATGTTCCAGAATTCTGAGAAAGTAGAATGTTGGTCCCAAAATGTTGAAAATATATTACTATAGTTTTGAAATATTAAAATAAAAAATAAAATTAAATAAATTAATAATAATAATAAATAAATAATAAAATACATGGATATTTAAAAATATTGATATTTATTACTTAATACCATAAGTTCGTGCTAAAATATGTATTTATATTTTCCCGAAAATATTATATTGTTTTAATTTTTTATTTATACATCAATTCTTCTTCTCCATGAATAAAAACAAAATATTTCAAAAGTTAGAAATTTATTGATTTATTTTCTTTTAAATTCTATTCATTAATGTATTGCATCAATTCTATAGCATTCTTACATAATCATCAAATTAAATCAAAATTAATTTAATTAAAATTAATCAAAGGTATTATGAACTAAAGGTATTCTGTTTAATTTCAACATTTATGTTTCACCCATTAAATGTATAATTTTATCTATTCGAACATAGATTATTCAGCAGTTATTCTAATAATAATGACAAAGGATGGTATTTAAATTATTCCACAGCATTACAACGATGTAGAAATATCTAATATAAAACAAAATATAAAAGGCATAGATTCAATGAAACAAGCTCAGAAAGTAACATTGATTAGTTACTATACTTTAAAAATAGAAGTAATGTGTTTACGTATATTGTAAATTTAGCGAAACACAAAATAATCCAATATAAATAAACTTCCTAAATTTTCAGTAGCTGTCTGATATGTTTTCTAGACCTCAATAACATGCATTTCCGCAATTTTCTCTGCATATTTTTCTCAGAAAGAGATACTTTTAATTTATTTGGGCGTAAGAGACCCAGTACTTTTGCATTTTTATTTGGTGTTTGTGGTCAGGGGAGAGATGCTTCAAAAATACATAGTTATTTGATTAAAATGATGAAATATAAAAAAGTGATTTAAGATTTTAACTTGCGTGTGCCTTATGTACGTGCTTTCGGAATGGTATTAAAGAGATGTACAGTCCAAAATATATTTAAACATTCATATCTCAAATAATCCGAAACATATTTTTAGCTTTTAATAATGTATATTTGGCAATAAAAATGTTTTATTCATCATCAAAAACAATTTTGTTGATATTATCATCAGAAAAGTTGTATCGGGAATCTAAAGCGAGTTCTTGCGTAACTCCCGGAAGAACTCTTCATAGTGGGTTAAAATATTAGACTATTTCCTGCATTGAGTGGTATATCTCAATTTTACTTACAATACTGCATTACATTGCATTAGTACATTTTATTTTACTACATTAAAAGTCTAAATTACATCTATTAAATAAGTAAAAAAAATAAAATAAAAATATTTACAGTCTAAAATTTCATTTAAAAATTAATATCTCAAATAATCTAAAACATATTTTTAGCTTTTAATAATGTATATTTGGCAATATAAATGTTTTATTCATCATCAAAAGCAATTTTGTTGATATTTTCCTCAGAAAAGTTGTACCGGGCCTCAAAAGCGCGTTCTTGCTTAACTCCCGGAAGCACTCGTCATAGTGGGTTAAAATATTAGACTATTTCCTGCATTTAGTGGTATGTCTCAATTTTACTTACAATACTGCATTACATTGCGTTAGTACATTTTATTTTACTACATTAAAAGTCTAAATTACATCTATTAAAAATTAAAATTACATCTATTAAATAAGTAAAAAAAATTACAGTCCAAAATATATTTAAACAATAATATCTCAAATAATCCGAAATACATTTTTAGCTTTTAATAATGTATATTTGGCAATATAAGTGTTTTATCCATTATCAAAAGCAATTTTGTTGATATTATCCTCAGAAAAGTTGTACCGGGCCTGAAAAGCGCGTTCTTGGGTAAATCTCGGAAGCACTCGTCAAGGTGGGTTAAAATATTAGACTATTTCCTGCATTTAGTGGTATATCTCAATTTTACTTACTACAATACTGCATTACATTACATTACTGCATTTTATTTTACTACATTAAAAGTCTAAATTACATCTATTAAAATTAAAATTACATCTATTAAATAAGTCAAAAAAAATTTACAGTCCAAAATACATTTAAAAATTAATATCTCAAATAATCCGAAACATATTTCTAGCTTTTAATAATGTATATTTGACAATATAAATGTTTTATTCATCATCAAAAGCAATGTTGTTGATACTTTCCTCAGAAAAGTTGTACCGCGTCTCCAAAGTGCGTTCTTGCGTAACTTCCGGAAGCACTCGTCATAGTGAGTTAAAATATTAGACGATTTCCTGCATTTAGTGGTATATCTCAATTTTACTTACAATACTGCATTACATTGCGTTAGTACATTTTATTTTACTACATTAAAAGTCTAAATTACATCTATTAAAAATTAAAATTACATCTATTAAATAAGTAAAAAAAATAAAAAATAAAAAGAGTTACAGTCCAAAATACATTTAAAAATTAATATCTCAAATATTCCGAAACATATTTTTAGCTTTTAATAATGTATATTTGGCAATATAAATGTTTTATTCATCATCAAAAGCAATTTTGTTGATACTTTCCTCAGAAAAGTTGTAACGGGCCTCCAAAATGCGTTCTTGCGTAACTCCCGGAAGGACTCGTCCTCATGGATTGAAATACTAGACTATTTCCTGCATTTAGTGGTATGTCTCAATTTTACTTACAATACTGCATCACATTGCATTAGTACATTTTATTTTACTACATTAAAAGTCTAAATTACATCTAATAAAAATTTAAATTACATCTGTTAAATAAGTCAAAAAAAAAAAGATTTAGGGTCCAAAATATATTTAAAAATTAATATCTCAAATTTTCCGAAACATATTTTTAGCTTTTAATAATGTATATTTGGCAATATCAATGTTTTATTCATCATCAAAAGCAATGTTGTTGATATTTTCCTCAGAAAAGTTGTACCGGGCCTCCAAAGTGCGTTCTTGCGTAACTCCTGGAAGCACTCGTCATAGTGGGTTAAAATATTAGACCATTACCTGCATTTAGTGGTATATCTCAAATTTCCTTACAATACTGCATTACATTGCATTAGTACATTTTATTTTACTACATTAAAAGTCTAAATGACATCTATTAAAAATTAAAATTACATCTATTAAATAAGTCAAAAAAAATTTACAGTCCAAACTACATTTAAACCTTAACATCTCAAATAATCCGAAACATATTTTTAGCCTTTAATAATGTATATTTGGCAATATAAATGTTTTATTCATCATCAAAAGCAATGTTGTTGATATTTTCCTCAGAAAAGTTGTACCGGGCCTCCAAAGTGCGTTCTTGCGTAACTCCCGGAAGAACTCGTTATAGGGGTTAAAATATTAAACTATTTCCTGCATTTAGTGGTATATCTCAATTTTACTTACAATACTGCATCACATTGCATTAGTACATTGTATTTTACTGCATTAAAATTCTAAATTACATCTATTAAATAAGTAAAAAAAATAAAAAATAAAGAGAGTTACAGTCCAAAATACATTTAAAAATTAATATCTCAAATAATCCTAAACATATTTTTAGCTTTTAATAATGTATATTTGGCAATATAAATGTTTTATTTATCATCAAAAACAATTTTGTTGATATTTTCCTCAGAAAAGTTGTACCGAGCGTCCAAAGTGCGTTCTTGAGTAACTCCCGGAAGCACTCGTCATAGTGGGTTAAAATATTAGACTATTTCCTGCATTTAGTGGTATATCTCAATTTTACTTACAATACTGCATCACATTGCATTAGTACATTTTATTTTACTACATTAAAAGTCTAAATTACATCTAATAAAAATTTAAATTACATCTGTTAAATAAGTCAAAAAAAAAGATTTAGGGTCCAAAATATATTTAAACATTAATATCTCAAATATTCCGAAACATATTTTTAGCTTTTAATAATGTATATTTGGCAATATAAATGTTTTATTTCTCATCAAAAACAATTTTGTTGATATTTTCCTCAGAAAAGATGTGCCGCACCTCCAAAGTGCGCTCTTGCGTAACTCCCGGAAGCACTCGTCCTCGTGGGTTAAAATATTAGACTATTTCCTACATATAGTGGTATATCTCAATTTTACTTAACTACAATACTGCATTACATTACATTACTGAATTTTATTTCACTACATTAAAAGTCTAAATTGCATCTATTAAAAATTAAAATTACATCTAATAAATAAGTAAAACACTGAATACATCAAAATTTATAACTTATCCTAAAAAAATAATCAATAGTGCCATTTTCTAATTATTGCACAACTTTTTTACTTATATGTAAAATATTGATGAAATAGGTGTAATAAAACAGCTTTACTTTTTACTACAATAAAAGTCTAAATTACGTCTATTATATAAGTCAAACAGAAAAGAATACATTACAATTTATCACTTATCCTAAAAAAATAATAATCAATATTGTCATTCTCTAATTATTGAGCCACTTTTTTACTATATGAAAAATATTGATTAAATAGGTGTAATAAAACATATTTACTTTTTACTACATTAAAAGTCTAAATTACATCTATTAAAAAATAAATGACATCTATTAAATAAGTGAAACAGAAAAGAATACATCAAAATTTATAACTTATCCTAAAAAAATAATAATCAATAGTGCCATTCTCTAATTATTGTTTCACTTTTTTAATTATAGGAAAAATATTGATTAAATAGATATAAAAAACAGCTTTACTTTTTACTAAATTAAATGTCTAAATTACATCTATTAAAAATTGAAATTACATCTATTAAATAACTCAAACAGAACAGAATACATCAAAATTTATAAGTTATCCTAAAAAAATATTGATTAAATAGGTGTAATAAAACAGGTTTACTTTTAAATTCTCTTATTAGAGAAAACATACCTACGCCTACTGTAAACATTAAAATAAATTTCTTAAAGCAAGGAATAATTATAAAACATTTCTTTTCCTTTATTAATGTTGAGGAAACAATAACATAATGTAAATTCGTGCTAAATATTTAGGCATTACTGTACAACACAACCTCCATAAACCTCTTAATAGAGGTAACGAAATGAGGTTTCTTAGTGCTCAGATATATGTGTAAAATATTTATTTTCACTTATTTGTACAGCATAAATCAAAAAATATAAGAACTCAAGAAAAATATTTATTGTTGATTATTGATTATTACAAAACTCTCTGCATAAACTTCGAATATCCTAGTGCTCATAAAGAAACACAGAAAATCTCGTTGTACTTTTGCAACAGGAATTGTAAAATATAATATATAATCGTGCTTAATGTTTAGATATCATTTATAACATTTTACAACATTTTCTGTATAAACATCATAATAGAGGAAATCAAATTAATAGCAAAATAGCACAATAGTAAATTTATATAGTAAAAATAATAAAATATAAGAAATTAAGAAAAATATTTAGGTATAATTCATTGTTTATAAGAACACTTTCTGTATAAACATCTAATTAAAAGAAATAAGTTTTTTATTGCTCATAAAGAAACAGAATATTTCGTTATACTATTTTATGTAACAGAAACTGTAAATAAATTTTTAAATCGTGCTTAGTTTTTAGGTATAATTCATTGCTTATGACAAAATTTCCTGTATAAACTTTGTAATAGAGGAAGCCAAATTATTAGCAAAGGAGCACAAAAGCAAATTTATATAGCAAAAATAATAAAATATAAGAAATTAAGAAAAATATTTAGGTACAGTTCATTGTTTGTTCGAAAACTTTCTGTATGAACATCTAATTAAAAGAAATGATAAGTTTTTTATTGATCATAAAGAAAAAGAATATTTCGTTATACAATCTTATGTAACAGAAAGTATGAGAAAAATTAATAAATCGAGCTCAGTTTCTATGTATTATTCATTGCTTATTACAACATTTCCTGTATAAATTTTAAATTGGAGAAAAATAAATTAATAACGAAATAGCACAATAGCAAATTTATATAGCAAAAATAATAAAATATAAGAAATTGAGAAATATAATTTAGGAAAAATCCATAGTTTATTAGAAAATGTTCTATATAAACATTCAATTAAAAGAAGTTATAAGTTTTTTATTGTTCATAAAGAAACAGAATATTTCGTTATGCTATTTTATGGAACAAAATTATAAAATAAATTAATCAATCGTGCTTAGTTTTTAGGTATCATTCATTGCTTATTACAACATTTTCTGTATAAGCTTTATAATAGAGGAAACCAAATTAATAGCCAAATAGCCCAATAGCAAATTTATATAGCAAAAATGATAAATATAAGAACAAGAAAAATCATTAGGTGTAATTCATTGTTTATTACAAAACTTTCTGTATAAACTTTATATAAAAAGAAATGATAAATTTAAAAGTGCTCGTAGAGAAACATAGAATACTTTGTTGTACTTTTTTATGCAGCAGAAACTGTAAAATATAACAAAAAATCGTACTTAATTTTTCGGTACCATTCATTGCTTAACAGGACTTTATATATATATATATATATATTACGAAACTTATATATTTCTATATAAGCTTCGTAATAGAGAAAAGACAGAATGTTCCTTAAAACTTGAAAATTCATATAAAATACATCTTTTCATTTATTTTTGAATCACCAAACATTGAATGTAATGAGAATTCATGCAAAATATATAGATAACATTCATTGTCTTTTGTCAACACTTACTTTCATTGTAAACACTTTCTAGACGTGACAGAGGAAATGAAGTGGAGTTTATCAAAGCTTGAAAACATATGTAAAATACTTCGTTTCACTGAACAGTAAAATCTATAAAATATAATAAGACTTTTTTTTCAAATTAAATAACCCTATAAGAAGGAAGTAAAGTATAAAACAGCCAAAAGCAGATATTTTGTTCTCCAAAATATATTTTATAGAATATGCATCCATAATAAAATCAAATTTTCATAAAAAGACATTTTTCTGATAATTACACTTCCCAACGCTGAAAAAGGTATTTTTCAAATTTAAATACGATTTTTGTGCATTCAAAATATACAGAAGGCACCTTTTTTTCTAAATATTATATAATTCTTTTGTTATTGTTGATTAGTGTTTGTAAAGTAACTATGCATTGTTTATTACAGTAGCACGAATGTTATACATATTGAATAAGTAATATAACACAATTACAAAAACATTTTTAAAAAGCTATATAAGGAGAAATATCTATCTCTACAAAAATGTACCTTTACATGCAAAAATATAATTTTTTGTTAAGCTATCACTGTATTTTTCATAATTAATCCAAGTGAAAAATTCAATATTCTCTCTCTTTTCAATTAAAATGTTAAGGATATATTGTAAACCTAAAATTCTTATATATATATATATATATATATATATTATATATATACACATACATATATATATTATATATATATATATATATATATATATATATATATATATATATATGTATATATATATATATATATATATATATATATATATATATATATATATATATATATATATATATATATATATATATATATATATATATATATATATATATATATATATATATATATATATATATATATATATATATATATTATATATATATATATATATATATATATATATATATATATATATATTATATATATATATATTATATATATATATGTATATATATATATATATATATATATATATATATATATATATATATATATATATATTTATATATATATATATATTTATATATATATATATATATATATATATATATATATAAATATATATATATATATATATATATATATACTGCCCTGGTAACGTGTTTAATATAATATTTTACTAATTTGATAACTAAAAAAATGTTGTTTTGAGTTAAAAATTCTTTTCTTATATACATAATTTTTTATGTAAAAGAATCACATTGACACGAAAAAATTCTTAAAAATATAATAAAACAAAAATCAACAACTGCTTTTACGTATACCCTTAAGATGTTTAACGATTACATTCTTTTATATTTGTGAATCCCAGAGATATTGAAAATATTTATAGAAACATATTGATATAGTTTACGCTAAAACGCAATTTAAAAACCCTTGAGGTTATATTCTTTCTGTATATTTTATAAAAAAATAACTTTCCTGCAGTTTTAAAATCTAATATTATCCTCAAAATAAGGGAATAAAAATGCTTTAAAAAGAACAAAAATATATAAAAATAAACAAACTTAACCAATGATCTCCGATTTTTAAAGTTTGCAGCAAATTGAATACAACGTTTAAAATGTCTTGTGAGTTCAATTTACCCAAGAGACCTAGAACATCAAAATCTGAAAAAGTTTTTTCTTATTTTAATTATTTTTTCTACTTTTTTGTACAAAGTAAGACTAAGTATTGCAGAAAAGAAAAATTTCAATGATGAAAAATCACGAAAATATATCTTTTGACAAAGACTGATTATTTATGACCATTTTAAGTGTTTTATGTACATCTGTATGTACGTATAAGGAAACTATAAGTCTGCAAATTTAAATATACATGGCTTTAAACTATAATATTATTTAGTTCTGGTTCAAATAAAAATATATATATGTCGGTTCTATTCCGGTTTTCCTTTCACCAAAAGTAATGGTTTTCGGTCTGGGGTTCAGTTCCGAGTGAATAATTTTATTTTACGTGCATTCTTATTTGTACTTAATATACACTGTATCATTAACAAAATATGTAATTTATTAAAATTTAAAATATTTTACTTTTTTTGAATTGGTACACTATATAAATTGATATGTACGATAGAAGCTCTGGGAAAAGAACATTGAGAATTATCATCATTGTCGAAAAAACTTTTAAATAAACTCTATTCCTGAAATCGGTGCATCTACCCGATGCTTAACGGTTGTCAGTATTTTAACAAGTACGTGATAAATATCAACAGATATTATCGAAACAACAATTTTAATTCAACTCAAAAAGCATAACAACATTTACACTACTGCTCTTTTATAGCACGTAACACGTCACTAATATTCACTTCATTTCACCACGTGACATAATATAAAATCAAGTGAATGAATCAAATCATAAAATATGGGGAAATTCAGTGACAAGATATAACAGCTCAAGTCCCCAAAAATGAATGACGTCACACTGATGCGAAAGCCGCAAAAATCATTATTCATCAATAGAATGGCATTGACAACTGAATTTAATCTACCTTCTATGAGAAGTTTAATTCAAAACTGAAACTGTAACCCAGTGAAGCAAGTTTAATATTTTTCTGGAAAATATCTTGTCGTAACAAATTTGACTTGACAAACTTGCAGCAAAACGCCTGCAAGTTAGTAGGATCATAAAGCGACCATTCCTTTGCAAAGCAATTTTGCTGTAAAACTGTAGCAATCTTGTCATGACAAACTTTGAGCAAGAGAAAATGCACATGCGCAAACGTTTCCCGGCCACAGACAACATGGCAGACACGCCATTCCGTAAGCTCCGTAGCGAAGCCCTAGGGTGCAAAAGAGTTAATTAGCAAGGAAATAATTATTAATGAATTTTTATACTTATTCAAAATTATCTAAAATCTTCGTCTTTCCAAAAGTAAAAAAAAAAAATTCAATTTACATATGCTATTTAAATCAAACAAAAAGTTTTTTCCCACCCTGGTTTGCAATATTCTTGCTGTAAGCTTGATATGACAAGTTTGAGGCAAACTTTCACTACAAGTGTACTTTAACTTGCTTGACAAGTTTGCTGCAATTTGGAGATATGGTAACTTCAAAGTTTGCGTAAACTTCCTGCAGTCTTGTTTCAGACTTGCAGACTTGTCATTTTTAACTTGCTGTAAGTTTTTAGGCTTACAAAGCAAGACTGCTGCAAGTTTGCTGCAAACTAAATTTGCTATCTGGGATAATACTAGTGAAGATAAAAACAGGAATTAGAGAAGCAATGTACATGTAGTTTTGTTTTATTTAGAGCGTTATGATCTTTTTTTGCATCAGTAGGATGGCTACGGAGACTGGGACCTACTGCTTAAAGCTTATTCCGGTTAGCCTATATTATTAATGGTGCCTCTTGATTCTCGCCAAGTTATGATCACGGTAGATCGCCAAGCTGGGCGATATTGTTTTATTTATGGAAACGTCTATAATTATTTTTTTGGAAACCCAATCCTGATTCTGATTGGTTTAAATATTAGCGTTATTTTTGAATGTTCAATGGTATATGTAATTTCAGAGGTCAGTTAGTTCTACGTTGGATGTCGGCTGGTAAGGTTAATTTCGGATTGGAACCAAACAAAAATCGTCCATTCCGCCAAGAGGGCATCCTCAAATATTTTTACCCAAAATAATACAACAACTAAAAATATATTTAGCTAAGTATAAAGCTAAGTAATTGATAGATATCAAAATAATGTTTAGCCTATATTTGAGGGTGCTCCTTGATTCTCGCCAAGTTGTGATCGCGGTTGATCGCCAACCTGGGCGATATTGTTTTATTTATGGGAACGTCTATAGTTATTTTTTTGGAAACCCAATCCTGATTCTGATTGGTTCAGCTATTAGTTTTATTTTTGAATGTTCAACGGTATATGTAATTTCAGAGGTCAGTTAGTTCTACGTTGGATGTCGGCTGGTAAGGTTAATTTCGGATTGGAGCCAAACAAAACCCGCCAATTTCGCCAAAGAGGCACCCTCAAATATATTTTTACCCTTATTCCAAACGGCTACCAACATATAATGGGATTTAAACCCACGAATTCCGGTAACGAAGATTAGCGCTATAACAGTTCAGTCATCACAATGTACATGCAAGGATGGTAATTGTAAGGTTAACGTTAAAATTAGAAAATATTGATATGTTAGTTACAGTAACAAAATGACTGAATACATATTGAACCGAAATAAACCAATGTATTTTCGTTAAGTTTCGGTTTTGGTTTTGACGAATATTTTTTTTTTCGGTTTTCAGCTTATGGTTCAGTTACGGTTCGAAGATAGGATTTATGCATTTTGATCATAACTCGATATGACTAGTTTACTCGTGTTTATTAGTATACTATTTAACGTATTACATATATATATAACTCGCGTAACTTAAATATTATACATATGTCAGTATTTTGTGTTTAGAAGTTTATAAAGACTAATTATGTACATGAGTTTCATTTCTATATAAATAAAATATTCAATAAAAACTATATTAACACATTTTATACGGGACAGGTACTAGTACGTTTACTGACGATTGATACTTGAGTGCTGGTCATGTACTAATATGGGTTAGAGTAAGAACATGGTTTGTTTATGGGCAAAAAAATAACGGTATATACAGAAAAATGAAGCCGAATGTTCTTGTCTACTACATAGATTTTAGAAAAATTTAGATAAATAAAAAATAGTTTTTACATCAACTGATGAGAGACTACAGAACGGGAAGATTGATTAAAAAATCAATTTAGATTTAAAATTAACTTTTTATTTATCCTTGTAAAAATAATATTATATATATGTATATTTATATTATATATATATATATATATATATATATATATATATATATGTATATATATATATTTATTTATGTATTATATATATATATATATATATATATATATATATATATATATATATATATACTTATTTATTTGTTTGTCTATTTAAATATTTGTTTATATATTTCAATATAAAATACAAAAAAATGGTTAAAAAATTAAATCATTTTCGATCTTGTCCACTACATAGATTCTGGAAACAGCCAAACAAAAATTTAGATCATATATATATATATATATATATATATATATATATATATATATATATATATATATATATATATATATATATATATATATATATTATATATATATATATATATATATATATATATATATATATATATATATATATATATATATATATATATATATATATATATATATACATATATAATATATATACATATATATATACATATATATATATATATATATATATATATATATATATATATATATATATATATATATATATATATATATATATTATATATATATATATATATATATATATATATATATATATATATATATATATATATATATATATATATATATATATATATATATATATATATATATATATATATATATACATATATATATATATATATATACATATATATATATATATATATATATATATATATATATATATATATATATATATATATATATATATATATATATATATATATATATAATATATATATATATATATATATATATATATATATATATATATATATATATATATATATATATATATATATATATATATATATATATATTCAAAAATATATTACAATACGTTTATTTTCGAAGTATGGATTTTCCCATTAACCCTATGACACAAACCTTAAATACATTACTACTTGAACACTTACTACAGACCTTTAACATAAAATGTGATTAAAAAAGGATCTGAAGGATAATTATACTTATTGTTTTTCTATTTTACTTCTGAAACCACTTAAATATATTTTATAAAAAGTCAAGTGCTTCTAACCTAAATCTTTATAATGCACTTAATCCCATAATTCTCTTAAATAAAGTGATATAATTAATGAAAAGCCTCATCCTAATACATTTTATACTCCAGAAAATTATAAGGTTTCAAAACTTGACTTTGAAAAAGTTATTGATTGGAGACGTGTAAAAGTCATTTATGCTTTTTTAACAATGGATCATTCGAGATAATGGCCGCTGACGTTTTGACAGGTACTTACTTATTGTGAGGAATGTTATTCAATAAGAATAGCTATCTGTATTTTTAAGAGATAGAAAACTTGTAATAAGTACCAGGTAGCAGAATTTCCTTGACATGAAATATTACGCCTTTGATAGTTGTTAAAATTGTAGGTCAAACCTTTTAGATGTTCTTGATTAATTTCTGTTAAAAAACCTTGTAGAATTTTTCTTAGAAATAATAAATCACTTATACGTTTACTTAACTCTAAAACAGTTATATTTTATCATTCTCTTTCTCACATATATATGTGTTTGTGTGTGTGTGGTGTATATGTATATATATATATATATATATATATATATATATATATATATATATATATATATATATATATTTATATATATATATATATATATATATATATATATTATATATATATATATATATATATATATATATATATATATATATATATATATATATATATATATATATATATATATATATATATATATATATATATATATACATATATATATTATATATATATATATATATATTTATGTGTGTGTGTGTGTATTTATATATGTGTATATATACATATATATATACACATATATACATACATATATACATATATATATATATATATATATATATATATATATATATATATATATATATATATATATATATATATATATATATATATATATATATATATATATATATATATATATATATATATATATATATATATATATATATATATATATATATATATATATATATATATATATATATATACACATATATATTTATTTATTTATTTATTGGTTTGATTGGAAAGTAATTTCGTTTTTTCGTTCGACAGAGGATTTAATTGTATTTTTTTGCACCCAACTTCGCATTTAAGCCGTTTAATTTTTATGTACTTTGACAGCTCATGGAGCAAGGCTTGTGTGTGAAAAATTCCAATTAATTATTTGCAGTAGTTTTTGGTTGGGGCCCTTTTAAATATGAAGAGCGATAAGCAGCATTTTCCACATATCTTACTGTTTTACTACACAAAGAGCAAAAATGTTGCTCAAGCGAGAAAGAAATTAACCGATGTGTATGGAGAATGTGTGTTGACAGTACGCCAGTGCCAAAACTGATTCGTTAAATTTCGATAAGGCACTTTTGATGTCGAAGACGCAACACGTTCGAGAAGGTCGGTTGAAAGGCCAGAACTAATCAACAGGAAAGGTGTAGTGTTTCACCAAGACAACGCGAGACCTCACACAAGTTTGTTCACTCGTCAAAAGCTTTTACAGCTTGAATGGGATACAATGCCACACCCACCATATTCTCCAGACCTGTCACCATCAGATTATTATTTGTTCTGGTTACTCCAAAATTTTTTAGATGGTGAAACCTTCACCTCAAATGAGGAGGTCAAAAACCCCTAGATCAGTTTTTTGCCATCAAAGACCATAATTTTATGAGCGTGGAATTACACTACTAACAGAAAGATTGCAAAAGGTGTTGGACCAGAATTACTAATATATAATTTAATAAAGTATTTGTTTATTATACGAAAACTGTCTTTCATTTCCAGAAAAAAAAACGAAATTACTTTTTGAACAACCCAATATATATATATATATATACATTAATTATTTACATTGAAATATTTATTATTTGTATTGTAAAACAACTTGTATAGTATTTATTTAGTTAATTTTTCCAACGAATTCTGCATTTGAATTCACTCTCTAAAAAATTCATTTGCGATCCCATTAGAATAATATGGTATATATATATATATATATATATATATATATATATATATATATATATATATATATATATATATGCTTTCTGATAATATATATAGTTTAATTCTTTTATTGTAAGATAATGTATGTTAAAAAAAACTAATAATTGAAAAAACAGATGTTTATATTACATACATACATATATCTTGAAAATTATATAACAAAATGAATTACAGCTGTCTATTTAGTAATTATTTAAATTGTTGCATATATATTGAAATATAGATTCTCCTGCATTATTGACAGATATTTAGTATTTCACGTAATATATATATATATATATATATATATATATATATATATATATATATATATATATATATATATATATATGTGTGTGTGTGTGTGTGTGTGTGTGTGTGTATTCCTTTCTAAATCCAAACGGATTATAACTGCTACTTTTGTTACAAGATAATTTATATTAGAAAAACTAATAATCGACAGCTGTTTATCTTACATACATACACACATACAAACGTATATTCATACATTTATATGTACACACACACATATATATAACGTAAGTATAATAATCTTCTCTACTTTATATCTGTCAACATTTATATAATTCCTTACGAACTTATGATTTGTTTTGTTGAAAACAATATAGGGAGGCTGAATTGTTCGAGCAAATAACAAAATAAATCAAAATTTTACAATTTATGAGTTTTAATGAATCACACAGCTGTATATCCTTTACTCTCCATAAAGTAATATTACAACATTTCGGACATTATGTTGAGTAACCATTTGTAATCTTGAAACTATCATGTCCTACGGTAGAATTCTGCGTTACGAGGAAAATGCTGAGAACTGTCTTAAAATGCTTCTTTTCAGATCATAAATATTTCTTCTATAATCAAGACTGTCTAGAGGTGTTAAATGCATCCAAAGCCAAATGTTATGTGGGTTTAGGTCTTGAGATCAGGGTAGCCAATTTTTATGATAGTGGAGGCTGATGATAGAATTGTGGCATCACCGTGGCTCGCACCAGAAATGCAAATTTCTGGTGTGGCCACGCCCACCTTCCGCAGCAGTGGCGCTTCAAATAGCGAAGCGTTTGCACGCTCCGGCAGAACTTTCCCTCCGATAGCGAGCACTTGCGAAGCTCCAGGTAGTTCACTGCGATCAACAGCACGAGCTTACCTCCTCAATGCCCGCTATTCGTACAAACCTTCTGTAAAGTGTACAGCCGTTTTTTTATGTTTTTTACTGTTTAAATAAACTTTCTGAAGTTTGAAGAATGCAGCGTGGATTTATTCCTTCATTGTTGACTATTCCTTTAGAATCTACTGTAAAGTGATTTTACTGTTGAAAAGAGATTAGGGCTAATATGGAGAGAATCTTCATATTGGTTTCTGGCTGTAGCTGCATTTGAAATCTCTAGTTAGTACTGACAAGCAAAGGACTGGTCTGAAAGTTGAAATTACATGCCGTACT